>CM077154.1:68530494-68958871 GCA_039583875.1 Platanthera guangdongensis
CTTGTTCTCAAATGAGGAAACTAGATAGGGTTTCCATACCAAGCCCTAGGGGCTTGCTTTAACCCATATAAAGCTTTCCTAAGTCATATAGACATTTATTGAGATCCAAGAGGTTGAGTCAACAAAACCTGAAGCTGTTCCACATAGACTTTCTTCCTTAAGATTACTATTCAGGAATGCTGACTTGACATCCATTTGGTAAGCTGAATCCTTGATAGGTTCAAAGGTGCACATCCTTTTGGCTTCCTCTAGAACCACAACATAATATAATATGGAAATCAGTGGATCTACAGGATGGATGAATAACGGGGGGTCAATGGAATAGATAAGGAAGACTGGTTGAAAAAGATAATAGCAAGAAGAAGGTATTGATTTTGACAAACCTTTGCTCCCAAAGCCAAGAGAGGAAGCATAAGATGTTCTTGGCCTATGCAACCTATCAAGGATTCAAGCTTTACCAAATGGATGTCAAGTCAGCATTCCTGAATGGTAATCTTAAGGAAGAGTCTATGTGGAACAGCCTTCAGGTTTTTGTTGATTCAACCTACCTCATCATGTCTATAGACTTAGGAAAGCTTTATATGGGTTAAAGCAAGCCCCTAGGGCTTGGTATAAACCCTATCTAGTTTTCCTCATTGAGAACAAGTTCTCAAGAGGGAAATAGATAAGACTCTATTCTTAGGAATCTAGAGGCAAAGTTATACTAGTCCAATATATGTAGATGACATTATATTTGGGTCTACTGAAAGCTGCCTTTGCAAAAAGTTTGCAAAACTGATGCAAGGTCAATTTGAGATGAGTAGTATGGGAGAGCTAAAGTTTTTCTTGGGTCTCCAAGTTAAACAGACTGAAAGTGGTTTATCCATATGTCAGTCCAAGTTCACCCAAGAACTCATAAGGAAATATGGTATGGATTCATCCAGTATCATGAAAACTCCTATGGGGACAAGTATGTCTCTTAGCAAGGATGATGCAGGAAACCTGTAGATGAAACCTTGTATAGAGGGATAGTTGGCTCCCTATTATACTTGACTGCTAGTAGACCTGACATCATGTATGCTACATGTGTTTGTGCAAGTATCAAGCCTGCCCTAAAGAGTCTCATTTGACAGCAGTCAAAAGAAATTTGAGACATCTAAAAGGGCACTCCCTATCTAGGCCTCTGGTACCCTAGAAATGGAGATTTTGAACTAACAGGTTATTCAGATGCAGACTTTGCAGGATGCAAAGAAGATAGAAAGAGCACTACTGGAACCTGTCAATTCCTAGGTGGGAGACTAATTTCATGGAGTAGCAAGAAGCAAACCAGTGTGGCTATCTTCACAGCAGAGTCAGAGTATGTGGCTGCAGGAAGTTGCTGTGCTCAACTTCTGTGGATACAACATCAGCTAGAGGACTATGGATTTCAGGTAAGTAGAACTCCACTTTTCTGTGATTCTACTAGTGCTATTTCAATAGCTAATATCACTGTATCTCATAGTAGGACAAAACATATTCAAATTAAATATATTTTTCTTAGGGAGCATGTAGAAAGAGAAGATATTTCATTAGAATATGTTAAAACTGATAATCAAGTAGCTGATATGTATACTAGCCACTAGAAGAAGCTAAGTTCAATAGATTCAAAATTGAACTAGGAATGATAAACTTAGAGTAAGTTTACAGAATTGAGATTGCTAAGTAAAACAGTGTCGACACATAGACAAGTCTATGTCGACACAGAATAGTGGTGTCGACACTTCAAGAAAAAGGTGTCGACACATCTAGGAAGTTGGTGTCGACACTTCAGAATATTAGTGTCGACACATATTAAGTAGATGTCGACACATCCATAGTGGTGTCGACACTAAGTTTTACTCTGAATTTTTCTAAGTAAAGTCTCGACAATGTGTCGAGTTATGTTGTGTCGACACATAACCAAGTGTCGACACATAAAATCTGTTGACTAAACTTGGGTCGACACATGTGTGTCGAGACATTATAGTCAGTGTCGACACTTATTGCCAGTGTCGACACATTTTAAGTTAGCTGTCCCGCCTGTTCATCTTCAAAATCAGAAAGGTATAAATAGGGTTCTGTCTTTGTTTGTCGACCGCTTTCAAAGTTTCGAGACTAAAACTTCTGTGTCGACACCTCTCTTCTCTCAAGACAAATTCTACAATCCCTAATGGCGCCTAAGCTAGAGGAGAACGTCAACGAAGGATATGAGCTGGTGCGCGGCGCTTTCAATGATGCTGATGCAGAAATCCAGGCGTCATAACCCTAGTTGCTGATTCCGGTTATAGTATTAGTTTGTTTCTGAACCTACAAAGATATGGAAGAAAGAGGTTCTTGAATTCCTAAATGGAGCTGAAGTAGATGAATCTGGATACAAAATCAAATCCAGAGTTCATGGAACTAAGGTTAAGATTTCGCCAAAGAACTTGAGGAAGGTGCTTCATTGCCAAGACTCAAGAGGAAGATGAATTACTGCATCCAAGACCAGGGAAGCTCTTACCTGGTGTGGACTAGACTCTAAGATGAAGGTAGGTTTTGTTTTCAACAGAAAGGGCATGAACAGCCAAGGCAAATTCATGTTTGAGATAGTTGGCAAGGTGATCTTAAGCAAGCCAGGAGGGCATGACAGAGTGTCAGCCTCCATGTTCAATATCATGACTAGGATTATCTTCACTTTAAAAACTGATTGGTCAGTTATAGTATTTGAGAAAATCAAGAAAGTCTGAAGAAGCCCAACCTGGGCAGAATCATTAGTCAATACCTAGCTGGTGTGATACGAGAGGTAATGAGTACTGCTGCTGGAAGCAAGATAAACCATATGAGAAAGATGGATATGAGGTTGTTCTCAAGATGGGACAGGGTGTTGACTAAAGAGATGCCAACCCCTGAGAGGTAGTTGCTGAGAAAGACACTCCTCCTAAGAAGAAAAGGAAGACTGCTCCAGTGGCACAAGAGTCCACTAGCAGTTCTGACAGTGAAGAGCATGTTGTCTTCACTCCAGATGACAATGAGAAGAGCCTGCTGAAAAGACTCCTGCTCCTCAAGTTGGTGCTGAGATCCAGGGGAGCTACCACAAGCTAGCCCATCCACAGGGATCAAAGCAAGGCAGCTTCCAGTTGTAGAAGAATCCTCTACACTGAAAAGTGAACAAGCCACCACCATCATACTAGAGGTACTCACTGACCTAAATACTTTAGAATTTCTTATAGAAGATGCTGATTTGTCTGATGTTCATCAGCAAACTCAGCTGGATAGTCAAGATCCAGATGCAGTTAGAGAGACACATCTGTTGTACTAGAAGTGGTTCCTTATCTAGTGGTTGAAGAGCAAAGAAGTTTCCAGCTCCATCACCACAAGAATACACCATGGAAGATTTATTCCTAAATCTGGATCAAGCAGATTTTGATATGGACAAGCATGCTGCTGAAATAGAGAATGCTTCTCTTGAGGGGGAGCAGATGGAAATTCTGGAAGAGCCTATAAGGAAAGAAACTGAAAAGGCACAAGATGTGCAAACTGAGAAGCCTTCAAGCCCTAAGGAAAGGGTGGATATTGCGAGCACATCTGCCTCTGAGGATGAGGAGATTGCCAGGGCTAAGAAGAAGAAACTTTATGTCTTCAAAAGAAGAAGCCAAAGTTATAAGAAGGCTCTACAATCTATTGCACCACAGCCTATAGTTCAGCAAACTCCAACTGTTGATTATAGTGCTTTAATGATTGCCCTGCAGATAAACTGGATGAACATAGAAAAGCCATAAAGGCTTATGTGGATGAAGGGTAGAAATCTTTACAGTTTGATCTTGCCCAGGATATAAAATCTATAAGGTTTGAAATGAACCTTAACAAGAAAGAGATGACAGATTGCTTCCACAAAGGTGGAAATGCAGTGGTGTACTTGGCAAAACACCAGGAGAAGATCAAAGCCCAAGTGGATGACATAGCATTGAAGCAAGGGTATGTGCTTGAAAATCAGCTAAGAATGAATGACAATTTAACTGCTTCACATAATGCTATTGTCACTGAATTGAAGAACAAGGCTGCTGAACCCTCTACTTCTACTGCTGCTATTAAAGCTGATTTTGATAAAGTATTTCAAGAAGAAATCTCTGCTGTTCAGACTGCTATCCAAGCATCCCAGAAGGTCATATCTGAACAACTTCAAAAGCTCAAACCATTCTTTAAAGATGGAATCAGATACTTGGATAGTCAAATCAGATTTCAAAAGGATGATGTCAGAGATCATATGGCTAGAGAAGTCATAAAGGGGGAGAGAGTGTTAGTCAAGGCAAGCTCTGACCATGCGAAGTGGATATCAAATTCCATCAGAGCTACACTTGGATATCCTCCACTTTGTGATGATGACAATGTTGCTGAATCTGGCATTCAACCTACATATCTTGGAGGTGAGCAACCAGAAGTAGCTCAGGTCATTTATCCACCTCCAGATTTTGAGATGATTCATGCTGAGGTACAGACCATGTACATCCCATCTGGGGGCAAGGACAATGTCCATATTGAAAAGGTTGTTCAGCCTATATCAGAAGCTATGCAAGAGGCATTGCAGAAAGAGGAAGAGACAAGACTGTCTAAGAAGAGGTTTAGGGAACAGCAGAACAAAGGCCAGACTTTGAACAGTGGAGCCCTACCTCTATGAATATTATATTAACTGCCTGGAAAGCTGCCAAGGATAACACTCATGACAGGAACAAGTGGTTCTCTGAAGCTGAATGGAGAAAGCATGAATCTAGACAAGAGGCCATTGTTCAATACAGAAGGAAGGCAAAGATGGGAAAGCTACCTCCTACAGCCCAGGAGCCTAGCAAGTACTTTCCTAAGCCATACCACTATTTTGAGAGGCAGAAGATCAAAGCTGAAGAGCTTAAAAAGAAAGATTTGAAAGGCAAGAAGCCTGCTGATGCTGAAACTGCTGATGCTGCTATCCAAGCTAAAGTCCAAGCTGGCAAAGGAATAGTTATCAAGGAACCAGAACAGAAATAGATTAATAATTTACTTGAAGATTATTTTGTAATCTTTTAATAAAACATTTTTTGAACTACTGAAAATGTTAAGACAAATGTTAGAACAATATATGATCAATATATTTCATGTTTGTTCTGTGAATATGTCTATTTCTTATTTGTTCTATAATGATGAATTTGTATACATGTGAAATTGATACATGTTTATGTTTACCCTGCTGTACATTGTCCTGCTTTACATCATTTTGTAATTTTAATTATGAATGGTGTATATCATTGACTAAGGGTTATGACTTCTCCAAATAGGGGGAGATTATTGGGTACATTGGTTAAATGTACCTGATTTGAAGAAGCCTCACCCAACTCAATGATATACATCAAAATGTATTTGATGTGTTTTTGAGTTACTTGTGCAGGTTAAGTATTTGCAGGACTGAAGCAAAAAGTTTCTAAGTCCATGTGTCGACACCCAGAGGGAAAGTGTCGACACTCAAGAAGACTTGTGTCGACAACCAGACAAGCAGTGTCGACACTTGGAGTTATTGTGTCGACACCTGGGATGCAGAGTCGACACCAGACAGAAAGTGTCGACACTTGGAGCTGTGTCGACACTCTGTGAAGAAAAGTGCAGACAGAAAGTGTCGACACAAGGAGCTGTGTCGACACCTAGTGAAGCTGTGTCTACACCAGAAAGTGTCGACACTTGGAGCTGTGTCGACACTCAGCAAAAGTCAGTAGAGACTAAGTATAAGTGTCGACACTCAGAACAATGTGTCGACACTCAACAGAAGAGTCAGCACTTGAAGTAAGTGTCGACACCCAGAACAATGTGTCGACACTCAGCTGAAGACTCAACACTTGAAGAAAGTGTCGAGACATGGAGCTGTGTCGACACTTAGCAAAGAACATCAAGATCGACAAAATATTCTAAGTACAAGTGTCGACACTAAGGGAATGTGTCGACACTCAGTTGAAGTCTCAACAGAAGAATCAAGTGTCGACACAAGGAGCTGTGTCGACACTCAGCAAGTATCAACATAGAAGACTATATGTCGACACAAAGAAGCAGTGTCGACACTTAACAGATTCAACACAAGAAGTTGTGTCGACACAAAGGAGATGTGTCAACACTTAGAAGAATTCAGCAAGTTACAAAAGATCAAGTACTTGTGTCGACACTCAATTTCAGTGTCGACACATGAAGAAGAGTCTGTGTCGAGACATACAAGAAGTTGTGTCGACACCTTGTAGACTTGTGTCGACACTTACACAACTTGTGTCGACACTTGGCCTATAAGTGTCGACACATAAAGACAGAAAGTCTCGACACTATCAGACAGTTAGAGATTTTCAAGAATTGACTGGATGACTTGACAGCTGCCGTTCCAGCCGTCTACAGCACCTGTCAGAGATGTCAGAAGACAGTTATGAACCGGACCAGCCGGTTACCATGAATAATGCCTATAAATAGGCTCATACAGTTTACAGAAATTGTTGATCAGATTATTGTTCAAGAAGTTATTAAAGTGGTACACAGAGTATCAACACAAGAAGATCTAGCTGTCGAAGTGAAGATCTAAGAAGTTGGAGAGAGAGGGCTCCATCCAAGAAATCAGCCATTGGAACTAGCCTGAGAAGAAGGGTTCAGATTTATTCTGAATTCTAAGTGGCAGAGGTCAAGGATCAACTACAGGAGGATTCATTCTTATTCAGTTCTACTTTCAAGAAGCTTTGAAGAAAGCTAAGTCAGATTGAATCCAGCTAAGTTCTTCCAAGAACTCATCAAGAATCTCTCAACTCCCCTCACTTGTTTCGGAGTTGTTGAGTTAATATTTGTAAAATCATTTTAACTTGTAGGATCCTTTGGATCTGAGTGAATTGTAAGCCTGTAATTATAAAGGCTGAGGGTAGGGCTTGAGAGCCTGAGTGTAGGAGATTGAAATCTCTGAGTGTAGGCCTTATTGGCTGAGTGTAGGCCTTGTTGTTTGAGTGTAGGCCTTTGTGGCTGAGTGTAGGCTTTGGGATAAAGCTGAGTCGTAAGGTTTTGGGCCTGAGGTGTAGGAACCAATTTTGGGTTCTGAGACAGTGGAGAAGTTTGGCCGAATCTAGTACACTGCTAGATAGGCGAAGGGGGAAAGTGGATGTACCCAAAGCTTGGGGAACCACTATAAATCACTGTGTCTGCTGTGATGTGTTGTGATTTGCTGTGTATGCTGTTTGTTTGCTGTGATAACATAGTTAGAAATCTGTGATATTAACTGTTTGCTGCCATTAAAGTTTAAAAAGGATTAGGTCACCTATTCACCCCCCCCCCCTCTAGGTGTTTAGGTGTCATATCTTTCACGCCTGAAGTCGTACAGCTACTCGTTGGAAAGGTATTTTCAAGGGCTTCAACTTTCGTGTTTAGTCAAAAGCCCAGATCTGGACATATCCTTCATGGAGATGGCCTAGAAGATCGATGTGCGCAAAATACAGATTCAGCACGCATCTTGAGGCAGAACGAATGGTATCGGTTCATCTTCCTCCTCAAGTCGATCCTCTCAAATCTCCTCCAGAAATTTCCTCCACCCTTATTCAACCTCATGAGGCCAATACTCTTCACGAAACCATCACTCATCATCACATAGAAGAAGAGAGTGGTTGAAAAGATCTAAAACCTAGGACACAAGTCCTAGCATGGCCTTTCCTAGAAAACTCCTCCTCTCCATCAAGACTCTTGAGCCAATGTCTCTCCTAGGAAAAATTACTATAGATCTAGTACCAAAGGAGAGGGTAGGAAACTCACATCAATTCCAGCGGTTCCTCCATTTCCGGCAATGGATCTCGTAATTCTCTTTGGCGGCATCTTCTCCTTCACGGCGATGGCTGATTTTCTCCTGTATAACTTGCTCCAGCAGTTTTCTCTCTCACCAAGAGTTCTCACAGGAAATAGGGAATGAAATGAGAATGAAAACGGCTAGGGTTTTTTCCTTCCCTAATATATGAAATGTGACACGGGTAGGGACACGCCCGTGTCCTTACCCGTGTCCCGCTTGAGCGAAACGGCAACGACGATTTCCGTGTCGGTTCAATACTTGACACGGGTAGGGACACGCCCGTGTCCCGAACTGTGTCTACATGACACGACCGTGTTCCTGGCCGTGTCCTTGGCCATGTCCTTCTCTGTATACATCTCGACGAACTCAACTTGACACACACGGAACACGGGTAGAGACACGCCCGTGTCTCTACCCGTGTCATACAATTCGTCGATCTCGACACGTAGTTCGTCGATCTCGACACGCCTCACCGAGTCCAACTCAACACACACGGGTTGGGACACGCCCGTGTCTCTACCCGTGTCATACACTTCATCGATCTTGACACAGATCGTCGATCTCGACACAGATCGTCGATCTCGACACGCTTCGTCGAGTGTAACTCGACACACACGGGTAGGGACATGCCCGTGTCTCTACCCATGTCATACGATGTGGACACACCTCATCGATCTTGACACGCCCTGTTGAGTGTAACTCGACACACACGCACACGGGTAGGGATACGCCCGTGTCTCTACCCGTGTCACATTCATACGGGTAGTGACACGCCCGTGTCACTACCGGTGTCCTTCTCTACACTGATTTATCCACTCCTCCACAAGTGTAGTCCAATTCCCTACACTTCTCAGGACTCGAGTCAACCCTTCTGACTCAAAAACACACACGAGGGGCCTAGAGCGATTCGGGACGTTACAAATCCTATAAACAAAATAAAAGATTTCGTCCCAAAATTAGGCTTAGGTTGTGGGGAGAAAAGCATAACAGGAAATTTAACATATGCTTTTAAATAAAATTACCTTGAGCAAACAACTCCGGGTAGCGTTGCTGCATCAAATATAATGGCTCCCATGTGTACTCCTCCTTCCTATGGTTGGACCATAGTACCTTCACCAAGGGAACACTTTTGCGGCGCAATGTTCTTGTCTCGCTGTCAACAATTCGCATCGTCTCTAGTCGCACAGACCTATCTGACGCCACTGCACCATCAGTAGTGGGAATATATTGGTCGGGCCGCAACAGTGCTTTTCGAAGCGACGACACATGGAACACGTCGTGGAGATTCTCTAGTTCTGGTGGTAACTCCAACCGATAAGCCAACGTGTCAATCCTTTCCAGTATAGTATAAGGCCCAACATACCTTGGGCTGAGCTTTTTCACCCCACGCACCCGCGACACTCCATGCATCGGCCGAATCTTGAGGAACACTTTATCACCCACTTGGAACTCCACCATTCGGTGCTTTGCATTATAATACTTTGTCTGCCTACTTTGAGCCTCCAACATGCGATCCCGTATCAATATGACCTCCGCATCAGTATCATCTATATATTCATTTCCCAATACCTTCGGATCTTTGTCCTGCACCCAAGACAAGGTAGTCCTACACCTTCTTCCGTAAAGGGCTTCATGGGGTGTCATACCGATGCTCGCCTGATGGCTATTATTGTAGGAGAATTCCACCAGTGGTATGAGTCTTTCCCACGGTTCTCCTCTGTCCAGCACACACAACCTCAACAAATCCTCCAGTGTTCTGATGGTCCGCTCAGACTGCCCGTCCGTTTGAGGGTGAAATGCAGTACTAAAGGTTAGGCGCGAGCCCAAATACGCATGTACCGCCTTCCACTCCTTGGATGTAAACCGACCATCCCGATCCGAAACAATTGTCTTGGGCACGCCAAGATACCGTACGAATTGCTCCACAAAAAGGCATACCAAAACATCCACGTGTTCTTCCTTCTTCATTGGAATGAACCGGGCCACCTTTGTCAGTCGATCAACAATAACCCAAACTGAATCATTCCCGGAGCGGGAATGAGGTAGCCCATGGACAAAGTCCTTGGAGATATCCTCGAACTTCCATTCGGGAATGGGCAACGACTGCAACAAACCACCAGGACTCCTGCATTCAGCTTTCACTCTTTGACAAGCTTCGCAATGTGTAACATAGTAACGAACATCCTTCTTCATTCGTGGCCAGCACATGGTCTTCCGTAAGCCGGCGTACATCTTGGTAATACCCGGGTGTACAGAATATTGAGAGGAATGTGCCTCTCTCAAGATATCCTCCCGAATTTTTCCGCCCTTGGGAATATAGAGCCGGCCACGAAAATAAACGAGGCCATCTTTTAGTGTGTACTCATCGGTGGTCCCATCTTCAATTGCCTTAATTGCCGGGGCCAAGGCCGCATCCATGCCTTGCTCCACCCGAATACGGTCCCGGATATCACAAACTATGCTCATGCTTGTCAAATACTCCGAATACTCTGCCGAAGGAGCCTTGAACACCAAAGTAATATCCATCTCCTCAATCATCCGAGCCAACTCCATACTCATCAACCGTGATTCTGGGCTAGAGCCTGACACTTTTCTACTCAAGGCATCGGCTACCGAGTTCGCTTTCCCGGGGTGGTAGTTCATGGTGGACTTATAGTAGCATAGAACTTCCAACCACCACCATTGTCTCAGGTTCAACTCCTTCTGAGTGTGGACATAATTCATGTTTTTGTGATCGGAAAAGATCTCGCAGTGGACGCCATATAGATAATGCCTCCAGACCTTCAAAGCGAACACCACTGCTCCCAACTCCAAATCATGAACCGGGTAATTGATTTCATGTTTCTTTAACTGCCTTGAAGCATAAGCGATTATGTGCCCGTGCTACATCAATACCGCTCCCATCCCTTGATATAACGCGTCCATGTAAACCCGAAATCCTTCGTTCCCAGACGGAAGTGCAAGGATGGGGGAGGAGGTAAGCCTATCTTTTAGCTCTTGGAATGCCGCTTCACATTGTGGTGTCCACTCAAATGGCACACCTTTCTTTGTCAACGAAGTAAGAGGAAGGGCAATCTTAGAGAATCCTTTCACGAACTTGCGGTAGTAACCAGCAAGTCCAAGAAAGCTTCGTACATCAGCCGCTGACTTCAAGGGAGACCACTCCTTCACGGCTCGCACCTTTTTTGGATCCACTGTTAATCCTGACCCACTGATCACATGCCCCAAGAAAGCAACCTCCTTAAGCCAGAATTCACACTTGCTAAACTTGGTGTACAAGGAGTGTTCCTTCAATTTCTTCAACACCAAGGTTAGATACTCGACATGCTCCTCCTCCGTCTTTGAGTAGACCAATATGTCGTCGATGAAAATAATGACGAAGATGTCCAAATACGGTTCAAACACCTTGTTCATCAGGCTCATGAAGGCTGAAGGGGCATTTGTGAGCCCAAACAGCATTACTGTGAACTCATACAAACCATATCTCGAACTAAAGGCCATTTTCTGGATGTCCCCTTCTCGAATCCTCAACTGATAGAATCCAGAGCGCAAATCCAGTTTGGAAAACCAATGTGCTCCCACTATTTGATCAAACAACTCGTCGATCCGAGGTAGTGGATAGGTGTTCCGCACCGTCAACCGATTGAGTTCCCGATAATCTATGCGTAACCGCAGGGTTCTATCCTTCTTCTTCACGAACAGTACAGGAGCTCCCCAGGGTGATGAACTAGGGCGAACGAACCCTGACTCCACCAGTTCTTGCAATTGAACTCTAAATTTCGCGAGTTCTTTCGGGGTCATTCTGTACGGAGCCTTGGATACATGCTTGGCACCTGGTACTAGATTAATCTGAAAGTCAACCTCTCTATGTGGGGGCAATCCTGGCAGCTTCTCAGGAAATACCTCGGGAAAATCCCGCACTACCCGTACATCCTTCACTTCCAATGCTTCTTCCTTCAACTCGAACCAGACCATGAAGACCTCGTCCCCCTTCATATGGGCTTTTACAGCCTGAACAGAAGATAATATCATACACGGCGCGAAGCCAATACCTTGGAAGATGACGTCGGAGTCTCCATGTCTCAAATAGATTCGGTTCTCTGCGCAGTCGATCCTCGCGAAGTGCCAGTCCAGCCATGTCATGCCCAAAATGATGTCGAACTCTGGCATTCTCAGAACCGTGGCCGGCGTATCAAAGGCCTTCCCATCAATAAATAATTCCAACTCGCACTTGGCGGTTGCGATCATCTCCGAGCCGTCCGGAAGGCGTACACGTCGGGCTATGCCAGTAAAGTACTGTACACCCTCTACGCCTTTTATGAAATCCTCGGACACAAAGGAGTGTGAGGCACCGGTATCGAATAGCACATAGGCCGTCTTCCCGCTAATAATCACGGTGCCTAAGTACCAACAACCAAAACTTATTGTTAGGTGTCTAGTAAGTCTTAATCAATTCAAGTTAGACCATGAAAATATGTTAATTAATTAAATCATACCTGCAATCACATCTTGTGGGTTCCGTTCCTGCATCATGTTAAGCGGGTACACCTGATCCCTAGCAGGGCCGGGGTTACCTCCTCGCGGTCCTCATCCTCGACCACGCATATATCCCCGTCCTCGTGGGGCTGCTGGTGGGAGAGCAGGAGGGAGAGCACGAGGGAGAGCAGGAGGGACGTTCCCATATAGCTGCGGGCAGAAACGTCGGATGTGGCCCGGCTGGTTGCATTCGAAGCACACCAGCCCACGACGCCCTTCAGGTTGTTGAAATTGCTGAGGCTGTGGGGGTGGAGGCAACGCAGGCGGCTGCGGAACCGGATACTCCACCCTATAGTTTTGGTGGACACGCCCTCCACCTCTTTGATATCCTCTTCCTCCTCTGAAGTCCCGCCTCCTTCTATTGATTGGGTCGGCTTCCATCACGTCCTCCGCAGGCCTCTTACTACATCCCAGGTGGTCCGCCTCCAATCTTTTCGCCATATCAATGATCTCCGCCAAGCTACCATCTGCTATAAACAAAAGGGACTGCCTTAGGGGATCTCGCAGCCCTTTGTAGAAGCGCTTGGCATAATCTCTATCATCCAACTCGTAAGAATCCACAAACCTTTCGAGATGCTGGAATTCCCGCTGGTATTCCATAACCGACTTTGATCCCTGCTTTAGTAGAAGAAACCTCTACTCAAGCTCATCTCGGGCCGATGTAGGGATAAAGTGCTCCAAAAAAACACCCGAGAATTCACTCCAACTTATCTCTGTGTAGATTCGGCCTTGGAAGGTAGAGCCCATGAGGGACTTCCACCACCTCTTAGCATGTAAGTCCAAGACGGACACCGCCAACGATACAGCCATGTTAGCCGGGCAACGAATCCCCGCCAATAGCTCTTCGACCATGTCAAGCCATTCCTCCGTGCGTACGACCGACTCCGTCCCGAGGTAGGCGGGAGGGGAGAGAGCCTGAAAGGTGCTCAGCCAGTTAGAACCCGGATCCTATTGTTGCACTGGAGGCTGTTGCGCCCTAAAAGCGTCGAGGATGGCAGTGAGCTTCTGCCCCAACTCAGATTGTTGGAACTGAGTGGGAGTGGGTATGGAGGGCGCAGGAGTGCCTCCCATCTGCTCAACGAGCACTGGAATCTACACATAAAACGCAAACGTATGGTCAGGTTGGCTAATCTTAAGGTCAAAGTTGGACATACTTAGTGTGAATTACATATGGGCACACCACTGCTTCCGCTAAGTCAGTTTGTCCCCAAACTGACTAATCAAATGGGGGTGGCACCTTTTTTGAATGACTTCTTTAGTTAAGGATCATGGCAAACTGATACCATTTGTAAGAGCCCCCCCCCCCTCCCGGATTTCAAAATACGACACGAAGGGGGAGTCTTATGCCCGGAACAGCCGTATTGTGGTAGCATTCGCACACGGGCTAACCTGTACCACAAGACGCCTATTCCGCCGGCTACAACAATATCATTAGAACATGTCAACCCAACCAAATATAATAAGCAAGAGAAGTCAAATCCACAATAAGTAATAATGTCCAAATATATCAATAAAGGAGAAGCTAAAACAAGCTTCTACAATATATTAGAGTACAACTAAATGATGGTCCCGCGAACAGACTCTTACTGCGGTTGGTTCGGTGAGTCGATCGCCGCGGGCTCGCTCGGGTAGGCAAGTGCACCTATCGCAAGTAGTACTCGATATTCGGGGGAATACCGAGGTCGTATTGTTCTCGGGGTCGCGTTGACTATTCTTACTCCTCCGGTAGGACTATTATTTTACTGAAAGTAAGGTGGATTTTTTACTTAATAAAAGACGGAAAAGCAAAGGAGCGAAAAAAACAATTTAGAAAATATTCGATGAAGGGTTAACGCTCGGCATCGAATCGGATTAAGACTAAAATAATTTTTAATAATTATAGGACTTAGTTTTCAAATTAATAATAAGGCAACTTGGCCGTGGAGGTTCCACAAATGTGAGCTCACCTAGCTATAGGGATATCGCTCACCTAAACGTTAAGACTATTCGACCGAACGTTAGTCCGACGAAGGATTCCTCTTAACGCCCGCTTTACGCTAAGAACCCCGCTATTGGGTGGGGAACCCAATCCGGTAGAATTACGCTTGTCCTCTTTCGAGGGTATGCACGCAACTCTATTTACCTAGGGGTGATCGGTCCATATGCACGGCCTCTCGGCTAGCTAGCATATGGACTACGGAAATAGGGCCCACACATCGATATGTGGTCCGACGCGTCGTAAACCCGGGGTAAACCTTAAGTGCTTAAATTAAAATGAAAATAAAGAGCTTCAATTATTAGAAATCATTTTAAATGTCCCAATGCTCTTCGATGCCGAGGCTAATAGCGATTAGCCACACATCGGTATGGGGACGGCTTATAATTTAGTGAGGCGCAAGTTACACTAAACGATTATAAGAAGGGGACATAAAAACAAAACAATCATTTAGAAAGCTAAAAAGTTAACTAAAACGAGAACTCACGCACACTCCAAATTATAAATTAAATAGAAACTAAGTTACACATAAAAGAAATTTGCATATTTCAAATTTGCGAGTCCCACTCAAACGAGTGGGGGCGGTATATAAAAGCTGAAAATTGCAAGTCCTACTCAAACGAGTAGGACTGAAATGAAAGCGAGTCCTACTCAAATGAGTAGGAGAAAATAAATGCGATTACAGGGAGATAAAGTCCGGCCATTTAACTCAAGTGAGTAGGCGGAAAAATGAAGAAATAAAAATGACAAATCCTACTCGAATGAGTAGGCGGGAAATAAAGTCCGGCCATTTGACTCAAGTGAGTAGGCGGAAAAATAAAGAAGGAAAATTACAAGTCCTACTCGAACGAGTAGGCGGGAAATAAAGTCCGGCCATTTGACTCAAGTGAGTAGGCGGAAAAATAAAGAAGGAAAATTACAAGTCCTACTCGAACGAGTAGGACTGAAAATGAAAACGATGCGCCATTTAACTCTTAACGAGTAGGCGGAAATAAATGCACACGAACACACACACTCCATATGAATTTTAAGAAAGCAATGAAGCTAACACCTACACTCACACACTCTACATAATTTGAATCAAAGCATAAAAGTTATACACCTACACTCACACACTCTACTTAATTTGAACAAAGCATAAAGAGTTATACTCATACACTCACACACACAACATGAAAATTTAAGAAGAACAAAAGAAAATTTATTCTCATACACTCACACACACTAATAACAAAGAAAAATCAAAGTTACCTAAAAATTAAAACTTTAACTTTTTCATACTTAGGTTTTGCCAAAAACAAATAAAAAGAGGAAATTACAATTTTAGAAGACAAAAGTTTTTCAAAACATATTAAAAATCAAAGTTTTTGGAAAATAAAAGTGCCAACATTTTCATTCTTATGATTTTATGAAAGTGATAAAAAAGGTGAAAAAGAAGATGAAAAGAACAAAAAGAGCTTTTACAATCCTAAAAGAAAACTAAGTAAAAAAAAGGAACAAAATCACTTTTTAAATCTCTTTTATAAATTGATGAGAATGAAATCAAAATCCTCTCAAGAAAAAGACATGGTGAGAAAAAAGGAAAACTATCATACCTAAGCATGAAGACAAGTTAAAAACATGTAAAGTAAATAAATTACACTCATAGACACACACACACATTTCATAGATGAAGAACAATGATTAAACCAAGGATAAAAAGGAGAAGGAAAGTGGGCACAAGTGTTCATTCCAAAGCCATATATGAAGAGAAAATCTAACATTTTATTGATTAAAAGAAACTATTACAAGCTATTACAAGGGCTAAAGCTAAAGCAAAAAACAAACATGAAAGAAAAGAGGGAGAAATCTCCTTACATAGCTTTAGAAATCACGGATGCAGCCCACAAAAAGACACTAAATTGGCCCAAAAATCTGAACCCTTGGACCTTACAGAATTGGGCAATTTATAGGCAAAAAATTCTAAGTACACGCCCCAGGTCACGGGCGTGTAGGGGGGGCGTGACAGTACTTTTCATAAAGGTGGCCGGCGATTGGACAAGAAAGTTGACTTCGGGCTGAGTTCGCGGCAGTCACGCCCCAGGTCACGGGCGTGACTCTGGGCGTGTCGGGGAGGTAGAACCGGGCGCGGGTTGCGCCGAAAGTCTTCGGCAGCATCTTGTCGGGCTAGCTGGAAAGGTCACGCCCCAGGTCACGGGCGTGACGCTGGGCGTGTTAGTTGGTGTCGACACTCGACGAATGTCGAGCGGAAAGTGTCGAGTCGAAATCGTCGAGCGGAAATTGAGTCATGCCCCAGGTCACGGGCGTGACGCTGGTCGTGACTGTTGGTGTCGACACTCGACGATCGTCGAGATGAATTCGTCGAGTGGAGTGAACACGGGCTTGGGTCACGCCCCGTGTCGGGTGACACGGGCGTGTCGCCAGGCGTGTCAAGCTTTTCTCTTCAGAATTTTGCAATTTCACGGGAAATGCAATGTCACGGCCCGGTCACGGGCGTGACCAAAGTGTCACGGGCGTGTACTGCCCAATTTTGGCAGATTTTGGAAATTTTTCTGCAAAATAAAATAAAGCAAGTTAGTAATAAATTTACAAGAATAGGAGCATTTTATTGAATAAAAATAAGTAAAAATGACGAAAATAAATGAAAATGACTAAATTAATGTGCATAAAAAATACGCATATTTACAATTCATCAAATACCCCCATACTTAGGCTTTTGCTATTCCAGAGCAAAAGTTTGAGGTGAATTTATAAGGAATAAAAAAAACTCTAAGTTTTAGCTACCGCTTAATCAATTATAAGAGAGATCGAAATAAATATACGGGGTGTAAAAGTTAAGTCCTAAAATTATGTAGATGATTTAAATAGCGCAAAAGTTTTGGCTAAAAGACTTCTTGATGTAATCAAATAGAAGGCAACATTTGTAATGGTTAGATTAACGAAAATAGTTTGGAATTATAAGAACTCTAGCTTATACGAGTGCTACCGGAAATAATACAATTTACTAATTATGCTCTCAAAAAGATTTTTGAATTAATTCTAGAATCGTGTAATTGGCTAAGGGGGTAGTGGGTTTATGAAGAGGGTTTTGATTTTTGAGGCGAGGTAATTTTTTTTTCGAACCTCCATTTTTTTTCTTTTGGATTATTAGGAAAACGAAATCTTATTTTCCTAATATGATTTTTGTTTTTCAACTTCATAAGAATAAAATTAACCCAATGTATATTTATAGGAGTAATGAATTTTATCCTCTTACTACATATATAATCTTTTAAAATTATTGGGCGTCTATGTTTACGGAACGAAATCTTATTCCCATTGACATAGGATCTTTTAAGGATAAAATTTTTCATGTCAAGTAGGTCATGAAAGGTAAGGGGAGAAAGGAAAACTAGATTTTAATCCTAAAAATTTTTGAGAGCAACCTTAATAATTTGTACGTTCCAATGTTTCAGAAAGCTAAAAGTAAGTATAATAGAATTCTATAGTCATTATTTCCTAACATAATATACGTGCTCCTATCAATGAAAAATTAGAAGTGATGCCTAAAACGAGTTCGCTATTTTTAACAAAGCATACAGAATTCTTTAAATCTTAACCCCGGGTATTTAAATTTTTCAATCAATAATTAGCAAACGGGTAGTGAACAAAGAATTAATCAAATTCACATATAAATAAACTCAAAACTGAATTTTTGGATAGCAGAAAAGTTAAGGATGAAATATTTGATTTATTTGTTTTAAAACTTTTTTTTTTGATTTTTATGTTTTTTTTTCATCATTTTTTTTGTTTTTCATTTATTATCTTTTTTTTGTATTTTTGGTTTTCTTAATTTTTTTTGAAATTATTTTTTTGAACTATTATCTTTTTTTTGTATTATTTTTTTTAAGAGAAGTTTCATTATATGTACAAAAATAAGGGAATAAAAAGGTTTGTACAAGAATGAGGAAGGGGGAGAGAGAAAAGAGTATGTACAAAAAAATATTTACAAAGTGAAACTAAATATATTTTTTTGTTTTGTTTTTTTTTCCTTTTTTTTTAAATTTTTTTTGAGTTTTTTGGAAAAAAGAAAGAAAGAGAACAAAAAAAATTTTTTGGATTTTTCATTTAAAATTTTTTCATTTTAAGATTTTTTGTAATTTTTTTTTGTTTTTGTTTTGTTGTTATATGTATTTTTTTTGTATTTTTGAAATGCAGAAAAAAAAATGAAGTGCAGAAAGTAAAGCACGAAAACACCCCCATACTTAAGTCCAACATTGTCCCCAATGTTGTATCGTAAGTATGCGGAACAAAAAAGGAAAGACAATATATACAAAGAAAAGAAAAGGGAAGGGGGTAGAAGCTTCCCTGAAACGCGTAGGGGGAGGCCGATCAGAAACACTGCGTTTATTAGAAAAAGCAGCAAAGATAATGAGGAAGGAGCGAAAAAGATAAGCGAGGGGTGCCTCCCAGGAGCGCTTTGTTTATAGTCGTGTAGCTTGACTATTTTGGCTGGTTTATAATGTGGAGGAAAGTTATGGTTTCGCTAAAACCGATCACTGGGTCGCCTGTTATATAAGACTTTAACCTATGACCATTTACTTTAAATGAACCTTTGTCCGGGTGGGAGACGAGTACGGTTCCATATGGAAAAACTTCTTCAACTAGGAAGGGACCGGACCATCTAGATTTTAATTTACCTGGAAAAAGTCTAAGACGTGAATTGTAAAGAAGGACAAGATCGCCCGGAGAAAATAATTTTTGGGACTTGATTTTTCGATCGTGATATAACTTAGAGCGCTCCTTATAGAATTTATTGCTCTCGTAAACGTTCGCACGCCATTCATCGAGCTCTTTTAGTTGCAGTTTTCTATTTTGAGCGGCTAAGTTGGAGTCAAGGTTTAAGAGTTTTAAAGCCCAAAGAGCGCGATGCTCTAATTCTACGGGTAAATGGCACGCTTTGCCGTAGACTAACCGGAACGGCGTACAACCAATTGCGGTTTTGTATGCCGTCCGATATGCCCACAACGAATCGTCGAGTTTAACGGACCAATCTTTCCTATTTAGTGAAACGGTTTTTTCTAAAATTCGCTTAATCTCTCGATTTACTACCTCAACTTGGCCACTTGTTTGCGGGTGGTAGGGGGTGGCAATCTTGTGCGTGACTCCGTATTTAGCTAACGTCTTAGCCATAAGAGCGTTACAGAAATGCGTTCCCCTATCACTAACAATTGCGCGAGGCGTGCCGAAGCGAGAAAATAATTTTTTAAGAAATGTAACGACGACTCGCGCATCGTTGGTGGGGAGAGCTTGCGCTTCCGCCCACCTTGATACGTAGTCGACCGCCACTAAAATATACATATTTTTGAAAGATGGATGTAGGGGGCCAACAAAATCTATGCCCCACAAATCGAAAACTTCGCACTCTAAAAACATATTTTGGGGCATCTCGTCGCGACGAGAGATGTTACCCGACCGCTGACAGCTATCGCATGCGCGCACAAAATTATGCGCATCTTTGAAGAGAGTGGGCCAAAAGTTGCCCGCCTCTAGCGCCTTCCGAGCGGTCCGGTTGGCTTGATAATGCCCACCGGCTGGACCCTCGTGGCAGTGCTTAAGAATTTGTAAGCACTCCACACCCGCAACGCATCTTCGGACCGCTTGGTCCGCGCAGATACGAAAAAGTAATGGGTCCTCCCAAAATAAATTTTTCAATTCAGAAAAGAATTTCTTCTTTTGATGACTGGAAAACTCTTTTGGAAGGACCCGCGCTACTAAGAAATTTGCAAAATCTGCGAACCAAGGCGAAGATGACGAAGATTTATTAATGGAAAGAAGGCGTTCCTCGGGGAATCTGTCATTTATTTCAGATTCGACGAGCGCTTCCGCACCCGGATTTTCTAAACGGGAGAGGTGGTCTGCCGCTAGATTTTCCGCTCCCCGCTTATCTCGGATCTCCAAATCAAACTCTTGTAGGAGGAGAATCCATCGAAGAAGGCGGGGCTTCGCATCATTTTTAGCTAATAAATACTTAAGCGCGGAGTGATCGGTAAAAACGATAACTTTAGATAGCGTTATATACGAGCGAAACTTATCAAAAGCGAAAACGACGGCTAAGAGTTCCTTTTCCGTTGTCGTGTAATTTACTTGTGCGGAAGTGAGCGTCTTGCTAGCGTAATAAATAGGATGAAAATGTTTTTCTACGCGTTGGCCAAGAACGGCACCTAAGGCAATATCACTAGCGTCGCACATTATTTCAAACGGAAGGGACCAATTAGGGGCCACTAAAATTGGTGAAGTGATAAGTTTTGTTTTATTAAATTAAAGGCGGACTCGCATTCGCTACTAAAGATGAAGCGTGATTCCTTTTCCAAGAGGTGAGTTAGCGCCTTTGTTATTTTTGAAAAGTCTTGAATGAAGCGTCGATAAAAGCCCGCATGGCCTAAGAAACTCCTAATAGATTTTACGTTTGTTGGATGCGGAAGTTTTTCTATAATTTCTATCTTGGCCTTATCCACCTCTATCCCCTTAGACGAAATCATATGGCCGAGGACCAAACCTCCTCGAACCATAAAGTTGCATTTTTCCCAATTTAAAACAAGGCTTGTGTCCTCGCACCGTTGAAGGACACGATCTAAATTGTGAAGGCAATCGGGAAAAGAGCGTCCGAAAACAGAGAAGTCATCCATAAAGACATCCATAATGTCTTCTACTAGCTCGACAAAGATCGCTAGCATACATCTTTGGAATGTAGCTGGCGCGTTGCAGAGTCCAAATGACATTCTTCGATATGCGAAGGTGCCAAACGGGCAAGTAAAAGTTGTTTTCTCTTGATCATCGGGGAAATGGGGATTTGGAAAAACCCCGATAATCCATCAAGAAAACAATAATACGGATGACCGGATAAACGCTCTAAAATCTGGTCTAAAAATGGCAGAGGGAAATGGTCCTTGCGGGTGGCGTCATTAAGTTTTCTATAATCGATGCACACTCGCCAACCCGTAACAGTACGAGTTGGGACAAGCTCGTTATGCTCGTTCGCCACTACGGTAAGACCGCCCTTCTTGGGCACGACATGAACGAGACTAACCCATGCACTGTCTGAAATAGGGTAGATAATCCCCGCATCTAATAACTTAATGATTTCGGCTTTAACGACGTCTTTCATTTTTGGGTTAAGACGACGCTGCGGCTGAATCGTTTTGCGGCAATTATCGTTAAGGAAAATCTTATGGGTGCAAAAGGAGGGGCTAATCCCCTTTAAGTCAGAGATTTGCCACGCAATTGCGTGGCGATGTTTAAATAAAACTTCCAATAAATCGGAAGTCTCCGAATCACTCAAGTCCGAAGAGATGATAACGGGAAGCGTATCGCCTTTTCCCAAAAATGCGTATTTGAGTGATGCGGGTAAGGGTTTGAGGTCTAGGATGGGCGGTTCTTCTAGGGAGGTTTTAATGCCTATGTCTTTCTTACCAATTGGTTTGAAAGGCAAGTCTAAAGAAGTATCCTCATCGCATTTAAAATTTTCGAGCGCATAAACATCGTCGTTTAAAAATACGGACTCGAAAACGGGAGAAGAACGATCTCCAAAAAAGGTATCTAAAGAGTAGCAGAAATCGTCGCTCGATGACAAATTGTCCATCGAGGGATTAATAGAGAAAGTAACTTGGTCATCGCCTACTCGGAGGAGAAGGCTACCATTACTAACATCTATTAGTGCGCGGGAGGTGGCGAGAAAAGGGCGACCGAGTATTATTGGTACCTCGGCGTCCTCCTCGATATCTAAGATGACGAAGTCTACCGGGAAATTAAACTTGTCGACTCGGACAAGGACGTCCTCCACTACCCCGATAGGGAACTTAACCGAGCGATCCGCTAATTGGATGCGCATATTCGTAGGACTAGGAGTACCCAAAGCTAAACGCGAAAAGAGCGAGAACGGCATCAGATTAATGCTAGCCCCTAAATCAGCTAAGGCGTACTTTACTAATATATCGCCAAAAAGGCACGGGATGGAAAACCGTCCCGGGTCGTTTTGTTTTGTGGGCAATTTATTAGTAAGGGCCGCCGAGCAGACAACGTTGAGAGATACATGCGAGATATCCTCCAATTTGCGTTTATTAGAAAGTAGTTCTTTTAAAAATTTCGCATATTTGGGCATTTGCGAGATAGCCTCGCAAAAAGGAACATTAATATGAATTTGTTTTAATAATAAAATAAATTTTGCATATTGCGCGTCCTGACGCTCGTTTGCTAACTTAAGAGGATACGGAAGAGCCTTGTTTAAAATAATTTTTTCTTTTATAATTGGTAAAGGCGGCGTAAGCGAAGAAAGGAGAAGAGGGGTCGGAGGTGAAATATGTACCTGAGGGTCGGTCCGTTTTGGATCGACCACCTCCTTTCCGCTACGGAGGGTTATAGCGTTGGCATTCTCCCGCGGATTGGGCTCCGTGTTTCCCGGCAGTGCCCCGAGCGCGCGCTCGGACATCATCCTCGCCAGCTGTCCAACCTGTTGTTCGAGAGTTTTTAGCGATCCGGTGATGTTCCGGATATTTGACTCGTTGGACGCAATATACTTCGAAAAAGTTTCCTCCATCGGGGAGGGTTTCGGAAGAGGAGGAGGAGGAGGAGGAAGAAATCCGGGCGCATAAGAAATAGGGGGACGTTGAGCATTATTCGGGTTGCTCCACGAGAAGTTTGGGTGATTCCTCCAACCCGGATTATAGTTATTACTATATGGGTTGTTGTTGGGGTTGAAGGGAGGACGACCCGAATTTCCCATGAAGTCCACGAACTCTTCAGCTACGCAGACATTAGGGGGAATAAAACAAGGCGGAGTGGAGGAGGCAGCAGACATCTCCGCCACCTGCTTTGTTAACCTTTCAACTTGAAGAGTCAAGAGAGCAGTGGCATCCACTTCAAAAAGACCAGCCGCCGGCTTTGGCCGTCCCCGCGGGACGTTCCATTGATAGGCGTTCATAGCCATCTCTTCGAATAAAGCCTGGGCGGCCTCGGGGGTTTTGTTGTTAAGCGTACCCCCGGCAGCCGCGTCAATCATTTGACGCGTCTGAAAATTCAGCCCATTATAGAAAATTTGAACTTGCAACCACGTTGGCAGCGCGTGGTGCGGGCAACGGCGGAGGAATTCCTTAAACCGTTCCCAAGTCTCGTATAGAGACTCAGGATCGTTTTGCACAAACGAAGAAATGTCCGCCCGCAACTTTGCATTTTTGGCGGGCGGAAAGTACTTCGTTAGGAACCGTTCCGTCAACTCAGCCCACGTGGTGATACATCCTCGCGGGAGGGCATTCAACCACGCCTTGGCTTTGGACTTAAGGGAAAAAGGAAATAAGCGCAAACGAATGGCGTCATCACTGACGCCATTAATCTTGAAGGTGTCGCATATCTCCAAGAAATTGGACAAGTGGACATTCGGGTCCTCATCCGGCAGTCCATCGAACTGCACGGCATTTTGGACCATTTGAATGACACTTGACTTTATTTCGAAATTATTATTCGCCACCGCAGGGCGAACAATACTCGACCCAGAATCATCCAGGTTAGGCCGGGCGTAATAGGACATAGTACGCTCGGCCGCCGGGGGAGGGTTAGGCGCAGCCATAAGTACAACAGTAGGTTCTCCGATAGATTCCTCGGGATCTAAAGAAGGATTTCGGCGTTGAGATCGAATACGCGCAAGAGAGCGTTCGATCTCAGGGTCGAAGTCAAAATCTTCAGACTCTGAGGGTTGTCCTCGGGTCATACACCCAAACAAAAATAAAACAAAATAAACCTTTTTTTGTTTTAAAATAAAGTTTTTAGTTTTTTTTTTAGAAAATAAGTAAAAGTAATAGACTCTGGAATTCGAAATAGCAACTCGAAAAGAGAGTTCCCCGGCAACGGCGCCAAAAACTTGATGGTCCCGCGAACAGACTCTTACTGTGGTTGGTTCGGTGAGTCGATCGCCGCGGGCTCGCTCGGGTAGGCAAGTGCACCTATCGCAAGTAGTACTCGATATTCGGGGGAATACCGAGGTCGTATTGTTCTCGGGGTCGCGTTGACTATTCTTACTCCTCCGGGAGGACTATTATTTTACTGAAAGTAAAGTGGATTTTTTACTTAATAAAAGACGGAAAATCAAAGGAGCGAAAAAAAAACAATTTAGAAAATATTCGATGAAGGGTTAACGCTCGGCATCGAATCGGATTACGACTAAAACAATTTTTAATAATTATAGGACTTAGTTTTCAAATTAATAATAAGGCAACTTGGCCGTGGAGGTTCCACAAATGTGAGCTCACCTAGCTATAGGGATATCGCTCACCTAAACGTTAAGACTATTCGACCGAACGTTAGTCCGACGAAGGATTCCTCTTAACGCCCGCTTTACGCTAAGAACCCCGCTATTGGGTGGGGAACCCAATCCGGTAGAATTACGCTTGTCCTCTTTCGAGGGTATGCACGCAACTCTATTTACCCAGGGGTGATCGGTCCATATGCACGGCCTCTCGGCTAGCTAGCATATAGACTACGGAAATAGGGCCCACACATCGATATGTGGTCCTACGCGTCGTAAACCCGGGGTAAACCTTAAGTGCTTAAATTAAAATGAAAATAAAGAGCTTCAATTATTAGAAATCATTTTAAATGTCCCAATGCTCTTCGATGTCGAGGCTAATAGCGATTAGCCACACATCGGTATGGGGACGGCTTATAATTTAGTGAGGCGCAAGTTACACTAAACGATTATAAGAAGGGGACATAAAAACAAAATAATCATTTAGAAAGCTAAAAAGTTAACTAAAACGAGAACTCACGCACACTCCAAATTATAAATTAAATAGAAACTAAGTTACACATAAAAGAAATTTGCATATTTCAAATTTGCGAGTCCCACTCAAACGAGTGGGGGCGGTAAATAAAAGCTGAAAATTGCAAGTCCTACTCAAACGAGTAGAACTGAAATGAAAGCGAGTCCTACTCAAATGAGTAGGAGAAAATAAATGCGATTACAGGCAGATAAAGTCCGGCCATTTAACTCAAGTGAGTAGGCGGAAAAATGAAGAAATAAAAATTACAAATCCTACTCGAACGAGTAGGCGGGAAATAAAGTCCGGCCATTTGACTCAAGTGAGTAGGCGGAAAAATAAAGAAGGAAAATTACAAGTCCTACTCGAACGAGTAGGCGGGAAATAAAGTCCGGCCATTTGACTCAAGTGAGTAGGCGGAAAAATAAAGAAGGAAAATTACAAGTCCTACTCGAACGAGTAGGACTGAAAATGAAAACGATGCGCCATTTAACTCTTAACGAGTAGGCGGAAATAAATGCACACGAACACACACACTCCATATGAATTTTAAGAAAGCAATGAAGCTAACACCTACACTCACACACTCTACATAATTTGAATCAAAGCATAAAAGTTATACACCTACACTCACACACTCTACTTAATTTGAACAAAGCATAAAGAATTATACTCATACACTCACACACACAACATGAAAATTTAAGAAGAACAAAAGAAAATTTATTCTCATACACTCACACACACTAATAACAAAGAAAAATCAAAGTTACCTAAAAATTAAAACTTTAACTTTTTCATACTTAGGTTTTGCCAAAAACAAATAAAAAGAGGAAATTACAATTTTAGAAGAGAAAAGTTTTTCAAAACATATTAAAAATCAAAGTTTTTGGAAAATAAAAGTGCCAACATTTTCATTCTTATGATTTTATGAAAGTGATAAAAAAGGTGAAAAAGAAGATGAAAAGAACAAAAAGAGGTTTTACAATCCTAAAAGAAAACTAAGTAAAAAAAAGGAACAAAATCACTTTTTAAATCTCTTTTATAAATTCATGAGAATGAAATCAAAATCCTCTCAAGAAATAGACATGGTGAGAAAAAAGCAAAACTATCATACCTAAGCATGAAGACAAGTTA
Organism: Platanthera guangdongensis; assembly: GCA_039583875.1. Classification (NCBI taxonomy): domain Eukaryota; kingdom Viridiplantae; phylum Streptophyta; class Magnoliopsida; order Asparagales; family Orchidaceae; genus Platanthera; species Platanthera guangdongensis. The sequence goes on from CM077154.1 coordinate 68,556,722, forward strand.
AAAACATGTAAAGTAAATAAATTACACTCATACACACACACACACACACACACACACACACACATTTCATAGATGAAGAACAATGATTAAACCAAGGATAAAAATGAGAAGGAAAGTGGGCACAAGTGTTCATTCCAAAGCCATATATGAAGAGAAAATCTAACATTTTATTGATTAAAAGAAACTATTACAAGCTATTACAAGGGCTAAAGCTAAAGCAAAAACAAACATGAAAGAAAAGAGGGAGAAATCTCCTTACATAGCTTTAGAAATCACGGATGCAGCCCACAAAAAGACACTAAATTGGCCCAAAAATCTGAACCCTTGGACCTTACAGAATTGGGCAATTTATAGGCAAAAAATTCTAAGTACACGCCCCAGGTCACGGGCGTGTAGGGGGGGGTGACAGTACTATTCATAAAGGCGGCCGGCGATTGGACAGGAAAGTTGACTTCGGGCTGAGTTCGCGGCAAGTCACGCCCCAGGTCACGGGCGTGACTCTGGGCGTGTCGGGGAGGTAGAACCGGGCGCGGGTTGCGCCGAAAGTCTTCGGCAGCATCTTGTCGGGCTAGCTGGAAAGGTCACGCCCCAGGTCACGGGCGTGACGCTGGGCGTGTTAGTTGGTGTTGACACTCGACGAATGTCGAGTGGAAAGTGTCGAGTCGAAATCGTCGAGCGGAAATTGAGTCACGCCCCAGGTCACGGACGTGACGCTGGTCGTGATTGTTGGTGTCGACACTCGACGATCGTCGAGATGAATTCGTCGAGTGGAGTGGGTCACACCCCGTGTCGGGTGACACGGGCGTGTCGCCAGGCGTGTCAAGCTTTTCTCTTCAGAATTTTGCAATTTCACGGGAAATACAATGTCACGGCCCGGTCACGGGCGTGACCAAAGTGTCACGGGCGTGTACTGCCCAATTTTGGCAGATTTTGGAAATTTTTCTGCAAAATAAAATAAAGCAAGTTAGTAATAAATTTACAAGAATAGGAGCATTTTATTGAATAAAAATAAGTAAAAACGACGAAAATAAATGAAAACGACTAAATTAATGTGCATAAAAAATACGCATATTTACAATTCATCACTAAACATTGCCCAAACGGGCTACATCAGAGTATCAAAATACTAACATCCGTAACCGACGGTATCGACGGCACCGTCACTTCAAGCCCTATCGTCCTGGCCTGGCTGTCCAGCCGCGTAGTCTGCAGCTGCTCTACCTGCGGCGTGACCTCCAAAAAGGAAGACGTAGCAACCGTTAGTCGAAACGACTAAGTGGTTTCACATCCGCTCCCCCGGCGACTCCTCGGCACCGGGCGAAGAAATGGAACAAGGGTAATATATATATATATGCAAGTAAAAGAGGTACAAGCAAGTCGCAATAGAGTAAGAGTAACAGTATCATAATCAGCAGTTATTTAAGAGCTATACTAAACTAACAAGTATAAGTAACAGCAGGAAAGTAACTTAACTTATAAGAATGCCCATACAAAATTATAAGTTAAGGATCGGGTTACATAAAGGTAACTCATCGTATAATAGTGCCCAAACAAACTTATATGATGAGGATCTTGTTGTGCAATGTTATGAAATGTTATGAATGTTATGCAATGACTCACCCATGATCACACCCATGCAATTGCTAAGTCGATACAGACTATAGTTCCCACTTTTCGAGTAGGTAGCTAACCTCTCAAGCATCAGCCGTCGTGGCCAGGCGGTGATAGTAGAACGGGCACTTCTACTACTAGGCAGGTATCCACACTACTTCACCTAGGACTCCGTATGCCTCAACGCTAAGAACACAACAGCAGAGCCCATGCGCACTATGGCCCAGCGGGGTCTTGGGTAGATGTGCACCAAGAACACATCCCGAACTGGCCTTATGTGACACGGAAGGGGACTCGGAAGTAGGCACGAGGACACAGCCCAACCGTTCACTTGGCACGGAAGGGGCCCCGGGATGTGAACACCGAGGACACAACCCAACTACCCAAAGTCTAACTGTCAACTCCCGTCGGTGTGACGATCGGCGAGCCCGTAGACCTGCCACACTATCCTTAACCCAGGATTATGACACCGCGTGTCGGCTCACACCGCATGCAATTTCACACCACCGTGGCATGGAAGGGGGCCTCGGAAAAAGGCACGAGGACACAGCCCAACCATCCATCCATACCCTATCTCGACACAACCAAACAAGTGACGGTCAACACCGCTCTTACATCTTTTCACAATACTACCCGTAGGGAGTCGACGCTCTAAGTATTGGACTACCAACTCATTCCATTACTCAAACATTCCCATGGCCATAATTTATTCCTCTACATGACTTTCCAAATGATATCAACTTATTGTAAACATGATGCGCATAAAGAGATTTATCAGTCTTTCCAACAAGACAATTCGTTTAAGTAAGCTTGCTTCACAATTTGATTATATGAAATCTGATTATTAAACTTCGCCAATCATGCAACTAAAATGATTAATCATGAAAGGGTTTATTCAAGCCAAGTAACTTGCAATATTAAATCCACCGAATTCAAATCCATATTATATAAAATCCCAAATTTTGAGTGCAGACATAATCTGGACAGCAATTTTGACCGGAGATTCCCGAACTTACAGGAATCCAGTGAAGATGTATAACCACTCGATGGAAAGGTCTTTCCATGGGCTACAACTTTCATATTCAGACCTCAACCCAGGTTTGATATTATCCTATTTGAAATTGGACTCGAAGTCCGCTGCGTACAGAACACAATTTCTGCATGCAGAATTTGCTGAACACCATTTTCGTTCAGACTTTACCATCGCTACATATATTGCCTGAAGTCGTGCAGCCACTCATTGGAAAGGTATTTTCAAGGGCTTCAACTTTGGTGTTTAGTCGAAAGCCCAGATCTGGCCATATCCTTCATGGAGATGGCCTAGAAGATCGCTATGCGCAAAATACAGATTCAGCACGCATCTTGAGGCGGAACGAACGACATCAGTTCATCTTCCTCCTCAAGTTGATCCTCTCAAATCTCCTCCAGAAATTTCCTCCACCCTTATTCAACCTCATGAGGCCAATAATCTTCACGAAACCATCACCCATCATCACATAGAAGAAGAGAGTGGTTGAAGAGATCTAAAACCTAGGACACATGTCCTAGCATGGCCTTTCCTAGAAAACTCCTCTCCATCAAGACTCTCTTGAGACGATGTCTCTCCTATGAAAAATAACTATAGATCTAGCACCAAAGGAGAGGGTAGGAAACTCACATCGATTCCAGCGGTTCCTCCATTTCCGGCCATGGATCTCGTAATTCTCCTTGGCGGCATCTTCTCCTTCACGGCGATGGCGGATTTTCTCCTGTAGAACTTGCTCCAGCAGTTTTCTCTCTCACCAGGAGTTCTCACAGGAAATAGGGAATGAAATGAGCATGAAAACTGCTAGGGTTTTCTCTTCCATTATATATGAAATGTGACACGGGTAGGGACACGCCAGTGTCCTTACCCGTGTCCCGCTTGAGCGAAACGGCAACGACGGTTTCCATGTCGGTTCAATACTTGACACGGGTAGGGACACGCCCGTGTCCCGACCCGTGTCCACATGACACAGCTGTAACGACCCGGCCCACGGCACGCTCGCCGACCCCAAGCGACGTTACAGGGCTGCAGCCCGTGCCACCCAAACCCATCTCCGGCCTGTTTCTCAGCACGGCGGGTTTTTGAGCATGCCAGGTTTCGAACCCAGCACCTCCTTAACAAGGCACCTTCAACAGCCCTCATCACCAACTGAGCTGCAGCTCAGTTGGTGATGAGGGCTGTTGAAGGTGCCTTGTTAAGGAGGTGCTGGGTTCGAAACCTGGCATGCTCAAAAACCCGCCGTGCTGAGAAACATGCCGGAGATGGGTTTGGGTGGCACGGGCTGCAGCCCTGTAACATCGCTTGGGGTCGGCGAGCGTGTCGTGGGCCGGGTCGTTACATAAAAAGTGCACTTTTTATGTAACGACCCGGCCCACGACACGCTCGCCGACCCCAAGCGATGTTACAGGGCTGCAGCCCGTGCCACCCAAACCCATCTCCGGCATGTTTCTCAGCACGGCGGGTTTTTGAGCATGCCAGGTTTCGAACCCAGCACCTCCTTAACAAGGCACCTTCAACAGCCCTCATCACCAACTGAGCTGCAGCTCAGCTGGTGATGAGCTCTGTTGAAAGAGAGTCTTATCAAGGTCTTGGGTTCGAAACCCCTTGGCAACAACCTACCGTTGCTGAAAAACAGGCGCGGAGATTTGGTTGGGGTGCATTGGGCCTGCAGGCCTTGATGTTTAGGCTTACTACCAGTGGTGCCGTGGGGAGAGACACGCCTGCGGGCCTCTGAGCTCTAAACCCGGGCTGCTGGTAGGCCGGCGAGGCCTGGTCTAAATGGGCCAGGGTCGTTACAAAAAAGTGCACTTTTTTGTAACGACCCTGGCCCATTTAGACCAGGCCTCGCCGGCCTAACAGCAGCCCGGGTTTAGAGCTCAGAGGCCCGCAGGTGCAGCTCAGCTGGTGATGAGCTCTGTTGAAAGAGAGTCTTATCAAGGTCTTGGGTTCAAAACCCCTTGGCAACAACCTACCGCTGCTGAAAAACAGGCGCGGAGATTTGGTTGGGGTGCATTGGGCCTGCAGGCCTTGATGTTTAGGCTTACTACCAGTGGTGCTGTGGGGCGAGACACGCCTGCGGGCCTCTGAGCTCTAAACCCGGGCTGCTGGTAGGCCGGCGAGGCCTGGTCTAAATGGGCCAGGGTCGTTACAAAAAAAGGCCCCCGGTTTTTCTGTGTTTTGTTTGATCTTTGGCTGGCGTTACGATGGCGTATTTCCGACTTTTTGCCGTTGTAGAGCGTGGTTTTAGCTCTTAGGGTTCCCTGTGTAGCCTATTTGTAGCCTGTTAGCAAGATTCCCCCAGCTAGCCGGAGTCTGTTTGATGACTCGGCCGGTCCTCTTAGGGAATACTTGTGTTTTGGCTTCGGGAGGTGTTATCCCGAGTTTTGTCCGTCGAGTGCTAATTTCGACTTCGCAGTTGTGTTCGTAGCGTGGGTTTTTAGCTACGGCGTGAATTTCGTCTGTTTCCGAGAAATTTCAGATTTCGTGTTGTTTTGATATTAAGTATAAATAATTATTGATATGTTGATTGTTTATTATTAAAACTGATATATGTATATATAGTCTTGGGTCAGAATTAGGGCTGAGTTCCTTTTGTTCTTTTACTGTTTCTCAGCTTGGAAGAATCCGTCGCCTGTACGAGAGGAAGAGCACCACCGGCCTACCCTAGCCTTCGGACACCGATTCCTGGAGTTTTAGCGGTCGGAATTCGATTTCGAGAGTGGATCTGGGCTGCCCTCGCCAGGATCTGCTTTCTTTCTGCTCCTCAGCTTGCTGCTCCGAGGCCAGATCCGTGAGCGGGGGAGGCCGCCGACCGAGTTCCTGGTATTGAGGTAAGTGATGACCCTTCATCCTTGCCAAAGCTGATTCTTGTTTTTTTTCTTTTGAGCTAATTTCTATCTATTTCTCGTTTGAATCTTAGGTGTAAGCTAGGGTTTGTTCCCGATCATACTGTGATTAGTGTAGAAAATTCCAGTTAAATGTCAGTTTTCTGAGGGATTGTGTCTATTAGGGACAGTTTTGGTTCGGTTTAGGACGAGTAGCTGCCATTGCCGGTGGATGTTGTACTCTAGAGAGAGAGTATCCTCGTTCTCGCTTCTGGTGGTGTGCTGGTTCTAGCGCTTGCAGCCAGTTGGGGTGTCGACACCGGCCAGTCTGGGTGTCGACACCTTGGTGTCGACACCGGCCAGTCTGGGTGTCGAAACCTTGGTGTTGACACCGGCCAGTCTGGGTGTCGACACCTTGGTGTCGACACCGGCCAGTCTGGGTGTCGACACCTTGGTGTCGACACCGGCCAGTCTGGGTGTCGACACCTTGGTGTCGACACCGGCCAGTCTGGGTGTCGACACCGGCGAGTCGGGGTGTCGACACCTTGGTGTCGACACCGGCCAGTCGTGGTGTCGACACCTTGGTGTCGACACCGGCCAGTCGGGGTGTTGACACTAGGTGTCGACACCGGCCAGTCGGGGTGTCGACACTTGGTGTCGACACCCGCAGCGGCCGTGTCGACACCTTGTGTCGACACCGGCCGCAGTGGTGCCGACACTTGGTGTCGACACCAGCAGCGGTTGTGTCGACACCTTGTGTCGACACCGGCTTGTCGTGGTGTCAACACATCGTGTTGACACTAGGTGCTGACCTTGTTTTGGGGTCAGGGAGGCTCGGGGTTGATTTGGTTGGGCGTGCAAGGCCGCGTCGGTTGGACCCGACGTTTTTGCCTTGGGTTCGTTTGTTTCCTAGGACTGTTAGTGGGACTTTTCCCTAGGAGGGGGACATTGGGTGCTCGGCTAATTTCTGCATGCCGACTCTTTGGTCGTGACAGGTGGTGGAGTTTTTGGTGGCCTTTGGAGGGGTGGTTTTATGTGGAGAGCTGTGGCCACCGCCTTTTTTGCCCCAGTTTGGGTTGGTGTGTGTGGGACCCTAAAGCTGCCACTGTTTGACCCCTTAGCCCTTTTTGGGTCTGATTTTGGTTATGCATTCAGACCCATGTTTTGACCACTGCCACTTACCCACTTGTTAGGACTGTTAGTCCCTTTTCTGTTATGCTTTCCTTTCTTTTGGCATATGTTTATGTCTTGATGTTGTTGCAGGCTTTATTGGTAGGGCATGTTGGTTTTAATGCTCGCCCTTGGTGTGCTCTGCGGTGTTTTAGACAGTACTCTTTTCTTACTGCCTTTCCCTTTTTCTTTTCCTTATAGCAGCTTGTTGTCGGGTTGGTAAACCCTTCATCTTATTTACTCATTAATCTATTGCTCTATTTACTTTTGATTGTTCCCTTGCTGAGGTGTTCCTTTCTTGAATGCCTCAGGTCCAGGTTGTAGCCAGTTCAGCGGCTAGGTCTTTTGGAGGGGCTTGTTGGTGGCCTCTAGGGTAGCTGAGATTGCTGATCCCCGTTTGCTGTGAGGTAGTTCTTTACTCTTCTGTATAGACATACATACTCGCCAGTGGGTTCGTGTCAGGTTGTTGGCGCCCACTGGGGGCTCCTTGTGATGCTGAATATGAATTTAAACTGCTGTTTTTGCCTAATTGAGGTTGGTTACTTGCTTCTGGGAAGGATTTATGCTAGGTTGCATGTTATATATTTTAAAACCTTAAAGCATTATTATATGTACCTCATGCATAACATGTTTCTAAATCAAATACACTATTTTTACTCAACGTAAAACACTATTTCCATACCTACTATATTCACCTTAGAGTCGTGCCCGCATAAGTCGCCTCCCGGGGACACTTATGCACTTTTAGGGTGTCACTTAATTGAACCAAAGTATTTTCTGCTGCGCATATATATATATAATTTTAACTGTGGACTAGCTGATCCACCGAGCCGAGGGATACGGCCATTCAACATAACTAATTTTCTTTCGTGCTTAATTAACAATTTTCCTTAAAATCTAACGTCTAGAGTTTTGCCTGAGCGTGTGCAGTTATCCCCTACACGACGTGGCATCACGACGCGTGTTTTCTCCTACTCTGATACGATTTTTACCATTGAGAAAATGCGGGTTGTGATAGTTGGTATCAGATGGAGGTTGCTTGACAAATGGTTGGGCAACCTTTCCCTTGTCTGCATTAGTGTTTAGCATCATACCATCCACACAACGATATGTCATCAGCATGTCTTGGCCGAAGCACGAACACTACACTCATGAGCATGAAGAAGTATACAGGGCATATTATGTAGTATGGGATGCATAATATGTGTTTGTATATGGATCCACCATAGGAGGCAACATGTGAGGGTTATGTAGTATGGGATGCATAACCTCACCACATGAATGCGGCTAGCACGTTTTCTTTTTCGTTACATGGGAATGTTATGTAGTATGGGATGCATAACATTTTCATGTGTACGCCGCCCATGGTATGCACTAAGGCCTTTTTTAGAATGCATAGCACATCATGCATAGCATAACATTTCATAAGCACAACGTGCCAAGCTAAAGATTTGCAAGATGACATATGTACACACATGGTTTTGAATTAAAAAGAATACAAATGCATGCATTCATGGTTTAGGCACATGAGTCAGTATGTTGGTGGTGAACCATCTTAGGATAAGCATAACGTCAGCATGGTAAAAACAACTCCCAGAGCAAGTTTTGCAGTTAAAGTTCATATTTAAGTGTGTTTGTCCGTACCGGGTAGTTTCGTTCTAGTTGATGGGCTAAGATTTGTCTAAAGCTTCTGCGATTTTAGGATGGCAAGACGTCCTGCGACGAGATCGACCCCCCAATCCGAGGGTGAGACGTCAGGAGCGTAGAGCGATGCGTTGGTAGAAAGCCTGCGGCAGAGTAATGAGGAGTTATCGAGGCAGGTAGTGGCTATGCAGGCTCAGATTCAGTCCCTTGTAGCAGTGGTGGCGGGACAGCCCCCGAGAGCTTAGAACCCCGCTGAGGGGGTAGCTATTCCTACCCCTCCTGCTCCTCCCGTGCCTTTGGCTGTGGTGCCCCCGGAGATGACGTTCATATCCCAGTTTCAGTGGCTGAGACCCCCTACCTATGATGGGCAGGCAGATTTCATGATTTTGGATGACTGGCTGATTACCATTGAGGAGATGTTCTCTTACCCAGGGATTACGGACGATCAGAGAGTGATGCTCGCTGCTTACCAGCTCAAGGGCTTGGCAAAGAATTGGTGGCTGAGAGAGAAAGAGAGCTTAGTGGCAGGTTGCACTTGGGAGTCATTTAAGGTGTTGTTGTTAAGTAAGTTCCTGCCTTCAGTCGAACGGGACCGGCTAATGAACGACTTTCTTCACTTAAAGCAGAGGAAACTCATGGTTAGTGAGTATGAGTTTGAGTTTAGTAAGTTGAGTCGGTTTGCTCCGGGTCTGGTGAGTGTTGAGGCAGACCGAGTTAAGCGATTTCGGGGAGGACTAAGAAGCAACATTCAGCATTTAGCGAATGCTTATGGAGCGGTCAGTTATGCCAGCGCGGTTGAAGCTGCTTTGAGAGTTGAGGCCATTGAGAATGCCAAGAATAGAGGCCAGCAGTTAAGGAAGGATAAGAGGAAGTCTGGTGGAGGGAAGAGCCCTCAGGATCCTGATGCTGTCTCGAGGAAGAAGGTCAAAGAGATTTGTAGCTTTTGTGGCCGGCCAGGCCACCCCTTTGAGAAGTGTTTCAAAAGGTTGGGAGCGCAGAAGAAGGAACAGGTGCACGCGATTCAGGGTACTTCCATGGGAGACTTGGTGTGTGCCTTGTGTGGAAGGAAGGGGCATGAGGCTGCCCATTGTTGGCTAAAAGATAAGGTCTGTTTTCAGTGCGGTCAGAAGGGTCATCTCAAGACAAGGTGCCCTCAGACCCAGTCTATTCTGCAGCCAGTTCCCCTCCAGGCTCTGCCACCGCCTCAGCGTGTGGATAAAGGAAAAGGAAAGCTGAATGTGCTCTCGGCAGACGAAGCGCAGACCTCGACCCAGGTTATCTCAGGTTCGACTCCTCCCCAGTCGTTTCATTACGTTCCCTTTTTGGTTGTAGTTTTCATTTTAGCGCTTGTTGCCTTAGATGCGTGTACAATTCGTAGGGCGATTTAAGGTAAAGAACCGCTGGGCGCGCGTTCTCTTCGATTCTGGCGCTACCCACTCGTTTGTGGCTAGAGCCTTTGTGGAGCGGTTCAGTTTGGGCCTAGATCGTGTTGGTGGTGCCTTCTGCGTTAAGTTCCCCTCCGGTGACTCTGTGGTTACGGACCTGGGTGTCCTAGATTGTCCGATATTGTTGGGAGATTTTCTAGCCAAGGCAGATTTGAAGGTGATTGACCTGGAGGACTTCGACGTTATTTTGGGCATGGACTGGTTGTCAAGGTACGATGTTGTGATCCAGTGCAAGGGTAAGCGCTTGGACTTCGTCAAGGACAACGGTCAGCCAGGGAGCATTTATGGGTATTCCCTCCAGGAGTATCCAGTCATTTCTGCGGTGCATGCTCGGAAGTTGCTTGTTTCTAGCTGTTTTGCCGGTGTGGTTTCTCTGGTAGGGACGATTGTTAGTGAGCCCCGTTTGGAAGAGATTCCTGTGGTGTGTGACTTTTCTCATGTGTTTCCAGACGATCTTCCCGGTCTTCCACCCGATCGAGATGTCGAGTTTGCCATAGATTTGGAGCCAGGTACGCGTCCTATCGTAAAGGCGCCGTACCGGATGGCCCCGCGAGAGCTGGAAGAGTTGCGAATTCAGCTGTATGAGTTATTGGAAAAAGGCTTTATAAGGCCGAGTTCTTCGCCTTGGGGTGCGCCAGTGCTGTTCGTTAAAAAGAAGGATGGGTCGATGAGGTTATGCATCGACTATAGAGAGCTGAACAAGTTTACTATTTAGAACAGGTACCCTTTGCCGCGAATCGACGATTTGTTTGACCAACTGCGTGGTAGTGCCGTGTTTTCCAAGATAGATCTTCGTTTGGGCTATCACCAGTTGAGAATTCGGGAGTCAGATATTCCGCGGACGGCATTCCGCTCTCGTCATGGGCATTTTGAGTTTTTGGTTATGTCATTTGGTTTGACTAATGCGCCCTCAGCTTTTATGGATTTGATGAACAGAGTTTTCAAGGATTTTCTAGATAAGTTCGTGATTGTCTTTATAGACGATGTTTTGGTGTATTCTAAGGATGCAGAGGAGCATGATCGACATTTGCGGCTGGTCTTGGCGACTCTGAGAGACCATAAGCTATACGTCAAGCTGAGCAAATGTGAATTTTGGTTGCCTTAAGTTTCTTTTCTAGGCCACGTGATTAATAAGGAGGGAGTAACGGTCGACCCAGAAAAGATTGTTGCTGTCACGGAATGGGCGAGACCTGTTACCCCCAAAGAGATCAGAAGCTTCTTGGGTTTGGCTGGTTATTATAGAAGATTTGTAGAAGGTTTCTCTACCTTGTCCGCGCCGTTGACCAAGTTGACGCAGAAGAATGTAGCCTTTTTATGGGACAACAAGTGTGAGAAGGCTTTTGAGGAACTAAAAAGAAGGCTATGTTCGGCTCCAATTTTGTCTTTGCCTACGGAGGGTAGTGAGTATGATATATATGTGGATGCGTCGCATGTCGGTCTGGGCTGCGTTTTGATGCAGGGCGGAAAGGTGATTGCGTACGGGTCGAGGCAGCTAAAGACTCACGAGAGGAATTACCCTAAGCATGACCTGGAGTTTGCAGCTGTGATCTATGCGCTGAAATTGTGGAGGCATTTGCTATATGGAGCGCAGTGCAAGATTTTCACTGATCATAAGAGTTTGAAGTATGTCTTCACTCAGAAAGAATTGAATCTGCGCCAGCGGCGGTGGTTGGAGTACGTGGCCGACTATGATGTTGAAATTCAGTATCATCCAGGCAAGGCAAACGTGGTGGCCGATGCCCTGAGTCGGAAGTCAGGTAAGATTTTTAATCTTTCCGCCGAGCGTCTAGTGGAAGAGTTTTTGTTGATGGACATTTCTGTGGGAAGCTGTGATTCACAGAGTAGCATAGCTATAGCAGAACCTTCGTGGATTACGCTTACGAGACTGCATCAGAAGGACGATCCCGATCTTCTGCATTTGTATCTTCGAGCTAAGAAAGGTGAATTACTGATAATACGTTTGCAGTCAATTTTATTAGGATATTTTCGGGGTTTTAAAGCCAATCATGTCTTGTAAAGTACTTGTTTTGATTCCCCTTTGTATATATTTTTGTCGCTAATGTATTTGTTCTGCTTTTTGCAGGTTTTCACGGCTTTCAGCCGAATTTTGCTGTGATACGCCCCAAGGTCACGCCCTACCAGGGCGTGTACCTAGGGCGTGTAACCCAGAGGAATGAAGCAATTGGTCCGAAACTGTATTCCGTGGAAACTTAGTGTACACGCCCTCGGTCACGCCCGTGTCACACCCGACACGGGCGTGTACTAGAGGCGTGTCCCCAGGTTCCGAGGAATCGCCGCAGCGCGCTCGTCTTTCCCGCTCCACCGCCGCACCGAAAGTGTCACGCCCCAGGGTCACGCCTGACCCGGGCGTGACATATGGGCGTGTACTTCAGCAATTCCGCCCGTCACCTCCAGCATTCAATTTCAGCTCCCAAAGTCACGCCGCAAAGAACACGCCCCAGGGTCACGCCCTACCAGGGCGTGACCGGTGGGCGTGTACCGCAACAACCCCGTCAGAATTCAATTCCTGCCCGAAAAAGTCGCGCCGAATGTGTCACGCCCCAGGGTCACACCCGACCAGGGCGTGACAGGGGGGCGTGACCCGACCCGAAAAATTCTATAAATAGAGCCCAACTCCAGGGGTTTTAGGACAACTTTTCGCTTTGAGAGGGGAGGTTCTGTCCTTTGTTTTTCTGAACTTTTTAAGCATGTATTTTCATTTCTAATTCGTAGCTCTAGCTTTATGCTTTCCCTGTATTAGCTTCTAGCTTCTTTCTGTAGTATGATGCTAATGATAGTGTAGTTTCCTTTTCATGTTCTTGTAATCTCTGGTTTTCAAGCTGTAAGATCACTGTTTCTCTTAATAAAAAGTGTTATTTTCTTTTTCGTTCCTGCTCTGTTTTCAGTATTTTTTTTCTACTCATCTCCCTCTTCCACCTCACCATGATTAACTAATCCTCCATGTACTCGATCTAATTGATTCGAGGTTCGAGTGATTAGGTTATGATGCTTTGAATCTTACCTTTTCTGTTTAGGGTTTGGCTTTGAATTACTCTTGATTTATCACGGGTTGGAGGTATATCATCGATATATACTCTCCACCTTTGCTTTCATTCTGGGCTAGCCGAGAGGCCGAAGGTTTGAAATGAGCACTCAAGAGTAAAGGGAGTTGTTCGCACCCCTCGAGAGAGGCAGACGTTCAAATCTCCCGGATTGGAGTAAAATCCATTAGAGGGGTTCACCGCGTAAAGCGAGTTTTAGGCCTCCGATTTAGGCGAAAGTCGGTCGGACCTTCCTAAACTCAGTTAGGCACGGCCTTCGAGAGAAGCGTGTCAATATTCATGGAACCTCCACGGTCAAAGACATTTACCCTATTTAGCTTAGGTTTATTTATCGTATTTTTCTAACCACTCTTGCCGAGGTGATTTCTGATCGAGTGCATTTTCCCTTCATCGTTACTAAGCTTAAGTTAATCGCTCTTTTAGCTTAGCTCTCTTTATCTTTTCATGCAAGTAGTTCTCTTCCTTTAGTACATTTAGCTAAACCTTATTTTGCCGTCGATAAAATAATAGATTTCGTGTGAGTAAGCTTACTCAACTGTTCCCGGATTTCAATACAACACTTGTGTCCCCTAGCTGCATTTCGATAGGTATACTTGCCTTGATGAATTGTTAGTTTGGTATTTTCTCTTTGCAGATATCTCAGAGACAATCAAGTTTTTGGCGCCGTTGCCGGGGAAGCAACGCTTGTTGATAAATTGAAAATGCGAATATATTAATTTTATCACTTCTCTTTCTCAGCCTCCTTCTTATATTTTTTCCGCCTACTCACTTGAGTTAAATGGCTGGATTTTGTTAAGTATGTGTATTTTTAATTTTTTCGCCTACTCACTTGAGTTAATTGGCTGGATTCATTCAAGCAAGTGTGTGTATTTTACTTTCCGCCTACTCACTTGAGTTCATTGGCAGGCTTTATTTCAGTAGAGTGTGCGTATTTTACTTTCCGCCTACTCACTTGAGTTCATTGGCAGGCTTTATTTCAGTAGAGTGTGTTTACTTTCTGTAGAGTGGGTGTGTTTTAATTTTCTGACGAGTGTGTGAGTATAGCTTTTCATTTCCGCCTACTCGCACAGAGATAAGTGGCTGGATTTTAATTACCGCATTCGTAATAGAAACCCACATCACAAAATTTTCTACCCCACCTAACTCTCTCGAAAAGGGCAAAGTGGCTCTAAATGCCACTATCTTGTCTAGTACCTTGCGAACCCTTCACCGGGTAGCCCTTGGGAAGTTCGGGAGTTAAAACATAAAAAAATCTATTTCAAAAAAATTTTCCAACTTCATTAGCTCTTTTACTTTTTAGTCTTGCTTCTCCTCTCTTCTTCTAGTGTATGACCCGCGGTAGTCCGTCGGTTACTTTGGACCTGGACCACGAAATTGAGCGTACTCTTCGGAGAAGATCGCGATTTCAAGGCCCTACTACCCAAGTGCCGGTTGAGGATTCCGAGTCATTTTCTACCTTAAGAATGGCAGAACCCAACGTGGAGGAAGTCGTGCAAAGGCCTATGTCCTATTATGCACGACCAAATCTCGAGGGTACAGAAACGAGTATAGTTCGCCCTGCAATAAATAATAATAATTTTGAACTGAAGCCTAGCATAATTCAAATGGTGCAGCAGTATGTGCAATTTGACGGGCTTCAAGATGAAGACCCGAACGCACACATAGCCAGCTTTCTTGAGATTTGTGACACCTTCAAGATACATGGTGTCACAAATGATGCTATTAGGCTAAGATTATTTCCTTTCTCTCTTAGAATTAAGGCTAAGCAGTGGCTGAACACCCTTCCTAAAAATAGCATAACTACTTGGACGCAATTAACTGAAAAATTTTTGGCCAAGTATTTTCCGCCTGCTAAAACTGCTAAACTTAGGAATGATATTTCTGCCTTTGGACAGATAGACTCTGAGACCCTTTACGAAACCTGGGAAAGATTTAAAGAATTATTAAGACGATGCCCACATCACGCTCTGCCTGTATGGTTGCAGGTGCAGACGTTTTATAATGGGCTAAATCAAAGCACGAAGCAAATGATAGACGCAGCTTCTGGCGGTACTTTAAACCATAAGACCCCGGAAGCAGCTCTTGAGCTGTTTGAAGACATGGCCATGAACACTTACCAGTGGAATGTGCCTAGGTCCCGCCCAAACAAACCTGCAGGTCTCTTTGAAGTGGACAACGTCTCACAACTCGCACTGCAAGTTGAAATATTAAGCAAAAAAATTACGGAGATGACTGCTGCCTCCGCCCCTCAGGTATGGGAATCTGCAACTCCTCCCGCCGAACATTTGGATTATGTAAATAATATGCCTAGAACTGCTTTTAATAATTTTTCTGCTGCGAATTATCATCCTCCTGGTTTTAATTTTCCGAATAGTTATAATCCTGCGTTAAGAAATCATCCGAATTTTTCGTGGAGCAATCCATCGAATGCTGTGCGCCCGCCACCGCAAAGTGATTTTTCTGCTCCACCACCACCTCCTCAAAGTTTTCCAAAACCTCCAAATTTGGAGGAAGTGTTTTCAAAATACATGAATGCTAATGACGCTACGATTAGGACCTTAACCGGAAGTGTTAAAAACTTAGAAAATCAGGTAGGACAGCTCGCTAAAATGATTTCTGAGCGACCCGTAGGGTCTCTTCCTTCCAATACCGAGCCCAACCCGAGAGAGCAAGCGAAAGCTATAACTCTTCGGAGTGGGAAGAAAGTTCCTGGTATGGTAAGTGAAGAACCCGAGGCAAGCTCCGCTCCCGTTTTTAAAAATCAAAGCTCCGTTCCCGTTTTAAAAATTCCACCCTCTGCCGAAGAAATTATCACCCCTATCGTAGAAAAAGAACTCACTCCACCACCCACCTTTAAAAATAATCCATCCCCGCCATACCCTTCCGAACTTAATAAACAACGACAGGATGATCAATACACCCGTTTTTTGGAAATGTTTAAGCAAATCCACGTAAATCTGCCTTTCCACGAAGCCATATCCCAGATGCCGAAGTACGCAAAATACCTTAAGGACCTCCTAACTAATAAGAAGAAGTTAGAGAACCTTTCTCATGTCACGTTAAATGCCGCGTGCTCGGCGGTTTTGACAAACGGATTACCGAAAAAAATCAGTGACCCGGGTAGTTTCTCTATCCCGTGTGTCTTTGGTGATCTCTTTGTCAAACACGCTTTAGCCGACTTAGGTGCGAGTATTAATCTTATGCCCCTCTCGTTGTTTAAAAAGTTAGGAATTGGTAGTCTCAACCCCACACGCATGAGTATCCAGCTCGCCGACAGATCAGTCAAATACCCGTTAGGAATAGTGGAGGACGTCCTAGTCAAAGTTGACAAGTTCATCTTCCCGGTGGACTTTGTCATTTTAGACATCGAAGAAGACGTCGAGGTTCCCCTGATCCTTGGCCGACCCTTCCTTGCCACCTCCCGAGCTATCATTGATGTAAGCAATGGTAAGCTCTTCCTTCGAGTGGGCGACGATGAGGTAACTTTCTCTATCACCCCCTCGATGAAGAACACGCTAGCTAATGATGACTCCTGTTTTTTCATGGATACCATAAGTGAAGAATCCTTCTCTCCCACCTCTGATTTTGACAAAGAATTTTCCAATTTGTGTTCCTCTCCTACTCTTCCAACTGAATCTCTACACCTAAGTGAAGAATCCTTCTCTCCCACCTCTGATTTTGAAAAAGAATTTTTTGATTTCTGTTCCTCTTCTACTTTTCCAACTGAATCGCTGCACGAAGCCTCCATGGCCGCTAGCAACACCCCTTTTAATTTTACATATAAAAAAGTGTACGAGGACATAGTTTTTGAAAAAGAACAAATTTCCAAGACCTCGTATGATGACCCCCCTACCTTGGAACTGAAAGAACTACCAGAGCACCTTCAATACGCTTTCTTAGAAAAGGACTCTAAGCTGCAAGTCATAATTTCGGCCTACCTCACGGATGCACAAACGAATAAACTTCTTTCAATTTTACAAAAGCATCGCCAAGCTATTGCTTGGCAGATATCTGATATCAAGGGCATAAGCCCATCTTTCTGCACTCATAAAATCTTAATGGAAGATAATTCTCGTAACTCTATACAACCTCAGCGCCGTATAAACCCAAACATGAAAGACGTAGTTAAGGGCGAGGTTATGAAATTGTTAGACGCAGGAATTATCTATCCTATATCCGACAGTAAGTGGGTTAGCCCAGTACAGGTAGTACCAAAGAAGGGAGGGATAACGGTCGTAAGTAATGAAAATAATGAATTAATCCCGACTCGGACGGTGACCGGATGGCGAATGTGTATAGATTACCGTAAGTTGAATGACGCCACCCGCAAGGATCACTTCCCCTTGCCGTTCATTGATCAAATTTTAGAACGACTTTCCGGACATAGCTTTTATTGTTTTCTCGATGGCCTCTCGGGGTATCTTCAAATCCCCATCTCCCACGAGGACCAGGAGAAAACTACGTTTACTTGTCCCTTCGGCACCTTCGCCTACCGAAGAATGCCGTTTGGATTGTGCAATGCGCCGGCTACATTCCAACGATGTATGCTCGCCATCTTTGACAAGTACGTAGAAAGCATTATGAAAGTCTTCATGGATGATTTCTCCGTGTTCGGGAATTCCTTCGATAGTTGCTTAGAGAACCTCGAAAAAGTCCTAGAGCGATGCGAAGAAACTAACCTCGCCTTAAATTGGGAAAAATGTCATTTTATGGTAAGGGAAGGGTTAGTTTTGGGACATAAAATTTCTGAAAGGGGTATTGAAGTAGACGTTGCGAAAATAGAAGTTATCGAGAAACTGCCGCCACCTACAAACATAAAAGCCATAAGAAGTTTCCTGGGTCATGCGGGTTTCTACCGCCGCTTCATAAAGGACTTTTCCAAAATCACCAAGCCCCTTACCCATCTCTTAGAAAAAGACGCCCCATTCATCTTTGATGACCTCTGTCTAGCTGCCTTCAATTTAATAAAAGAAAAATTAGTTAATGCGCCAATCATGATAGCTCCGGTGTGGGATCTTCCATTTGAAATAATGTGTGATGCGAGTAGTTATGCGGTGGGAGCCGTCCTAGGTCAACGTATTTCCAAAAACTTCCACCCCATTTATTACGCTAGTAAAACTCTCACATCTGCACAGGAAAATTACACCACAACCGAGAAGGAGCTCTTAGCTGTAGTATTCGCATTTGACAAATTTCGCCCTTATATTACTCTTTCGAAAATTATTGTTTTTACGGACCACTCGGCCCTCAAATATCTTCTCTCTAAAACGGATGCCAAGCCTCGCTTGATTCGCTGGGTCTTACTCCTCCAGGAGTTTGACTTAGAGATCCGTGATAAGCGAGGTGCCGAGAACTTGGCCGCCGACCACCTTTCGCGCCTAGACAACCCGTTTATCGAGCAATTAGACGAAAATTCTTTTCATTACTATTTTCCTGATGAGAAGCTGTTCATAATTAACACATCTACTTCTCCTTGGTTTGCCCGCATCGCCAACTATCTAGTGGCTCGTGTGCTCCCAAAAGAGTTCTCGTCTCAGCAAAAGAAGAAATTCTTTTCTGAATTGAAGAACTACTTTTGGGAGGACCCGCATCTTTTTAAAGTCTGTGCAGACCAAGTGATCAGGAGGTGTGTTTCCTTTGATGAAGGATTAGATATTATTAAACATTTGCATGAAGGACCGACAGGTGGGCACTATCAAGCTGCTCGCACCGCTCACAAAGTGTTAAGCGCGGGTTTTTACTGGCCCAGCCTGTTTAAAGACGCGCATGCCTTTGTGAGTAGGTGTGATAGTTGCCAACGGTCGGGGAATATTTCGAATAAAAATGAAATGCCACAAAATTATTTTCTAGAGTGCGAAGTTTTCGACCTCTGGGGGATTGATTTTGTTGGCCCTTTTCCTTCTAGCTTCGGGAATAAGTATATTCTAGTTGCCGTTGATTATGTTTCACGCTGGGCCGAAGCCCAAGCTCTTCCTACGAATGACGCCCGAGTCGTAGTTAATTTCCTCAAAAAATTATTTTCTCGATTCGGTACGCCGCGCGCTATCGTTAGTGATAGGGGTTCCCATTTCTGTAACGCACAATTTTCAAAAATCCTAACTAAATATGGCGTTACTCATAAGCTTTTCACTGCCTACCACCCCCAAACTAACGGACAAGTCGAAGTAGTGAATAGAGAAATAAAAAGAATTTTAGAAAAGACTGTTTCAACATCTAGAAAAGACTGGTCCGCCAAATTAGACGATGCTCTATGGGCCTACCGAACAGCGTACAAAACCGCCCTCGGCTGTACGCCATATCGGTTGGTTTATGGAAAATCGTGTCATTTACCCGTAGAGTTAGAACACCGCGCCTTTTGGGCCTTGCGATTTTTAAACTCCGATCCCCACTCTGTCGGCGATTTTCGAAAATTTCAACTTAACGAACTCGACGAGTGGCGCTCTTACGCGTATGAAAATAACAGACTTTATAAAGAGCGGACGAAGCGTTTACACGATCGACATCTTAGGCACCCAAAAATCTTTAAGCCAGGCGACCAAGTGCTTCTTTATAACTCTCGTTTACGTTTATTCCCGGGTAAATTAAAATCACGTTGGTCTGGGCCTTTTACTGTTTTAGAAGTCTTTTCTTATGGTACTGTTTCAATTTCTCACCCTGATAAGGGTACTTTCAAAGTGAATGGTCAGCGTCTTAAACTGTATTTCTGTGATGATGTCAGTCTCAACCCTGTTAACTCTATCTTTCCGGTCCTGACATTTGATTAATCTGAACATTATTTTACTCACAAACTTTGACATTTATTCGAACTTATTTTTAAAACAATATTTGGGACAATCTTATTTTGATGCGTCGAGCTCAAACGACGCTTTAAACAAAGGGCGCTCTTGGGAGGCAACCCAAGTTATCTTTTTATGTTTTCTTTCTTTTACACTTTTTGCCCCGACTGGCTCCGGCAAGCTGAAACTTCTGCGATCGCCTGCTCCAACGGTTCTGCTTCCATGCCAAAGTCCGCCGGACGACGTTTCATGAAGATCCACAGCACATGCATGGAGGAGCGGTATCACTCAACTTGCCCTGCAAAATAAAACCGGGGAAGTACCTGCTTTTCAATTCTGTCTTTTATTTCTGTACTTTACTTTACTTTTCTCTCGTTCTCCGACCTCCTTCTCCATTGCGGACAATGTAGATTTTAAGCTTGGGGGAGGACTTCCTCCTTCTTTTTGTTTTCTTTTTGTTTTGTAAATATCCCAAAAAAAAACATTTCTTTATAAGTATATATATAAAGATTTCAAAAAAATTTCAAAAAATTTTTATATATATATATAGCTGCATTTTGGTATTTCAATAAGTACCCCATGTTTATGTTTTGTTTTTCTCAAACTTCTTTATAAACAACGTAGTTAATTATAATTTTTCTAATCATTCTTTTTAATCATATTTCACAAGTAAAATGTTGGTCATGCTGTGTTTCTAATTCACGGTAGCATGTTAAGGTAAAATATTTCTCTAAACCATGCATTTTTATTATGGTTTTCCGTTCTTTATTTTCTTTACTTTCTCTAAAAATTTATCATCCACTATTTTCCTTTTCGTCTTTAGATGATTTTTTGTAAGAACATATTTTGAATAACGTAGTAGATATGAACGATCCAAGTGACATATTATTTTTATTTTCAAGAAAATTTCATCAATCTTCTTTTATTATCTCGAACTTGCTTTTTGAAATTTATCGACTCTATGTTTTAAATAAATTTAAAAAAAAAACGCGTGAAAATGATTTAGGCCATTTTTGTTTACGTTTGAGCTTTCTTGCCAACCTAAACTCTTTTACCACTAGTTAGCCGCTTTTGAGCCCTTTTTCCAAATTCATTTGATAAACTCCACACGCATTTTCATTTTCACCAAAGCCCAAATTCCTACCTATCTAATCACGCTAATTTTGTTTGATAGGAAATTTTGTCTTATATGTGAAGATATTGTTGAAAAAGGTGTACTCAAAAGCAATAAATTAAAAAAAAAAAAAAACAAAAATGAATGAAAATAATAATAAAAAAAAATGATGAGAAAAAAATGAGATAAATAATCATAAAGAGAAAAAAATAAATTTATTTATACATATTTTGTTTAAAATAAATTTATTTTTTTTGAAACTCGTTGTTTTGGTTTAGTGTGATTTTTAAGCCTCCATGTTTATATTTGAATTCCACTCCTATTCATATTCCTAAACCAAACGTTTCGGTCATATTAAGTCCTTTTGATTCACGCCTTTTTTTTAATTTTATTTAACAACTAAGAAAAGAAGAAAAGTAAATCAGTTTTAGTTTTGGATTTAAACTTAGATTTTTGTTATTTAATTGATATATTATAATGCGTTGCTTGGATCCAGTAATAACTCAATACGTTCTTTTCATTTTCATTGCCTTACTTAAATCTATTTAAAGAATTTCGTCAAAATTCTGTATGATTTATTTTTATTAAGTAAAGTTTATAAAAGTTAAACCATACCTAAATAATTGTTTTAGATTTACGTTTTACATTCTCCCTACCTAGAATTTCGCATAGTACTTGTGTGAGTATGATTAAAACTTTTTGAATTAGTCACTTTTTATGATTAGCTTGTCTTTATATCTTTGCTTGGGGACAAGCAAAACTTAAGCTTGGGGGAATTTGATAATACGTTTGCAGTCAATTTTATTAGGATATTTTCGGGGTTTTAAAGCCAATCATGTCTTGTAAAGTACTTGTTTTGATTCCCCTTTGTATATATTTTTGTCGCTAATGTATTTTTTCTGCTTTTTGCAGGTTTTCACGGCTTTCAGCCAAATTTTGCTGTGACACGCCCCAAGGTCACGCCCTACCAGGGCGTGTACCTAGGGCGTGTAACCCAGAGGAATGAAGCAATTGGTCCGAAACTGCATTCCGTGGAAACTTAGTGTACACGCCCTCGGTCACGCCAGTGTCACACCCGACACGGGCGTGTACTAGAGGCGTGTCCCCAGGTTCCGAGGAATCACCGCAGCGCGCTCGTCTTTCCCGCTCCACCGCCGCACCGAAAGTGTCACGCCCCAGGGTCACGCCTGACCCGGGCGTGACATATGGGCGTGTACTTCAGCAATTCCGCCCGTCACCTCCAGCATTCAATTTCAGCTCCCAAAGTCACGCCGCAAAGAACACGCCCCAGGGTCACGCCCTACCAGGGCGTGACCGGTGGGCGTGTACCGCAACAACCCCGTCAGAATTCAATTCCTGCCCGAAAAGTCGCGCCGAATGTGTCACGCCCCAGGGTCACGCCCGACCAGGGCGTGACAGGGGGGCGTGACCCGACCCGAAAAATTCTATAAATAGAGCCCAACTCCAGGGGTTTTAGGACAACTTTTCGCTTTGAGAGGGGAGGTTCTGTCCTTTGTTTTTCTGAACTTTTTAAGCATGTATTTTCATTTCTAGTTCGTAGCTCTAGCTTTATGCTTTCCCTGTATTAGCTTCTAGCTTCTTTTTGTAGTATGATGCTAATGATAGTGTAGTTTCCTTTTCATGTTCTTGTAATCTCTGGTTTTCAAGCTGTAAGATCACTGTTTCTCTTAATAAAAAGTGTTATTTTCTTTTTCGTTCCTGCTCTGTTTTCAGTATTTTTCTTCTACTCATCTCCCTCTTCCACTTCACCATGATTAACTAATCCTCCATGTACTCGATCTAATTGATCCGAGGTTCGAGTGATTAGGTTATGATGCTTTGAATCTTACCTTTTCTGTTTAGGGTTTGGCTTTGAATTACTCTTGATTTATCACGGGTTGGAGGTATATCATCGATATATACTCTCCACCTTTGCTTTCATTCTGGGCTAGCCGAGAGGCCGAAGGTTTGAAATGAGCACTCAAGAGTAAAGGGAGTTGTTCGCACCCCTCGAGAGAGGCAGACGTTCAAATCTCCCGGATTGGAGTAAAATCCATTAGAGGGGTTCACCGCGTAAAGCGAGTTTTAGGCCTCCGATTTAGGCGAAAGTCGGTCGGACCTTCCTAAACTCAGTTAGGCACGGCCTTCGAGAGAAGCGTGTCAATATTCATGGAACCTCCACGGTCAAAGACATTTACCCTATTTAGCTTAGGTTTATTTATCGTATTTTTCTAACCACTCTTGCCGAGGTGATTTCTGATCGAGTGCATTTTCCCTTCATCGTTACTAAGCTTAAGTTAATCGCTCTTTTAGCTTAGCTCTCTTTATCTTTTCATGCAAGTAGTTCTCTTCCTTTAGTACATTTAGCTAAACCTTATTTTGCCGTCGATAAAATAATAGATTTCGTGTGAGTAAGCTTACTCAACTGTTCCCGGATTTCAATACGACACTTGTGTCCCCTAGCTGCATTTCGATAGGTATACTTGCCTTGATGAATTGTTAGTTTGGTATTTTCTCTTTGCAGATATCTCAGAGACAATCAATTACCAGACTTCTCTATAGATGATGCGGGTATCTTGAAGTATCGTGGCAGGTTTTGCATCCCCGCAGTTGGAGATATCCGGGATATGGTGTGCAGAGACGCCCACGGATCTAGTGTCGCCTACCATCCAGGGTCTACCAAGATGTATCATTGATTTAAAACAAATTGCCTGGTGGTACGGGATGAAGAAGGACATAGCCAGATTTGTTTCAGAGTGTTTCACTTGCAGGCGTGTGAAAGCCGACCATGGGAGGCCTGGTGGCAAGCTGACTCCCTTGGAGATTCCGATGTGGAAGTGGGAGAGTATCTCGATGGATTTCATAACCAGCTTACCGAGATCGCCTAAGGGGCATGACTCAGTTTGGGTAATCATAGACAGATTGACGAAGAGCGCTCACTTCGTACCATTTAAGATCGATTATCCGATTAGGAAAATAACCGAGTTGTATCTGGAAGAGGTTGTCAGATTGCATGGTGTACCTGTAAGTATCATATCAGATCGAGACTCCAGGTTCACGTCTCGTTTTTGGAAGAGTCTTCAAGAGGGGTTGGGTACAGATTTGAGATATTCCACAGCTTATCATCCGCAGACCAATGGTCAGACGGAGCGGGTAAATCAGATTGTGGAAGATATGATCTGATGCTGTATTCTGGACCACGGAGGAGTGTGGGACGAGCGCTTACGGCTTATGGAGTTCGCATATAACAACAGTTATCAACAAAGCTTGCAAATCGCTCCCTTTGAAGCTTTGTATGGGAGGCGCTGCAGGACTCCCTTGTTCTGGGCTGAGCTTGGCGAGGGACCTTTGTTGGGTCTAGAAGCACTTGAGGAGATGGAAACTGCTGTGAAGCTTATTCGGGAAAAGCTTCGGTTAGCCCAAGAGAGATATGAGAAGAACGCCAATCGGTGTAGATCGGACTTGGAATTTGCTGTGGGGGACTTGGTGTTCTTAAAGGTCTCCCCGTTGATTGGAGTCAAGTGGTTTGGCATGAATAGGAAGTTGGACCCGAGGTACGTGGGGCCGTTTCCGATTGTTGAGCGGATTGGGGTATCAGCCTACAGGCTGGCTTTGCCCGCAAATTTCCCTGGCATGCATGATGTCTTTCACGTCAGTCAGCTGCAAAAATGTGTGATGAATGGCAGGCAGGTTTTGGATTTTGTGCCTCAGTTGGAGCCGAATCTTTCTTATGTGGAGGTGCCTGTTCGCATCTTGGATTCTCAAGTTCGGGCGTTGCGGAAGAAGACTGTTCTGATGGTTAAAGTTTTATGGAGGAATCAAGATGTGGAAAGCGCGACTTGGGAGTTGGAGTCGACTATGAGGGAGGCTCACCCTCATCTGTTTCCCTGATCTTGTGCTGGGTATGTTTTATTTTATTATTCATTTAGCCCTTTCCCG
Organism: Platanthera guangdongensis; assembly: GCA_039583875.1. Classification (NCBI taxonomy): domain Eukaryota; kingdom Viridiplantae; phylum Streptophyta; class Magnoliopsida; order Asparagales; family Orchidaceae; genus Platanthera; species Platanthera guangdongensis. The sequence continues at coordinate 68,581,332 of CM077154.1, forward strand.
GTTTTTATCTCTCCTTCTTTATAGGGGTGTTGTGAGTAAAGTTTCGAGGCGAAACTTTCTTTTAGGGGTAGTGGCTGTAACGCCCCCGGTTTTTCTGTGTTTTGTTTGATCTTTGGCTGGCGTTACGATGGTGTATTTCCGGCTTTTTGCCGTTGTAGAGCGTGGTTTTAGCTCTTAGGGTTCCCTGTGTAGCCTGTTTGTAGCCTGTTAGCAAGATTCCCCCAGCTAGCCGGAGTCTGTTTGATGACTCGGCCGGGCCTCTTAGGGAATGCTTGTGTTTTGGCTTCGGGAGGTGTTATCCCGTTTTTTGTCCGTCGAGTGCTAATTTCGACTTCGCAGTTGTGTTCGTAGCTTGGGTTTTTAGCTACGGCGTGAATTTCGTCTGTTTCCGAGAAGTTTCATATTTCGTGTTGTTTTGATATTAAGTATAAATAATTATTGATATGTTGATTGTTTATTATTAAAACCGATATATGTATATATAGTCTTGGGTCAGAATTAGGGCTGAGTTCCTTTTGTTCTTTTCCTGTTTCTCTGCTTGGAAGAAGCCGTCGCCAGTACGAGAGGAAGAGCACCGCCGGCCTACCCTAGCCTTCGGATGCTGATTCCTGGAGTTTTAGCAGTCGGAATTCGATTTCGAGAGTGGATCTGGGCTGCCCTCGCCCAGATCTGCTTTGTTTCTGCTCCTCAGCTTGCTGCACCGCGGCCAGATCCGTGAGCGGGGGAGGCCGCCGACCGAGTTCCTGGTATTGAGGCAAGTGATGACCCTTCATCCTTGCCAAAGCTGATTCTTGTTTTTTTTTTCTTTTGAGCTAATTTCTATCTCTTTCTCGTTTGGATCTTAGGTGTAAGCTAGGGTTTGTTCCCGATCATACTGTGATTAGTGTAGAAACTTCCAGTTAAATGTCAGTTTTCTGAGGGATTGTGTCTATTAGGGACAGTTTTGGTTCGGTTTAGGACGAGTAGCTGCCATTGCCGGTGGATGTTGTACTCTAGAGAGAGAGTATCCTCGTTCTTGCTTCTGGTGGTGTGCTGGTTCTGGCGCTTGCAGCCAGTTGGGGTGTCGACACCTTGGTGTCGACACCGGCCAGTCTGGGTGTCGGGTGTCGACACCTTGGTGTCGACACCGGCCAGTTAGGGTGTCGACACCTTGGTGTCGACACCGGCCAGTCTGGGTGTCGACACCTTGGTGTCGACACCGGCCAGTCTGGGTGTCGACACCGGCCAGTCGGGTTATCGACACCTTGGTGTCGACACCGGCCAGTCGGGGTGTCGACACCTTGGTGTCGACACCGGCCAGTCGGGGTGTTGACACTAGGTGTCGACACCGGCCAGTCGGGGTGTCGACACTTGGTGTCGACACTCGCAGCGGCAGTGTCGACACCTTGTGTCGACACCGGCCGCAGTGGTGCCGACACTTGGTGTCGACACCAGCAGCGGTTGTGTCGACACCTTGTGTCGACACCGGCTTGTCGTGGTGTCGACACATCGTGTCGACACTAGGTGCTGACCTTATTTTGGGGTCAGGGAGGCTCGGGGTTGGTTTGGTTGGGCGTGCAAGGCCGCGTCGGTTGGACCCGACGTTTTTGCCATGGGTTCGTGTGTTTCCTAGGACTGTTAGTGGGACTTTTCCCTAGGAGGGGGACATTCGGTGCTCGGCTAATTGCTGCATGCCGACTCTTGGGTCGTGACAGGTGGTGGAGTTTTTGGTGGCCTCTGGAGGGGTGGTTTTATGTGGAGAGCTGTGGCCACCGCCTTTTTTGCCCCGATTTGGGTTGGTGTGTGTGGGACCCTAAAGCTGCCACTGTTTGACCCCTTAGCCCTTTTTGGGTCTGATTTTGGTTATGCATTCAGACCCATGTTTTGACCACTGCCACTTACCCACGTGTTAGGACTGTTAGTCCCTTTTCTGTTATGCTTTCCTTTCTTTTGGCATATGTTTATGTCTTGATGATGTTGCAGGCTTTATTGGTAGGGCATGTTGGTTTTAATGCTCGCCCTTGGTGTGCTCTGCGGTGTTTTAAACAGTACTCTTTTCTTACTGCCTTTCCCTTTTTCTTTTCCTTATAGCAGCTTGTTGTCGGGATGGTAAACCCTTCATCTTTTTTACTCATTAATCTATTGCTCTATTTACTTTTGATTGTTCCCTTGCTGAGGTGTTCCTTTCTTGAATGCCTCAGGTTCAGGTTGTAGCCAGTTCAGCGGCTAGGTCTTTTGGAGGGGCTTGTTGGTGGCCTCTAGGGTAGCTGAGATTGTTGATCCCCGTTTCCTGTGAGGTAGTTCTTTACTCTTCTGTATAGACATATATACTCGCCAGTGGGTTCGTGTCAGGTTGTTGGCGCCCACTGGTGGCTCCTTGTGATGCTGAATATGAATTTAAACTGCTGTTTTTGCCTAATTGAGGTTGGTTACTTGCTTCTGGGACTGATTTATGCTAGGTTGCATGTTAGATATTTTAAAACCTTTAAGTATTATTATATGTACCCCATGCATAACATGTTTCTAAATCAAAGACACTATTTTTCCTCAACGTAAAACACTATTTCCATACCTACTATATTCACCTTAGAGTCGTGCCCGCATAAGTCGTCTCCCGGGGACACTTATGCACTTTTAGGGTGTCACTTAATTGAAACAAAGTATTTTCTGCTGCGCATATATATATAATTTTAACTGTGGACTAGCTGATCCACCGAGCCGAGGGATACGGCCATTCAACATAACTAATTTTCTTTCGTGCTTAATTAATAATTTTCCTTAAAATCTAACGTCTAGAGTTTTTCCTGAGCATGTGCAGTTATCCCCTGTACGACGTGGCATCACGGCGCGTTTTTTCTCCTACTCTGATACGATTTTTACCATTGAGAAAATGCGGGTTGTGACAACGGCCGTGTTCCTGGCCATGTCCTTGGTCGTGTCCTTCTCTGGATACATCTCGACGTACTCAACTCGACACACATGGAACACGGGTCGAGACACGCCCGTGTCTCGACCGTGTCATACAATTCGTCGATCTCGACATGTAGTTCGTCGATCTCGACATGCCTCATCGAGTCCAACTCAACACACACAGGTAGGGACACACCCGTTTCTCTACCCGTGTCATACACTTCTTCGATCTCGACACAGATCATCGATCTCGACACGCTTCGTCGAGTGTAACTCGACACACATGGGTAGGGACACGCCCGTGTCGCTACCCGTGTCATATGATGTCGACACACCTCGTCGATCTCGACACTCCCTGTCGAGTGTAACTCGACACACACGCACACGGGTAGGGACATGCCCGTATCTCTACCCGTGTCACATTCACACGGGTAGTGACACTCCCGTGACACTACCCGTGTCCTTCTCTACACTGATTTCTCCACTCCTCTACAAGTGCAGTCCAATTCCATGCACTTCTCAGGACTCGAGTCAACCCTCCTGACTCAAAAACACACACGAGGGGCCTAGAGCGATTCGGGACGTTACAGTCCGGCTGTGAGAGACTGGGTTGTTGGCTATTGCGATCGCACTGGAGGAGTTGCAAAATAAAGAAACGTTTTGAAACTTCATAATGTTGTCTTCAAACTGGTTCTTTATCAATAGTAACTGTGCACAACATCTTCCTGCAGAGATATACTCTGAATCAGCTGTTGAAATTGCAACACAGTTCTACTTCTTACTACTCCAGGAAATGAGCCTTCTTCCTAGGAATTGGCAAGTCCCGGAAGTGTTCTTCCTGTCATCTTTTCTACCTGCAAAATTTGCATCTGAAAAACCAATTAGTTCGCTATCATTACTTCTTGGGTGTCATAAGACAAGATTTGGTGTACCTTTAAGGTATCTCAAAATCCGCTTTGCATCAGCGTAGTGAGATTCCTTAGAGTTCACTTGAAATCTAGTGCATACACATGTTGAGAACATTATGTCTGGTCTACTGGCAGTAAGGTAGAGCAAGGATCCAATTATGCTTCTGTACTTGGTTTCATCAAAAGGCTTCCCTTTCTCATCCTTGTCCAGAGACACAGCTGAACCCATTGGAGTCCTCATAGAGGTTGCGTTCTCCATTCCAAATTTCTTAATTAGCTCCTTGGTAAACTCTGTCTGCGAGATGAAAATTCCATCTTCAGACTGTTTCACCCGAAGCCCTAAGAAATACTTCAGCTCTCTCATAATGCTCATTTCAAACTTCTCTTGCATAAGTTTAGAAAACTTCTTGCAGAGGTTGTCGTCAGTAGAGACAAAAATAATATCGTCGACATAGATTTGCACTAGTAGAATCTTGTCTTTTATTTTCCTAAGAAATAATGTATTACCTATCTTTCCCCTTGTGAACTTGTTCTCAAGAAGAAAGGTAGACAACGTCTCATACTAAGCTCGAGGAGCTTGTTTCAAGCCATATAATGCTTTAGATAACAGATAAACATAATCAAGAAAGTTAGAGTCAACGAAACCTGGAGGTTATTCCGCATACACCTCTTCCTTTATGTCACCATTAAGGAAGGCAGACTTCACGTCCATCTGTTAGTTAGTGAAGCCCTTAAGAGCGGCATACGCTAGGAATAACCTGATTGCCTCCAGCCTTGCCACTGGAGCTTATGTCTAGTCAAAGTCGATTCCTTCTTCTTGGCGATATCCTTTGACGACGAGTCTGGCCTTGTTCTTTATGGTCGTTCCATCCTCGTCCATCTTGTTCCTGTAGACCCACTTTGTCCCGATAACATTCTTACCTTTGGGTCTTGGAACAAGTTTCTAGACTTGACAATGCTTGAACTTATTTACTTCTTCTTCCATCACCATTATCCAAGATATGTCTGAGTTTTCTTACTCAAGCTTCTTCGGTTCAACCCATGAGAGAAAACTCAAATATAAATTCTCATTAGTTGTACCTCTACGAGTTCTAACACCATCTCGTGGATCTCCTATGATTTGGTCCATTAGGTGATCCTTCAAGTGTCTGAGTTCTAAGGTCCTTGTATCTGGAGTGTCTTCAATCACCGGAGTGACTTCATCAACTTGGATGATTTCTTCATCTTAATCATCAACCTCTCCAATCGGGGTTGGAGTGGTGATCTTTATGAACTTTTCACCTTTTTCTTCAGTAAGTTCACCCAAGTTGAGTTCTTTAATCTTTGAACCTGCATCTTCAATGAACACACTAGAAAAGTTGCTTTGCAGCAATCTCGTCTCATCAAATATAACTTGAATGGATTCTTCTACAACCAGAGTTTTTCTATTGAAGATCCTATATGCCTTACTATGGCTACTATACCCTATAAAAATACCTTCAAAATTCTTTTCGCTAAATTTTATAGTGTGATACTTGTCATTGTTAAGGACGAAGCACTTATAGCCAAAGATTCTAAAATACAAAACAGTCGGTTTCCTACCCTTTAGAAGTTCGCAAAGTGTCTTATTGTGGTTCTTGTTTATGAGTGCTCGATTTTACACGTGGCATGCAGTGTTGACGGCTTCAGCCCAGAAGTATTTCGGTAGTGAGGAATCACTCAACATGGTCTTGCAAGCCTCTATGAGTGTTCAATTCCTTCTCTCAGCCACTCTGTTCTGTTGAGGAGAATGAGAAGAGGAAAACTCATGAAAGATACCTAAGCTTTCATAGAATTCTGTCATGGCCCCAGACTTGAACTCTGTTCCATTGTCACTTCTGATTTTGACTACGGAATAGTTGTATTCATTCTGGACCTGCCTAACAAAATTAGTAAAGATTTCAAAGGTATCTGACTTGTGTTTTAGAAAGAAGAACACTCATGCAAAGCATGAGTAATCATCAACAATAACCAATAGATAATCCTTACCTCCCAAACTTCTAACTTGCATTGGACCGAACAAGTCCATATGAAGTAGATGTAAACATCTATTAGAATCTTTATCAATAATGCTTTTAAAGGTTGCCCTTGTTTGCTTTCCTTTCACACATGCGTGACAAGGTCTATCTTTAACGTACTTGACATTTGGGGCATCACGTACTGAAAGAAATTGTACGTAATCACCTAGAGGGGGGGGTGAATAGGTGACTCAATCTTTTTGAAACTTTTTAGGCGGATTGCAGATAATATCACAGATTTATAATTACTTCTTCACAACAAACAATCAGCAATCACAGAATAAACATGCACACAGTGAACACACAGATTTATAGTGGTTCCCCAAGGTTTTGGTACATCCACTTTCCCCCTTCGCCTATCTAGTAGTGTACTAGATTCGGCCAAACTCCTCCACTATACCTCAGATACTCAGATCTTACACTCAGAACCCCAAATGGTTCCTACAGCTCAGGCCCAAGGCCCTACAACTCAGTCTTCTCTAAAGACCTATACTAAGCCACAAGGCCTACACTCAGCCACAATAGGCCTACACTTAGAGATATAGATCTCCTACACTCAGGAACACAGGCCCTACCACTCAGCCTTTATAATCACAGGCTTACAACTCAGATCCCTAAGGATCCTACAAGAAAGTTAGAATACAAAGTATATACCTACAACTCTGAATAAGAGAGAAGAGTTGATAAGTTCTTGATGAGTTCTTGAATGAACTCTGCTGAGATCAACCACACTTGGCCTTCTTCAAAGCTTCTTGAATGTAGAACACAATAGGGTTTATACTCTCTGCAGCTGATCTTCAATCACTGCAACTTAAGAATCAGACCTTGATCTGAAACCTTCTTCACAGCCTGGTTCCAACGGCTGTCTTCTTGGAAGGAGCTCTCTCTCTCCAACTACTTAGATCTTCACTTGAATTGATTCTTCAATGAATAGCTAGATCTTGTGTGAATCACTTTGATGTGTTGATCATCTTCTGGACCATCTCTTTCTGTTGACAGAATAAACCTATTTATAGGCCTTCTTCATGGTGACCGGTTGATCCGGTTCCTAACAGCTTTTGACAACTCTGACAATTGCAGTAGACCGGCTGGAATGGCAGCTATCATGTCATTCAATCACTTCTTGAAATATCTGTAACTGTCTGAAAGTGTTGAGATAGTCTGTCTTTAAGTGTCGACACTTATAGACCAAGTGTCGACACAAGTAGACTAAGTGTTGACACAAGCCTTCAAGGTGTCGACACAACTCCTTGTGTTGTAGAATTTATATCTCGACACTGCTTCTTCATCATGTGTCGACACTGATATTGTGTGTCTACACAACTTCTTGTTCTTCAGTACTTAGTTGAATTCTTGTAAATGTCGACACAACTCCTTTGTGTCGACACATCTTCTTGTGTTGAACTTGTTAAGTGTCGACACATCTTTTTGGTGTCGACACATGCCTTCAGTGTTGTTACTTTTGCTGAGTGTCGACACATCTGCTTGGTGTCGACACTTGTACTTAGTCTTCATAGAAATTTGCTGAGTGTCGACACAGCTCCTTGTGTCGACACTTTCTCCATGTGTTGAGACTTCTGCTGAGTGTCGACACATCTCCTTTGTGTCGACACTTTGTACTTAGAATTTGCTGAACTTTGCTGAGTGTCGACACAGCCTCCTAGTGTCGACACTTTCTTCATGTATTGAGTCTTCTGCTGTGTGTCGACACATTCTTCATTATGTCGACACTTATACTTAGACTCTATTGAAATTTGCTGAGTGTCAACACAGCCTCCAAGTGTCGACACTTTCTGATGTAGACAAAGTTCCTTTAGGTGTCGACACTACTGCTAAGTGTCGACACAGCTTCACTTGACTTTTCTTCATTGAGTGTCGACACAACCTGTATGTGTCGACACTTTCTGTATGGTGTCGACTCTGCATCCCTGGTGTCGACACAATTACTCCAAGTGTCGACACTGCTTTTCTGGGTGTCGACACAAGTCTTCTTAAGTGTCGACACTTTCCTTCTGGGTGTCGACACATGGACTTAGAATCTTTTCAGCTTTCCCTGTAAATACTTGACCTGCACAACTAAACTCAAAACACATCAAATATATTTTGATGTATATCATTGAGTAGGGTGAGGCTTCTTCAAATCAGGTACATTCATTCCAATGTACCCAACAATCTCCCCCTATTTGGAGAAGTCATAACCCTTAGTCAATGATATACACCATACATAATAAAATCACAGTATGATGTACAGCAGGATTATGTAACCGGGAAAATTCATAAACATGTAATAAACAAAACATGTATTCATAGATATCTCAGAACAATTATGTAATAGATTTATCACACATCACATTGTTCTAATAACTTTATCATATTCATTATACAAAAGTTTACAGAGTGTTTAAAATCAAAAGATTACAACTGTAAACTAAAGATAAATTCTATTCTATTTCTGCTCAGCCTCCTTGATAACTATGCCTTTTCCAGATTGTATCTTTGCTTAGACAGGGGCTTCAGCATCTTCAGCAGCAGCAGGCTTCTTGCCTTTAAGATCCTTCTTCTTTAACTCTTCAGCTTTGATTTTCTGCCTTTCAAAGTAATGATAAGGCTTGGAAAGTACTTGCTAGGCTCCTGGGCAGTAGGAGGTAGCTTTCCCATCTTTGCCTTTCCTTTGTATTGCATAATGACTTCTTGCCTGGATTCATGCTTCCTCCACTCCAGTTCAGAAAACCACTTGTTTCTATCTTGAATATTATCCTTGGCAGCCTTCCATGCAGTCAGAATAATATTCCTTGAAGTGGGGCTCCATTGTTCAAACTCAGGCCTTTGTTCAGCTTGCTCTATGAACCTCTTCTTAGATAATGTGGCTTCTTGTTCTTTCTGCAAAGCTTCTTGTATAGCCGCAGTTACTGGCTGAACCACTTTCTCTATGATGACATTGTGCTTTCCCTCAGGTGGACTATACATAGACTGTATATCTGCATATATCATATCAAAGTCTGGTGTAGGGTAAATGACTTGAGCCACTTCAGCTTGCTCCCCTCCAAGATATGCAGGATGAATCCCAGACTCTGCTACATTGTCATCATCACACAATGGAGGATATACAAGGGTGGCTCTGATGGAATTGGAAATCCATTTTGCATGATCAGAGTTGGCTTTGACTAACACCCTCTCCCCCTTTATGACTTCTCTTTCTATGTGATCCCTTAGATCATCTTTCTGAAATCTTATTTGGGCATCCAAATAGTTTACTCCATCCTTAAAGTAAGGTTTCAACCTTTGGAGTTTTTCAGTGATCAGCTTCTGAGAATCTTGAATTGCAGAAGTTACAGCAGTTAGGCTCTCTTGCAGTGCTTTGTCAAATTCCTCTTTGGCAGTGGTCAGGGCTGCATTCTGGGCAGTTGCTATATTCTTAAGTTCAGTTACAATAGCATTGTGGGAAGCTGTCAAATTATCATTCATCCTTATTTGATTCTCGAGAACATAGCCTTGCTTTACTTCAAGTTCATCCACTTGAGCTTTGATTTTCTCTTGATGTGTAGCCAAGTACACCACTGCATTCCATCCCTTGTGGAAGCCGTCAGTCATCTCCTTCGTATTTAGATTCATTTCAAATCTAATGGACTTAATATCTTGGGCAAGATCAAACTGTAGAGATTTTTGCCCCTCATCCATATATGTTTATATTGCTTTCCTTTGCTCATCAAGCTTTATCTGTATTGCAATCATCATAGAACTGTAATCTACAGATGGTGCTAGCTGTGGTGTAGGCTGTGGTGCAATGGTTTGTAGAGCTTTCTTATAATTTTGGCTTCTCCTCTTGAAGACTTGAAACTTTCTCTTTTTAGTTCTGGCAGCCTCCTCATCTTCAAAAGCAGATGTGCTTGCAATATCAACCCTGTCCTTAGGGTTTGGAGGTAACTCCTTCTGCACTTCAGGTTCCTTCCTTGTAGTTTCCTCAACAATAACTACTTGCTCCCCCTCAACATGAGCATTCTCCCCCTCAGCAGTAGCACGTTTTTTCTCAAAGTCTGTTTGTAGAAGATCTGGGAATAGCTCTTCTAGGGTGAATTCTTGTGGAGGATGGGGTGGAGAAACTCTTATCTCATCAGCAACTTGATCAGATATCACTTGATCTGCAACAGATGTGTCCTCCATGATAACATCTTGGGGTTGGCTATGTGTTTGTGTTTGCTGATTAACATCAGATAGCTTGTCAGTTATAACTTCACTCTCAATAAGGAAATCTAATTGGTTGATTTCAGTGATTATCTCAAGAATAGTTTGAGTAGCTCTTTCACTTTCTAGAGGTGTTGGCTCTTCAACCAGTAGAGGCTCCCCCTGGATTGGATCCTGGTGAATTGGGCTTGCTGGTGGTAGCTCCCCCTACCTCTCTGCATCATCTTGTCTAGCTGGAGACTTTCCAGCAATTCCAGTGTCTTCTTCATCAGGAGTAAACACTACTTGTTCCTCAGAACTGCTTGATGATTCTTGAGCCACAGGAGCTGATTTCTTCTTTTTCTTTAGGGGTGTTTCCTTCTCAGGAGTGGGCATTTCCTTGGTCAAAACTATATCCCATCTATAGAAGATTCTCATGTCCATTATTCTCATGTGGTTGATTTTTGATCCAGCAGCTTGACTCATAACCTCTGGTATACTACCAGCCAAGTAAAGACTTAAAATTCTACCCAAATTGGGTTTCTTCAGGCTCTCCTTTATCTTATCAAACAATACTGCAGACCAATCAGTATTTAGTTGGAAGATTAACCTTGTCATTAGACTGAACATATATGCTGAAATCCTGTCATGTCCTCCAGACTTGCACAGGATCACTTTCCCAACTATTTCAGATAGAAATTTCCCTTGGCTGTTCATTCCTTTCCTATTGAATACTGATCCAATTTTCATCTTGGAATCCAGTCCACACCATGTCAGTGCTTCTCTAGTCTTAGAAGCAGAAACTTCATCTTCTTCCTTAGTTCTTGGTAGGTTTAGTACCTTTCTCAAACTCTTAGATGAGATCTTCACCTTTGCCCCATGAACCCTAGACTTAATCTTGAGTCCAGACTCATCTAGGGTTGCGCCATTCAGAAACTCCAGAACTTCTTTCTTCCATATCTTTGTCGGTTCTGAAACAAGAAAATCTAACCCTGAGTTTGTAACTAGGGTTACCACATCCTTGATCTCTGGTTCTGCGTAATCAAATGCATGCCGCACCAGTTCATAGCCTTCATTCACATTCTCTTCGAGCTTATGCGCCATTAGGGTTTGAAGAATTTGAATTGAGAGAAGAGAGGTGTCGACACACAAGTTTGGTCTCGAAACTTTGGTGAGCGTGTCGACAGACAATGGTGAAACCCTATTTATACCTTTCTAGAGTTGAAGATGAAAGGGCGCGTCAATAAACTTAAATTGTGTCGACACTGATGGAAAGTGTCAACACAGACTTATAATGTCTCGTCAACAATGTGTCGACATAAGTATAGTCGACAGAATATATGTGTCGACACTTGTTTATGTGTCGACACCGCTTAGCTCGACACTTAGTCGAGATTTTACTTCACTAATTCTGAGTAAAGTCTAAGTGTCGACACCACCTTGGATGTGTCGACACCTACTTATCATGTGTCGACAATAATTCTCTGAAGTGTCGACACCAACTTCCTAGATGTGTCGACACCTTTTCTCTGAAGTGTCGACACCAATTCTCTGTCTCGACACAGACAACTCTGTGTGTCGACACTATTTACTTAGCCATTTCTGTAAACTTATTCTAAGTTTATCATACCTAATTCAATTTTAAACCTATTGAATTTGGTTTCTTCTAAAGGCTTAGTATACATGTCAGCTAGTTGATTATCTGTATTAACATACTCTAGTGAAATATCTTCTTTTTCTACATGTTCCCTTAGAAAATGATATTTCATTTCAATGTGTTTAGTTCTACATGAGAAACAGGATTGTTTGCAATAGATATAGCACTAGTAGAATCACAAAATAGTGGTGTTCTACTTACTTGAATACCATAGTCTTCTAGCTGATGTTGTATCCATAGAAGTTGAGCACAGCAACTTCCTGCAGCCACATACTTTGATTCTGCTGTGGAGATAGCTACACTTGTTTGCTTCTTACTACTCCATGAAATTAGTCTTCCACCTAGGAATTGACTGGTACCAGTTGTACTTTTCCTATCTTCTTTGCAGCCTGTAAAATCTGCATCTGAATAACCTGTCAGTTCAAAGTCTCCATTCCTAGGGTACCAAAGGCCTAGATAAGGAGTGCCCTTAAGATATCTCAGTATTCTTTTGACTGCTGTCAAATGAGACTCTTTAGGGCAAGCTTGGTACCTATCACAGACACATGTAGCATACATGATATCTGGTCTACTTGCAGTCAAATACAATAGAGAGCCAACTATCCCTCTATACAAAGTCTCATCTATAGGTTTCCCTGCATCAACTTTGCTAAAAGACATACTTGACCCCATAGGAGTCTGCATGGTACTGGATGAATCCATACCATACTTCCTTATCAGTTCTAGGGTGAACTTAGACTGGCATATGGATAAACCATTCTCAGTCTGTCTAACCTGGAGACCCAAGAAGAACTTAAGTTCCCCCATACTGCTCATCTCAAATTGCCCTTGCATAAGTTTTGCAAACTTCTTGCAAAGACTACTTTCAGTAGACCCAAATATGATGTCATCTACATATATTTGGACTAGTATGATCTTGCCTCTGGATTCCCTAAGGAATAGAGTCTTGTCTATTTTCCCCCTTGTGAATTTATTCTCAATGAGGAAACTAGACAGGGTTTCATACCAAGCCCTAGGGGCTTGTTTTAACCGATACAAAGCCTTCCTAAGTCTATAGACATAATTAGGTTGAGTTGAATCAACAAAACCCGATGGCTGTTCCACATAGACCTCTTCTTTCAGATTACCATTCAGAAAGGCTGACTTAACATCCATTTAGTATACTTTAAATCCTTGATAGGTTGCATAGGCCAAGAACATCCTTATGGCCTCCAGTCTGGCTACTGGAGCAAAGGTTTGATCAAAGTCAATACCTTCTTCCTGCTTATATCCCTTAGCAACCAGTCTTGCTTTGTTCTTGATAATTACTCCATGTTCATCCATCTTGTTCCTGAAGATCCACTTAGTTCCAATTATGTTGTGGTCTTTTGGTTTAGGAACAAGTTCCCAGACTTTGCATCTCTTGAACTGATTCAGCTCCTCTTGCATTGCCTCAATCCAATGAGGGCCTAGGATGGCTTCTTCAAATTTCTTTGGCTCTACTTGGGATAGAAAACTGGAGTAGAGCACTACACTCAGATTTCTGCTCCTTGTTTGTACCCCTTGTCTTAGATCACCAATAATTTGATCTGCTGGATGATCTCTTAGATGTCTATTAGCTGGTGGCAGCCTGGCTTCAGGTTGAACTCCTTCAGCTTCTTCAACTTGTTGCACTCCTTGGTCTTCTTCTGCATCAGGTGTATGTAGTACTCCCCCTGGACAACAGCTACTATCTTTTACTTGCTGTCTTGCAGTAGGTCCTTCTTCTATAGTGAGTTTGTCCATCATCTTAGTCACACCTGTGGAGCTGCAAATACTTCTAGACAACTCATTGTTAATAAGTCTAGCTTCATCAAATACTACATGTACTGACTCCTCTACAACTTGTGTAGTCAAGTTGTAGACCCTATAAGCCTTACTGTTGTTGTTGTTGTACCAAACAAAGATCCCCTCTTGGGACTTGGCAGCAAACTTGGTCAAGTAAGACTTACCATTGTTAAGTATATATCATTTACAACCAAAAATCATAAAATAGGATAGGTTTGGTTTTCTTCCTTTCACAATCTCATAGGGGGTCTTATTGTGGCTCTTAGTAATGGTAGCCCTATTAATTACATGGCATGCAGTTTTAACTGCCTCAGCCCAGAAATATTCTGGTAGAGATGTGTCACTTAATAGGGTTCTAACAACCTCAATCAAGGTTCTATTTTTCCTCTCAGCAATGCCATTTTGCTGAGGTGTTCTAGGTGAAGAAAATTCCTGAAATATCCCAAATTCTTCACATAGCTTTGTCATACTATCAGACTGGAATTCAGTACCATGGTCACTTCTTATTTTGACCACTGTACTGTCTAACTCATTCTGAATTTGTTTGAAAAAACTATAGAAGATACTAGGTGTTTCAGATTTCTGTCTAAGGAAGAACACCCATGAAAACCTTGAGTAGTCATCTACAATCACAAATGTGTAGACCTTCCTACCTAGGCTGTAAACTGGCATATGACCAAAGAGATCCATATGCAAGAGGTATAAGCACCTCACATCATCTTTGTTTTCAATGCTATTAAAGGTGGATCTAGTCTGCTTGCCCTTTTGACAAGCTGAGCATATTCCATCTTTAATACACTTAACTTGAGGATCATTCCTCACTAACTCTTTGCTAAAGAGTTGGCCAATTGTCTTGTAGTTAATATGGGCTAGCCTCTTGTGCCATTTGACACAATGAGAGACTTTCTCATCAGCTACAAGACACACTGGAGAAGCATTGTTCTCACACATAATGTCTAGACAATAGACATTTCTTTTTCTGTAAACAGTCAAAATGATCTCTTGATCATTTGATCTCCTGATATGACAACCATCTTTGACAAATAAGATGTCATATCCTAAATCACTCAGTTGACTTATACTAATAAGGTTATGTTTCAAACCTTTAACATAAGCCACTTGAGTAATAGTAATATGGGTGCTAGAAATGTTACCAAAACCCTTGATAATTCCTTTTTCAGAACCACCAAAGGTAACTTTAGGACCATCCTTGATAGGTGTGTAGTCCTTTAGCAATCCCCTAGTTCCAGTCATGTGTCTAGAACATCCACTGTCCAAGTACCATATTGGGGCATGGCCACTTGGACTCACCTGCAAAACAGATTAGTTGACCTTAGAACCCAAAGAATTCTTGGGTCCTTGGTGCTGGTTAGTTTGCCTCTTAACAAAGCTACCTGCAGATTTTCCAACAGACAGTTTGCTACTCACTTTGGCACTAGAATTGTGCCAGCAGTCAATGGCATAATGGCCTACCTTGCCACAGCACCAGCACTCAAATCTATTATACCTTTGCTTAGGTACAACCCTAGCTGTTCTATCTACAGCAGGCTTGTTGAGTACTGGGGCTTTGCCCTTAGACTTGGACTGAACAGTCCTAGCAGGTTTAGTAAACCCTAATCCAGTTTTACCTTTTTGATGAACAAATTCATCTATTAAAGGTAGAACAGACTTTGGTTTAGAAAACCTTGTAACAATGTCTCTCTCCTTCTGAAGAATAATCTCCAGACTTCTGATTTGATCATTCTTAAATGTTATAGTCCCCATCTGAATCACAGTTATGTGCTTCAGTCTAGCTATTTCATTTAGTTTTTGATCAATCAACTTCTCAAAATCAGTTGCAGCCTCTTTGAGACTTCCAATCTCCTTTGCCTGATTCTTGGCCAAGGATTTGCTTTTCTTAAAAGCTTGCAACAGAACTCTATATTCATCAATCAACTGATGAATATCCTCTTCAGATTCAGATCCACTGGCATCACTTGATGCTGATATAACTGAATCTGACTCAGTAATAGAAATTGAACTAGTAGAACAATTTTGTACCTTACTTGGTCCAGGCTGATCCTGGATTTTGTCACCTTCTGTTATGGCCATCAGTCCTTTGCACTGATTGTCCTCTTGCTCATATATAGAGTTCATTATCTGGATGAACTCCTCTTCCTCTTCTTCAGCAAACAGTCCTATGTATGCTTCAGCTTCTGACTCAGTTTCTCAAGAAGATATGTCTGACAGGATTTTATCCTTCTTGGCAACAAAGGACCTTTCCTTTTTGCCCTTGGTTTGAATCTTCTTCTTATCTGTAGACTCTCTCCTCTTCTCTGGACAGTCAGTAACAACATGTCCTTGTTTGTTACAACAATAACAAACTATCCTTGAAGATGAAGTTCTATTTGACTTGGGCTTTCTCCTGTCTTTCTTTGATGACTTCTTGTTCTGATAATAGTCATCTTTTCCCTGTGAAGTGGATGGCTTTGACCTCCACTATTTCTTCTTTAGAAACTTCTGAAAGTGTCCTGTGAAAGCTGCAAAGTCCTCATCACTCTCACTGCTTTCAGAATTCCTGCCTTCTGATTCATCTGACTCAGTCTCAGCCACTTTAGGAGGTGGAGATGGAGACTTACTTTTGTATTTCCTGGTGGCTTCTGTCTTGAATGCCACTGTCCTTTCTTTATGCTCACTTCTTGTAGTCTTCTCCTCTTCTTTCATCACCATCAACTGCATCTCATAGGATAGCAGTATTCCAAATAATGTTGGAGGAGGGATATCTGCTAACTTGTCCATTTCCCTTATGGCACAGATCTTGGTGTCCCAATCCTTTGTTAGAGACCTCAAGAACTTATCATTCAGCTCATAGTTGCTGAATTCTCTTCCATAAGACATCAACTCATTGACAATCCTATAGAATTTCTTATAGCATTCTGTTATGCTATCAGACCTGCCTTGCCTGAAACTTTCATATTCCTGGTTTAACAAAGACTTTCTGTCCTGCCTAACTTCTTCAGAACCCTCCATATTCACTATCAAAGTATCCCACATCTCCTTAGATGTCTTACAGTGTATCAAGTTCTGAAATGTAGCATCATCTATGACACTCACAATGATATTCTGAGCCCTCTTGTCCATGGTGGCCAGAATAAACTCTTCTTTTATCATTTCAGAAAAGTCCTTAGGTGTTCTCTGATTTGCATCCAGGACTGAAACCTTCATAGGCACATATGGACCCTTCTTTAACTGTGATATAAATTCTAGAGTCTGAGGCCTACACTCAGCCACAATAGGCCTACACTCAGAGATATGGATCTCCTACACTCAGGCACACAGGCCCTACCACTCAGCATTTATAATTACAGGCTTACAACTCAGATCCCTAAGGATCCTACAAGAAAGTTAGAATACAAAGTATATACCTACAACTCTGAATAAGAGAGAAGAGTTGATAGGTTCTTGATGAGTTCTTGAATGAACTCTGCTGAGATCAACCACACTTGGCTTTCTTCAAATCTTCTTGAATGTAGAACACAATAGGGTTGATACTCTCTGCAGCTGATCTTCAATCACTGCAACTTAAGAATCAGACCTTGATCTGAAACCTTCTTCACAGCCTGGTTCCAACGGCTGTCTTCTTGGAAGGAGCTCTCTCTCCAACTACTTAGATCTTCACTTGAATTGATTCTTCAATGAATAGCTAGATCTTGTGTGAATCACTTTGATGTGTTGATCATCTTCTGGACCATCTCTTTCTGTTGACAGAATAAACCTATTTATAGGCCTTCTTCATGGTGACCGGCTGATCCGGTTCCTAACAGCTTTCTGACAACTCTGACAATTGCAGTAGACCGGCTGGAATGGCAGCTGTCATGTCACCCAGTCACTTCTTGAAATATCTGTAACTATCTGAAAGTGTCGAGACAGTCTGTCTTTAAGTGTCGACACTTATAGACCAAGTGTCGACACAAGTAGACTAAATGTCGACACAAGCCTTCAAGGTGTCGACACAACTCCTTGTGTTGTAGAATTTATATCTCGACACTGCTTCTTCATCATGTGTCGACACTGATATTGTGTGTCGACACAACTTCTTGTTCTTCAGTACTTAGTTGAATTCTTGTAAATGTCGACACAACTCCTTTGTGTCGACACATCTTCTTGTGTTGAACTTGTTAAGTGTCGACACATCTTTTTGGTGTCGACACATGCCTTCAGTGTTGTTACTTTTGCTGAGTGTCGACACATCTGCTTGGTGTCGACACTTGTACTTAGTCTTCATAGAAATTTGCTGAGTGTCGACACAGCTCCTTGTGTCGACACTTTCTCCATGTGTTGAGACTTTTGCTGAGTGTCGACACATCTCCTTTGTGACGACACTTTGTACTTAGAATTTACTGAACTTTGCTGAGTGTCGACACAGCGTCCTAGTGTCGACACTTTCTTCATGTATTGAGTCTTCTGCTGTGTGTCGACACATTCTTCATTATGTCGACACTTATACTTAGACTCTGTTGAAATTTGCTGAGTGTCGACACAGCCTCCAAGTGTCGACACTTTCTGATGTAGAAAAGTTCCTCTAGGTATCGACACTGCTGCTAAGTGTCGACACAGCTTCACTGGACTTTTCTTCATTGAGTTTCGACACAACCTGTATGTGTCGGCACTTTCTGTCTGGTGTCGACTCTGCATCCCTGGTGTCGACACAATTACTCCAAGTGTCGACACTGCTTTTCTGGGTGTCGACACAAGTCTTTAAGTGTCGACACTTTCCTTCTGGGTGTCGACACATGGACTTATAATCTTTTCAGCTTTCCCTGTAAATACTTGACCTGCACAACTAAACTCAAAACACATCAAATACATTTTGATGTATATCATTGAGTAGGGTGAGGCTTCTTCAAATCAGGTACATTCATTCCAATGTACCCAACACGTACTAAATTAAGTGAAAATAATTTATTAATAGTTTTGAAATTAATATGTGCTAATCTCTTGTGTCATTGGTCACCAAGAGACACACTATCTTTAGCCAAAAAGCACATTGGTGTAGAAGAGTCTATACAAATAAAATTCAAACAAAATATGTTTCTGCTTCGAGTTCCTGATAGAATCATTTCCATATTATCAACCGATTTTATCAAGCACTTATCATCATGAAATTCAACAACATATCCTTTATCGCAGAGCTGGCTTATGCTTATGAGATTATGTTACAATCCTTCAACATAAACCACATCTGAGAAGGAAATACTACCGTTAGTGATCATACCATAGCCTTTAGTAATTCATTGGTCTAAACCTGCAAAGATGACCTTTGGCCCATTCAAGACTGGAGAATTGTTCTGAAGAAGGCTTCTTGTCCCGGTCATATGCTGAGTGCATCCATTGTCCAAGTACCAGATAGGAGTTTTGTTGGCCTTTGGACATACCTGCAATCACAAATCAATTTGCCTTAGGAACCCAAACATTTTTAGGTCCTTGGTCTCTTGTTAGAGTACTCCCTCTACGAGTATTACAATTATGAGTGGTCTTTCTCATATTGCTAACTTGAGAAGTTGCAAAATTCCTGGAATTAAACCAGCAGTCAATGGCAAAGTGACCAATTTTGCCACAGCACCAACAGTCAAACCTATTGTATCTTCGCCTCAAAATCTCCTGCTTGAACTTTTGGGATGGTGGTCTAGCAGGGGCAGCATTATTAGAGGAAGAAGCTTCATGGTGATGGCAATCACATGCCTTCTTCTCCTTAAGAGACTTTTCTACAATAGGCTTTACCTTTGGTGTCTTCTTGATGTTATAACCATGATGATAAGGGTCATAGCTCTGAAGAGTAATTTATTCATAGGGTGCCTTAAAGACACTCTCACCAAAGTTTCGGGGATGTGTCCATCCCTGGTAACAAGACTTAGTCTCTACATAAGTAGGCCTAGCAAAGTGACCATAGGAAGAGTCAATATCAAACTTGTTTGATGAAAATATGACCTTCTTAAAAGAAGTCTGATCTTGAGGAGTTTTCCCCTTTTCTTGGCCAAAGCCTTCTTGGCTGCCTTATTATTTCTATGAGCCTTATTCCTCCTAGAAGATTTACTAGGAGCTTCAACATGGCCTAGCCCAGCACCTTTGGCCTTAGCTGAGAATTCAGCAATGAAAGGAAGTACAGTCTTGGGCTTCAAGAAACTTTCAACAAGTTTCTTTTCTGCTTCAAGTTGTGCTTCCAGTTCTTTTATGATCTTCTCCTTTAGGTCAGGTGCTCGAGAGCCTAATTGTATTCTTCAATGGTAACATTGAAGTTCTCTCTGAGTGAGTCCATCTTAGTGACTTCCTCTCTCAAAGTGCTCTCTTCAGCCTTGAGAGACTTTATCTCTTTGGCTTGAGTTTTCATGATTTTTCGACATCTGTCGTAAGCCTTGATTAACTCATTATACTGGGCCATGAGTTCAGACTCATCGTTAGAAGAGCTGTCCTCATGATCATGTTCAGAAACATCAAATTCAGAAAGAGGAGTGTGAGAATTTACCTTCCCAGTGAACTGGGGTTCTTGTTCATCATCAGTCTGAGCCATTAGCCCAAAGTAGGCTTCATCTTCTTTACTCGACTCAGATGAGTCAGAGTCACTAAGGCTCTTGCCCTTCATGGCTATAAGGCTTCTCTCTGTTTTCTTCTTATTGTAAGAAGATTTCTTCTCGTCTCTTTTTCCACTCTCTTTCTTCTTGTTGGGGCAGTCAGCAATAACGTGACCTGGCTTATTATAGCAATAACAAATGATGTCAGTAGAAATATGTTTGTTCTGTTTAGAGTTATACCTGTCTTGGCTATTAGAGCCTTTCTTGTGTCGATCACCATCTTGACGTGATCTTCTGTATGAGGCATCCTTGCCTCTCCATTGCTTCTTCTTATTTAAGAATTTCTTGAACTGTCTTGAGAGTAGAGAACTCTCCTTCAGATAGTTCTGAGCCTGAGGTACTTGGCTCCAAGGTTTCTTCTTCACTTACTTATTGTACTGGGGCAGGGGAGGTAGCCTTGGACTTTCTTGAGGTGTCTGCCTTGAGAGCTACAGACTTCTCCTTGGATGAAGACCTATTCTTCTCTTCTTTAGTTTTTCTCGAATTAATTTGCAGCCCATATGACATAAACTTTCCGAAGAGATTTTGCGGGTCAGTCTCAGCTAGCTTTCCAAATTCCCGAATAGCATAGACCTTGTTATCCCATTCCTTAGTCAGGGATCTCAAGAACTTATCATTCAGTTCTCTGTTGGTGAAGACTCGGTCGTATACTCTTAGGCCGTTAACTATCTTGAATAAGTTTTCAAAAGTGTCTGCAATGGTATCCTTGGGCCCATGTCGGAAGGCTTCATATTTTTGATTAAGAAGGGATCTTCTATCATCCCTAACTTCTTCTGTGCCTTCCATCAAGGTGACGATAGACTGCCATATTTCCTTAGCGGATTGGCAGTGGATCAGTTTCTGCAGCATCGAGTAATCAACTACACCTGCGATAATATTTTTTGTCTTCTTGTCTAAAGAGACAAGTGTAATTTCATCTTTGTCGAGATCCATCAACTTCTTAGGAACTTTCTTTGTAGCATCTATAGTGGAGACGGTCATAGTAATAAAAGGAGCTTCTTCAACAATCATGAAGATCCTTAGATCCACAGCTTCCATTAAAAGTTTAATCCTCTCTTTCCACATGAGAAAGTTGTTCTTTGTACACAAGGGAAGCTTTGCAAAATTCTTGGCATTGTCCATGCTTGGTTGACTCAAAAGACAACGTAGGTCAGATCTGATCAAGGTGTTAACCTTTTAATGATCAACCTGCCTCAGATACAAATTGAAGTTATTAGTTGTCTTACCTAAATCACCTAGACAGAGTGAATATGTGAGTTTCGCATCTTTTTGCGGAATAAAAATTAGCGATCTAAGCACAGAAAATAATCACCAAGCAATCACAGAGGACACATAGATTTATAGTGGTTCCCCAACCTTGGGTACATCCACTTTCCACTCACCGATCTAGCAAAGCACTAAACTCGGCTACTCCACTATCTCGGATTGAAACCAATCCTACGCCTCGGAACAACGTTCCTACAACTCGATCCACAAAACGGATCTATACTCGGAAGATGAAAACTTCCTACAACTCGGAGAACAACGCTCCTACACTTGGAGAATAATCTCCTACAAGAATAAATTGAAATCAGAAATACAAACAATTTCTTTTCTCAGATCTGGAAATTTCTGCCTAGGTCTTCCTTCTTGAAATTTGCGGCACTGTCAGAAAACTTTGAAGAAGAAACGTCAAGATCCGATCTGAAAATTCTTGACTCACACGATCAGAGAGAAGATGAAGAAGTTGAAGAACAATCTCGATCTGTAAGTCGACTGGTCTGAATCTTCGTGAAAGAAAGCCCTTGTCGATTTGCACGATGATGAGCGGCGGCGGCTTCTGTTTTGGAAAGAGAAAAAACCGATTCAGAATTCCTTAGAGTATTTCTTTCAAGCGCTTGTTGGAGTTAGTCGTAATGACAAGACCTTTTATAAGATCTCCCTAACGGTCATAATTATCATTAATGACGACCACGTGGACCAATCATGTCAAATCATTTGAAAATCCCATCTAATAGGACTTAGCAAAATTTTCTAGAAAAAGTAACTGAATTACTCGAGTGAATAGGAATTACTCGAGTACTAAACTGAGTTCTTGAGAAGATAGTATCAGACAAATCGAGAAGAAGTTCTTCAGGAAATTTCAGCAATAATTCATTATCACTTGAGTGGAATGAGGATTACTCGAGTGTTAAGAATGTTACTCGAGAGGTGGAGGAAGTGAACTTCTCGAGAAGAAGACTTGGAAAAAATTTCTGGGAAATAAAACTGACTACTTGATTACTGGAACTAGACTTCTCGAGAAGTAAGCAGACTTCTCGAGTACAAGAACTATACTACTCGAGTGAAGTAAATATTACTCGAATACTTCCCTTCTGTCACTCGAGTCAAAGTGCTCATCTACTCGAGTGGTGAACTTGACTACTCGAGTATAAGACTTAGAATATTTCTGAAGAAAAGAATCTGTCAACTCGAGAAAGAGAAGAAGTCTACTAGAGTAATGGACTTGGCCACTCGAGAACTAGATTTAACTTTCTCCAGAACCATTTCCTTTACTCAGAATCTAGACTAGACTTTCTCGAGTACAGCTAAGGTTCTACTCGAGTACTATAATTCTACTCGAGTGAAACACTTAGAGAAATTTTGGTCTTGAAGATTTTCCTTTCTTCAATAGAATCAGCAACAAGTCTTTCTCCAACAATCCTAGTGCTTGAAAAATGAAGTGTATCCTAATAGAGAGGCTACACATGAGTGAACACCATGGATCACACAATAAGGGATTACATTGTATGTTCCTGTGTTTGGTGACCCATTATAGACTGACATTGGTCTACACTTGGCAATTTAGTCCTGCAAACACATAACTCAAACAATACATCAAACACAACTTAATTCATCTTAGTTCAAGGGTGCCTTCATACAAATATGGATTACTGTGGATACAATACTCAACATCATGTCTGGCTCCCAGAACCGTAGCTGAGATGATGAGCTCACTGAAGGGCCTCCCACCACCTACCTGCCGAGAGGGCTCTTTGCATGACCTTAGCTCGATCTCCCTATCCGCACTGGTCTGTCTCGGGAACAGCTCCTACCTGGGGACATCCCTTTCCACCACCTCTACCGGAACCTCCTTTCTGGGGCGCTGTCTGGGAGCGTTCTCGCCCAATGACGGAGCAGCCGCCACCGGGACCTGAGGAGTCTCCCACTCGCCTCTTGCCGAGAAGGCCAAGTGGATGGTCTGCAAGATTTATCGCCTGAAGTCCTCCAACATCCCCACCATCACCTTCACCTCCAGCCATGGTACTTGACTTGAGATTTTATTGTATCTGCCATAGTCCACGCTCACCGCACAAGAAATGTTGAAGCCAAAAACTGGCCTCAACGAGAGTTCGAACCTTGGGGTGTGGTCGACACCTACTTCTCCCAAACCTCGACCCAAGACTGGCCACAAAGAACTGGAAACTGACCCTGAGCCTCAGCTGGGAGGTCCTTCCACCAACCCGAAAGTTCTCTGAGCGCTTCCCCTCCAAAGCCAATTATTGGGCTAGGAGTACCTCAGAAAGCTCTAGAAGGCAAAATGAGAGTATCAGAGAGTCTGCCTTCTGAAGTATCATGTGGGTCTATTTATAGATTTTTAATATCAGGGCTGCAAAAATCATACTTCTGCTGCCCTAAAATTGCTAAAATGCCCTTAGACTAGTCTGCCAATAGCCAAACTCCGCTGTTCTGAGGAGCTAAATGCAAACCAGGGGTATTTAGGTAATTTCAAGTCTGGGTCCCACCTGGCGGAAGCTCTTCCTACTGAGCTTTGCGGGAACCCAGCTTGCCACGAGCATAAGCCCTCACGCCTACCCTGGGTGGGAACCAAAGGCTGACGGGAACGTTGGGTGGAGAAGCATCACTCAACACCAAAGGCTGACTGGAGCGTTGAGTGGAGATGCATCACTCAACTCCAAAGGCTGGCGGGAGCGTTGAGTGGATAAGCATCACTCAACGCCAAAAGCTGCTGGGAGCGTTGAGTGGAGAAGCATCACTCAACGCCAAGAGCTAGCGGGAGCGTTGAGTGGAGAAGTATCACTCAACGCCAAAGGCTAGTGGAAGCGTTAAGTGGAGAAGCATCACTCAACGCCAAAGACTGCTGGGATCATTGAGTGGAGAAGAATCACTCAACGACAAATGCTGACAGGAGCATCGAGTGGAGAAGCCTCACTCAACGCCAAAGGCTGGCGGGAGCATTGAGTGGAGAAGCATCACTCAATGCCAAAGGTTGTTGGGAGCATTGAGTGGAGATTCATCACTCAACGCCAAGAGCTGGTGGGAGCGTTGAGGGGAGAAGCATCACTCAACGCCAAAGGCTGGCGGGAGCATTGAGTGGAGAAGCATCACTAAATGGCAAAGGCTATTTGGGGGGCGTTGAGTGGAGAAGCATCACTCAACGCCAAAGGCTGACGGTAGTGTTGAGTGGAGAAGCATCACTCAACGCCAAAGGCTGGCGGGAGCGTTGAGTGAAGAAGCATCACTCAACGCCACGGGCTTGCAGGAGCGTTGAGTGGAGAAGCATCACTTAACGCCAAGGGTCAATAGGCTTTCACCATCCTGAGGTGCGAGCCTCAGCGCCTGCCCGTGGCGGGAGCCATCCCGCCCGCCCTGATTCTGCCATAGACTGATCCTTCGATCCGCGTTCGACGATCATAACCTTAAGCCGAAGGCCCAGCTCGACGAGTTGAGTTCGACAAATTGGCGTTCGATGAACCACGCCTCCAGCTTGACAGATTGAGCTCGACGTATTGGTTTTAGACGAAATGGCACTACTCAACCCCTAGGCGAGAGCCCTCTCGGCTACTTACGGCGAGAGCACTCCCCCATGCTTTCTTACTTGATCCAATTATAAGTCCAACTCAAGCCCAATCATAAGTCCAAATCAAGCCTAATCCTGGTCCATGGAGGATCTTGGTCCTATTCAGCGAATATGGGGTTGTACACTTAAAATCTATATACTTCGCTAGAACATGATTGCGGAGAGGCGGAATACCCTTTTGTAAAAAATTATGATGGAAGCCGAAAGAAGTCACAGAAACACTCAACCACATCCAACTCAAGTAGAAATCAGCAACAGTAGAAGAACAATGTTCTCAAAACTTGAAATTATCACAACTTTTTTATAAGGTGAAGCATACATCACATGACATGATTTGCAATGTACCCGATGGAATTATAAAAAATACAAGCAAAAAGAAACCGTGATGCTTGATAATAGAGTCCACACAAACTTCTAACCGCCAAACTGTCTGTTGTATCCGCCAAATCGTCAAACCGCAATCAAGTCGTGCGGACTGTCTGTTATTGAATTGCTGAGAAAACAACTCTATCTGCCACTTATGGTCGCCTGACTGCAAAGCTGGCCGCGAACAGAACTGCTGAATGAAGAAATAGCCTACCTGTTGAGATCGGGCGAACTGCTTATTTGAACTATCCACGACCCCGAGGAAGAAGACTTTTAGCCACGTAAACCGCAACCTGTGGTATGCCACAGGCTGTAAATAACGAACTGTTCCACACTGAGCTCCCACGAGTCTCTTAGTCGCACAGTGCTAGTCGCACAGCCGGCACAACACAAGTCAACTTCACTTACTCGTCTAGTGCTAGTCGTACAGCCTGCACAACAAAAGTCAACTTCACTTAGCCGCTCGGTTAGAAAAAATCTACCCACAAGTTCAAAGCAAGAGTATAATTCTCATTATACTCGTTATATATGACGAGTCGGGGACCCCGACCTATTTATAGGTGACAAGAGGAGTGTTGTAGATAACCCTAATTTTATCTTTATTTTTTTATATAGTTTTGAATTAATAATTAACTAGATTATAATTATATTATTTTAATTTTGTTACTAACTATGTTCTTTTCTTATTTTATGTCAAAATGTGCTGGCAATAGCATTTTAGAGTTTGAAGAACTGATCAGGGGATAAAGCTGGACAAAAGTCAAAAAAATGCAAACTAAACGCCCCGGTCACGGGCGTGACCTATAGGTCACGGGCGTGACAGGTAGGCGTGACCCTGGCACGAGCTCCAGATAACATTGTCATGTCAACTAAAAATTGCATGCTTAATGGTCACGGGCGTGACCATGGCGCCACGGGCGTAACAACGAGGCGTAACCTGCAGATGATATGTCAGGCCTCAAATCCACATCAGATTAAAGGTGCACGTCCGGTCACGGGCGTGACTTCGAGTCGTGACATTAAGGCATACCACGTTTAATGAAGCAGTTTCAGATTTTGACGGTTTCTGCCTTACATGCCCCAGGTCAAGGGCGTGACCAGGGGCATGACCCTGCCAAAAACGGCCTGAGTTACTCCCGCCATTTCTGCTTTGCATCGTTTCCAGCAACCGACAAGAAATGCCCTAGGTCACGAGCGTGACCTAGGGGCGTGACCC
Source organism: Platanthera guangdongensis (assembly GCA_039583875.1). Taxonomy (NCBI): domain Eukaryota; kingdom Viridiplantae; phylum Streptophyta; class Magnoliopsida; order Asparagales; family Orchidaceae; genus Platanthera; species Platanthera guangdongensis. The sequence goes on from CM077154.1 coordinate 68,607,819, forward strand.
GCCAATTAACGATTTTTGGCGGTTTCGCGCCAACATTTCCAGGACTTGAAGATGACAGTTCCGAACCTTACACACCCTATGTCACGGGCGTGACCTAGAGGCGTGACTCTCCAGCAAACCTTCCTATAAATTCCAGAAAATTCCAGAAGCTGAGGAGGAGATTTTGGGAGCTAGAGTTCTGTTTTCTTTGCTTTATTTCTTGCATTTTCCAATTCATAGTGTAACTTTTGTTTTTTGTTATTTCAAGTCTTTTTTGTTAATCATGTCTCTCTCCTCCCTATTTTGTAATTCTCCAATCATGATGAGTAGCTAAAGTTCTTTTAGCACTTAATCATGATGAACCTTGGAATAAAATAAGCTTTTCAACTTTATCAAATATGTCAAGTTTTTACTTTACTCACTAACGAATTATCTTTGATTTTTAACATGTCGAATTCATATTTCGCTGATATATTCTTCGATCTAAGATTCTTATCCTAAATGACCAAGAGGTTGCGTATACGTGAAGATCACTCAAAGATAAAAGGAGTTGATTTCACTCCTTGAGAGAGAACGACATAAATCTTCCAGATTGGAGTCAAATCCAATAGAGGGGTTCAGTGCCTAAAGCAAGCTTAGGGGTTTCGACTGGCCGAGAGGTCTTAATCGATCAACCTAAGGTTAGTAAAAAGCATGAGCTCGAGAGAGATGCTTTTGTACTCTATGAACCTCCACAGTCGAGTGAGTAATGTAAGAGTCTTGTGTACTTTATGTTCATGAAGGTTTATTTAAATCCAAGGGGATTCTAGATCAAGTGCTAGCTTTCCCATCATCGTATTTTCCCTTAGTAGTTTAACATTTTCTTTTCCGAAATCGCAAATCCAACTTTTGTCTGATAAGATAATAGCTCTTCCTTGTGAGTACAAGTACTCAACGGTCCCCGCGTTTAAATACGACATTTCCTATACTATATTTTGATAGGTGCACTTGCCTAGTTTGAGATATTAGTTTGGATTGATTTTAAAACTATATAAATTCTCCATCAAGTTTTTTGCGCCGTTGCCGGGGACTTTTTTCTTTGTTGATATTTTGAAAGCAAGGATCTATTAATTTTATCTTTTTTATTTTTTAAAAAACTCAAAATAAAAAAATTTTATTTTTTTTATTTTGTTTTTATCTTGGTGTGTGACCCGAGGGAATCCATCAAATCTACTTTATTTGGATCCGGAGATCGAACAAAGCTTACAGCGATGTATAAGACTCTGTGATCTCAATTCTCCAGAACTGGTTGAGGAATCCATAGGTGACATTTCTTCTTTTGCTTCTTTCTTCTTCTTCTTCTTCTTCTACTTCTTCATCATTTCAATTTTCTTCTATTTTGGGTAGCCCAACTCCAAATATGGCCAATCAACAGACTATGTCTTATTATGCTCGACCAAACTTGGATAATGCTCAATCAAGTATTGTTCGTTTCGCTATTGCGAACAATAGCTTTGAATTGAAGCCGAGCATCATCCAAATGGTACAACAATATGTACAATTTGATGTGCTTCAAGATGAGAATCCCAATGCACATATTTCTAACTTTCTAGAGATATGTGTCACTTTTAAAAATAACGGGGTTTCGGATGATGTCATCCGGTTAAGGCTTTTCCCTTTCACATTGCGCACCAAAGCTAAACATTGGTTGGTCTCTTTACCAAGAGGATCCATCACTACTTGGGCCGAGATGACGAAAAAATTTCTCACGAAATATTTTTCGCCCCCAAAAATGGCCAAGTTGCGCAATGATATTACATATTTCTCCCAAGTTAATATGGGAACGTTATATGATCTTGGGAGCGATTAAAGGAATTGCTTCGCCGGTGTCCGCATCATACAATCCCCGATTGGTTGAAAATTCAAACATTCTATAATGGTCTCAATCAACAAACGAGACAACATATTGATGCCGTCGCCGGTGGAACGTTAAACAACAAGACATCGGCGGCCACCCAAGAACTTATAGAAGGTATGGCCATGAATATATATCAGTGGAGTAGACCCCGATCTCATCCACCAAAACCGGCCGAGATGTACGAAATCGATACGGTTTCTAATTTATCTCTCCAGGTTGAGAAGCTACAAAAATAAATGGACGAGATGTCTACTTCCTTGTCCACACCTACCTGTGAACCCCAATATTGGGAACCTTCCACCATTGTCGAACATGTGGATTACATGGGTAATCCGAATCGGCCACCTTATAATTCGGGTAATAATTTTGGTAACACTTATCACCCGGGTTTAAGAAATCACCACAACTTCTCTTGGAGTAATCCAAGGAATGCGGCACACCCACCAAACACAATTCCACCCAGTTATTTTCCACCACAGGCTCTAAAAGCTCCCAATCTCGAGGAGTTGTTCACCAAGTATATGACTTTTAATGATGTCAATATCCGGAATCTCACCGAATCTCTTCATAATTTGGAGAACCAAATTGGGCAAATCGCTAAAATGCTCTCTGATCGCCAACAAGGAGCATTACAGGGCAATATGGAGACCAACCCAAAGGAGCAAGCCAAAGCCATTACTCTACGGAGCGGGAAGAGGTAACCACTTCTCCAATTCCAGTTGATACGGAGGTAACAATTTCTTTATCTTCTCCTCCGCTTAAGCCTGCTAATTATAATAAATTAAAAGCTTATCAACCACCTCTTCCCTATCCATCTAGAATGCAAAAAGACCGGGTGGATGAGCATCACGGTAAATTTTTAGATATGTTTAAGCAAATTCAAATAAATTAACCGTTCTGCGAAGTGATAGCACAAATGCCGATGTATGCCATGTATCTCAAGGAACGTTTTATCCAATAAAAAGAAACTTGAGGATATCTCCATGGTTCAGTTAAACGCGGAGTGCTCGACAGTTTTACTTAATAAATTGCCTAAGAAATTACCCGATCTGGGTAGTTTCTCTATTCCTTGTTTATTTGGCAATTTATTAGTAAAACGTGCATTAGCTGATCTAGGTGCCTCAATTAATTTAATGCCTTATTCTTTAGTGAAGAAATTTAGATTAGGAGAGCCTAAACCCATAAGAATGTGCATTCAATTGGCGGATAGGTCTGTCAAACTCTCTATAAGTATTATTGAGGATGTGCTTGTCAAAGTTGACAAATTTATCTTTCCGGTAGATTACGTCATCTTTGACATCGAAGAGGACACCGAGGTACCACTCATTCTCGGTCATCCTTTTCTTGACACCTCGCGCACAATTATAGACGTTAGTAATGGTAAACTTCTCCTTAGAGTCGGAGATGAAGAAGTTACCTTTACTATTGACTCGTCTATGAAAAATTCACTCTCAAATGACGACTCATGTTACTATTTGGAGACTTCTCCCAAAGAAGACTTCATTACTTTTTCTGAACATTCTCTATCATCTATTGATCATGACGAAGATTTTGAAAATTTAGATTTAATTGCTCATGAAAATAGTGATAATGTTTCGATCACTCGCGCGCCTATTTTCGAAATTTTGGTAGTTGATAGTGATCGTTTGAAAACTTCTTATGATGAACCTCCCATGCTAGAATTAAAACAATTCCTCGATCATTTAGAGTATTTTTTTAGCGGAGGATTCAAAACTTCCCATTATTGTGTCGGCCTACTTGACCGGTGAAGAAAAAATTAAATTATCTAATATTTTAAAACTTCATCGCCGCGCAATTGCGTGGAAGATCGCGGATTTGAGAGGGATTAATCCCTCCTTTTGAACGCACAAAATTTTGTTAGACGAACACGCACATAAAACCATTCAACCTCAATGCCGACTAAATCCTAACATGAAGGAGGTAGTTAAGGCGGAGGTAATAAAATTATTAGATGTGGGCATAATCTATCTGATTTCGGATAGCACTTCGGAAAGCCTGGTCCAAGTGGTGTCCAAGAAAGGAGGGTTAACGGTAGTGCCTAACGATAAGAATGAATTAATCCCTACTTGAACCATTACCAGATGGTGGGTGTGCGTCGACTACCGTAAATTAAATGATGCAACCCGTAAGGATCATTTTCCTTTGTCGTTCATTGACCAAATCCTTGAACGGTTATCTGGGCACTCATTTTATTGTTTTCTTGATGGTCTTTCGGGATATTTCCAAATCTCAATCGCGCCCGAGGACCAAGAGAAAACAAACTTCACTTGTCCGTTTGGCACCTTTGTCTATCGAAGAATGCCTTTTGGTTTATGCAATGCGCCGGCAACCTTCCAAAGTTGTATGCTAGCGACTTTTGACAAACTAGTGGAGGATATCATGGAGGTCTTCATGGAAGATATCTCCGTTTTTGGAGATTCGTTTGATTTATGTTTGACAAACCTTTCCCGTGTACTCTAAAGATGTGATGACACGAACTTAGTTTTAAATTGGGAGAAGTGTCATTTTATTGTACGGGAAGGTTTGGTTTTAGGCCATAAAATTTCAAGCAAGTGCATAGAGGTAGATAAAGCTAAAATTGAAACTATAGAAAAGCTACCTCCCCCTTCAAATGTCAAGGTCGTTGGTAGTTTTTTGGGGCATGACGGTTTCTATCGCCAGTTTATTAAAGATTTTTCTAAAATAACTAAGTCTCTTACTCACTTATTAGAAAGATATGCGTCGTTTCTCTTTGATGAAAATTGTTTGCATGTTTTTTCTCTTATTAAAGAAAAATTTATTAACGCTCCTATCATGATCGCTCCAAATTGGGAACTTCTTTTTGAGATCATGTGTGACGCTAGTAGTTTTGCCGTAGGTGTGGTCTTAGGACATTACATAAATAAAAATTTTCATCCTATATATTATACTAGCAAAACACTCACCGCCATACAGGAAAATTACACGACTACCGAAAAAGAATTATTAGCCGTAATTTTCGCATTTGATAAATTCCGCTCATATCTAACCTTGTCCAAGATTATTGTTTTTACCGATCACTCGGCTTTGAGAATTTGCTAGCAAAAACAGATGCAAATCCTCGATTGATTAGGTGGATCTTACTCCTCCAAGAATTTGACTTGGAGATTCGTGACAAGAGAGGAGCGGAGAACTTAGCGGCTGATCATCTTTCCCAGTTGGAGAATCCCAATTCGGAGGAGCTCATAGAGGAGAACATTGACGACACTTTTCCTGAGGAGTGCCTTCTCGCTATTCATAAGGTAATTACTCTCCCCACTTCTTAGTTCGCCGATTTTGCAAACTATCTTGTTGCGAGATTTCTCCAGAATACTTTTTCTTATCAAGAAAAGAAGAAATTTTTTTCCGATTTGAAAAATTATTTTTGGGAGGATCCCTTTCTTTTTCGTGTTTGCACGGACCAAGTAGTGCGGAGGTGTGTTTCTCATGAGGAAGGGGCCCAAATTCTAAAACATTGTCACGAGGGACCCGCCGGTGGGCACTATAACGCTAATCGGACGGCCCAGAAAATACTTGAAGCAGGCTTCTATTGGCCAATCATCTTCAAGGATGCTCACGCCAATGTAAATCGTTGTAAACAATGCCAATACTCAGGTAATATTTCCCGCCATGATGAAATGTCATTGAATTCACTTTTAGATATTGAAGTTTTTGATTTATGGGAGATCGATTTTATTGGACCGCTACTACTGTCCTATGGAAATAAATATATTTTGGTAGCGGTCGACTACATGTCAAGGTGGGCAGAAGAGCAAGCCCTTCCCACTAATGACGCCCGAGTCATGTCCCAATTTCTTAAAAAATTATTTTCACGATTTGGAGCACCGCGGGAAATAGTTAGTGATAGGGGCACCCACTTTTGTAACGCATAATTTGCTAAAGTTTTATCTAAATATGGCGTTACATATAGGTTAGTCACCCCTATCACCCTCAAACAAGTGGACAGATAGAAGTAGTTAACCGTGAAATCAAACGTATATTAGAAAAAACGGTTTCTACTAGTAGGAAGGATTGGTCGGTCAAGCTTGATGATTCTCTATGGGCTTGATGTATTGTAAATATGCGTATTTTTGTGCACACTAATTTAGTCATTTTCTTTTATTTTCGTCGTTTTTACTTATTTTTGTTCAATAAAATGCTCCTATTCTTGTAAATTTTCTTATAACTTGTTTTATTTTATTTTGCAGAAAAATTTCAAAAACTGCCAAAATTGGGCAGTACACGCCCGTGACAATTTGGTCACGCCCGTGACCGGGCCGTGACATTGCATTTCCCGTGAAATTGCAAAATTCTGAAGAGAAAAGCTCGACACGCCTGGCGACACGCCCGTGTCACCCGACACAGGGCGTGACCCAAGCCCGTGTTCACTCCACTCGACGAATTCCGCTCGACGATCGTCGAGTATCGACACCAACAGTCACGCCCAGCCTCACGCCCGTGACCTAGGGCATGACTCAATTTCCGCTCGACGATTTCGACTCGACACTTTCCGCTCGACATTCGTCGAGTGTCGACACCAACTGACACGCCCATAGTCATGCCCGTGACCTGGGGCGTGACCTTTCCAGCCAGCCCGACAAGATGCTGCCGAAGACTTTCGACGCAACCCGCGCCCGGTTCTACCTCCACGACACGCCAAGAGTCACGCCCGTGACCTGGGGCGTGACTGCCGCGAACTCAGCCCGAAGTCAACTTTCCTGTCCAATCGTCGGCCGCCTTTATGAATAGTATTGTCACGCCCCCACTACACGCCCGTGACCTAGGGCATGTACTTAGAATTTTTTGCCTATAAATTGCCCAATTCTGTAAGGTCCAAGGGTTCAGATTTTTGGGCCATTTTAGTGTCTTTTTGTGGGCTGCATCCGTGATTTCTAAAGCTATGTAAGGAGATTTCTCCCTCTTTTCTTTCATGTTTGTTTTTGCTTTAGCTTTAGCTCTTGTAATAGCTTGTAATAATTTCCTTTAATCAATAAAATGTTAGATTTTCTCTTCATATTTGGCTTTGGAATGAACACTTGTGCCCACTTTCCTGCTCCTTTTTATCCTTGGTTTAATCTTTGTTCTTCATTTAGTTCTTTATTTATGAAATGTGTGTGTGTGTATGAGTGTTATTTATTTACTTTACATACCTTTAATTTGTCTCAAGTTAGGTTTTGTTAGAAATTCATGAAATGATGAATTAGGTTTTTCCTTTTTTTCCATGTCTTCTTTTAATTTCTTCAACATCTTCACTCTTATGAATGTGTAAAAGAGTTACTAAAGTTTTTTTTGATTTTTTTACTTAGCTTTATTTTAGGATGAAAACCTTTTTTTTTCTTTCTCTTTTTATTTCAACTTTTTTAGCACTTTTATGAAATCCTAGGAATGAAAATGTTGAAATTTTAATTTTCCAAAAACTTTGGTTTTTAATTTGTTTTGAAAAACTCTTGTCTTCTAAAAATTGTAATTTCTTGTTTTTATTTGTTTTTGGCAAAACCTAAGCTTGAAAAAGTAAAAGTTTTAATTTTTAGGTAACTTTCATTTTGCTTTCAATTAGTGTGTGTGAGTGTATGAGTATAACTTTTAATGCTTTGTTCAAATTATGTAGAGTGTGTGAGTGTAGGTGTTAAATTTTAATGCTTTCTTTTAATGCTTTCTTTTAATGCTTTGTTCAAATTTTGTAGAGTGTGTGAGTGTAGGTGTTAGCTTTACTGCTTTCCTGAAATTCTTATGGAGTGTGTGTGTTTGTGTGTATTTATTTCCGCCTACTCGTTAAGAGTTAAATGGCGCATCGTTTTCGTTTTCAGTCCTACTCGTTTGAGTAGGACTTGTTATTTTCTTTCTTTATTTTTCCGCCAACTCACTTGAGTCAAATGGCCGGACTTTATTTCCCGGCTACTCGTTTGAGTAGGATTTGTATTTTTTCTTTCTTTATTTTTCCGCCTACTCACTTGAGTTAAATGGACGGACCTTTAAGCCCTGTAATCGCATTTATTTTCTACTACTCATTTGAGTAGGACTCGCTTTCATTTCAGTCCTACTCGTTTGAGTAGGACTTGCAATTTTCAGCTTTTATTTACCGCCCCCACTCGTTTGAGTGGGACTCGTAAATTTTAAATATGCAAATTTCTTTTATGTGTAACTTAGTTTCTGTTTAATTTATAATTTGCAGTGTGCGTGAGTTCTCGTTTTAGTTAACTTTTTAGCTTTCTAAATGTTTATTTTGTTTTTATGTCCCCTTCTTATAATCATTAGCGTTTAATTTCGAACTCGTGCCTCACTAAATTATAAGCCGTCCCCATACCGATGTGTGGCTAATCGCTATTAGCCTCGGCATCGAAGAGCTTTGGGACATTTAAAATGATTTCTAATAATTGAAGCTCTTTATTTTCATTTTAATTTAAGCACTTAAGGTTTACCCCGGGTTTACGACGCGTAGGACCACATATCGATGTGTGGGCCCTATTTCCGTAGTCCATATGCTAGCTAGCCGAGAGGTCGTGCATATGGACCGATCACCCCTGGGTAAATAGAGTTGTGTGCATACCATTGAAAGAGGACAAGCGTAATTCTACCGGATTGGGTTCCCCACCCAATAGCGGGGTTCTTAGCGTAAAGCGGGCGTTAAGAGGAATCCTTCGTCGGACTAACGTTCGGTCGAATAGTCTTAACGTTTAGGTGTGCGATATCCCTATAGCTAGGTGAGCTCACATTTGTGGAACCTCCACGGCCAAGTTGCCTTATTATTAATTTGAAAACTAAGTCCTATAATTATTAAAAATTGTTTTAGTCTTAATCTGATTCGATGCCGAGCGTTAACCCTTCATCGAATATTTTCTAAATCGTTTTTTCGCTCCTTTGCTTTTCCGTCTTTTATTAAGTAAAAAAATCCACCTTTCTTTCAGTAAAATAATAGTCCTCCCGGAGGAGTAAGAATAGTCAACGCGACCCCGAGAAAAATACGACCTCGGTATTCCCCCGAATATCGAGTACTACTTGCGATAGGTGCACTTGCCTACCTCAGCGAGCCCGCGGCGATCGACTCACCGAACCAACCACAGTAAGAGTCTGTTCGCGGGCCCATCAAGTTTTTGGCGCCGTTGCCGGGGAGTCTCTTTTTGAGTTGCTATTTCGAATTCCGGAGTCTATTACTTTTACTTATTTTCTAAAAACTAAAAACTAAAAACTTTATTTTAAAAACAAAAAAAAGAAGTTTATTTTGTTTTATTTTTGTTTGGGTGTATGACCCGTGGACAACCCTCCGAGTCTGAAGATTTTGACTTCGACCCTGAGATCGAACGCTCTCTTGCGCGTATCCGATCTCAACGCCAAAATCCTTCTTTAGATCCCGAGGAATCTATCGGAGAACCCACTGTTATAGTTATGGCCGCGCCAAACCTTCCCCCGGCGGCCGAGCGTACTATGTCTTATTACGCCCGACCTAACCTGGATGATTCTGGGTCGAGTATTGTTCGCCCTGCGGTGGAGAATAATAATTTTGAAATAAAGTCAAGTGTCATTCAAATGGTCCAAAACGTCGTGCAGTTCGATGGAATGCCGGATGAGGACCCAAATGTCCACTTGTCCAATTTCTTGGAGATATGCGACACCTTCAAGATTAATGGCGTCACTGATGACGCCATTCGTTTGCATTTATTTCCTTTTTCCCTTAAGTCCAAAGCCAAGACGTGGTTGAATGCCCTCCCGTGAGGATGTATCACCACATGGGCTGAGTTGACGGAACGGTTCCTAATGAAGTACTTTCCGCCGCAAAAACTGAAAAGTTGCGGGCGGACATTTCTTCATTTGTGCAAAACGATCCTGAGTCTCTATACGAGACTTGGGAACGGTCTAAGGAATTCCTCCGCCGTTGCCCGCACCATGCGCTGCCAACGTGGTTGCAAGTTCAAATTTTTTATAATGGGTTGAATTTTCAGACGCGTCAAATGATTGACGCGGCTGCCGGGGGTACGCTTAACAACAAAACCCCCGAGGCTGCCCAGGCTTTATTCGAAGAGATGGCTATGAACGCCTATCAATGGAACGTCCCGCGGGGACGCCCAAAGCCGGCGGCTGGTCTTTTTGAAGTGGATGCCACTGCTCTCTTGACCCTTCAAGTTGAAAGGTTAACAAAGCAGGTGGCGGAGATGTCTGCTGCCTCGTCCACTCCGCCTTGTTTTATTCCCCCTAACGTCTGCGTAGCTGAAGAGTTCGTGGACTTCATGGGAACTTCGGGTCGTCCTCCCTTCAACCCTAACAATAACCCTTATAGTAATAACTATAATCCGGGTTGGAGGAATCACCCCAACTTCTCGTGGAGCAACCCGAATAATGCTCAGCGTCCCCCTATTTCTTATGCGCCCGGATTTCTTCCTCCTCCTCCTCCTCTTCCGAAACCCTCCCCGATGGAGGAAAATTTTTCGAAGTATATTGCGTCCAACGAGTCAAATATCTGGAACATTACCGGATCGCTAAAAACACTCGAACAACAGGTTGGACAGCTGGCGAGGATGATGTCCGAGCGCGCGCTCGGGGCACTGCCGGGAAACACGGATCCCAATCCGCGGGAGAATGCCAACGCTATAACCCTCCGTAGCGGAAAGGAGGTGGTCGATCCAAAACGGACCGACCCTCAGGGTTTCTGATCGGCCTTCCCCACCTCCTATCAGGGAAGCTTCTACCCCCTCTTTTTTTTCTTCCTTTGTATATATTGTCTTTCCTTTTGTTCCGCATACTTACGTTACAACATTGGGGACAATGTTGGACTTAAGTATGTGGGTGTTTTCGTACTTTACTTTCTGCACTTCAATTTTTCTGCATTTCAAAAATACAAAAAAATACATATAACAACAAAACAAATAAAAAAAAATTAAAAAACATCTTAAAATGAAAAAAATTTTAAATGAAAAATCCAAAAAAAAAATTTTGTTCTCTTTCTTTCTTTTTTTCCAAAAAACTCAAAAACAACAAAAAACTTTTATTTAGTTTCACTTTGTAAATATTTTTTTGTACATACTGTTTTCTCTCTCCTTCTTGTACAAACTTTTTTTTCTTTTTTTCCATATTTTTGTACATATAATAAAAATTCTCTTAAAATAATACAAAAAAAAAGACAATAGGTCAAAACAAAAATTCAAAAAAATTGAGAAAATCAAAAATACAAAAAAAAAGATAATAAATGAAAAACAAAAAAAATGATGACAAAAACTATGAAAATCAAAAAAAAAAATTTGCAACAAATAAATCAAATATTCCATCCTTAAACTTTCCTGCTATCCAAAAATTCTGTTCTGAGTTTATTTATACGTGAATACTATTAATTCTCTGTTTGCTACCCGTTTATTAATTATTGATTGAAAAATTTAAATACCCGGGGTTAAGTTTTAAAGAACTCTTTATGCTTTGTTAAAAATAGTGAACTCGTTTTAGGCACTACTTCTAATTTTTCATTAATAAGAGCACGTATATTATGTTAGGAAATAACGACTATAGAATTCAATTATACTTACTTTTAGCTTTCTGAAAAAAATTGGAACGTACAAATTATTAAGGTTGCTCTCAAAAATTTTTAGGATTAAAATCTAGTTTTCCTTTCTCCCCTTATCTTTCATGGCCTACTTGGCATGAAAAATTTTAGCCTTAAAAGATCCTATGTCAATGGGAATAAGATTTCGTTCCGTAAACATAGGCACCCAATAATTTAAAAAAAGATTATATATGGAGTAAGAGGATAAAATTCATTACTCCTACAAATATACATTGGGTTAATTTTATTCTATTGAAGTTGAAAAACAAAATTCATATTAGGAAAATAAGATTTCGTTTTCCTAATAATCCAAAAAAAATGGAGGTTCAAGAAAAAATTACCTCACCTCAAATATCAAAACCATCTTCATAAACCCACTACCCCCTTAGCCAATTACACGATTCTAGAATTAATTCAAATATCTTTTTGAGAGCATAATTAGTAAATTGTATTATTTCCGGTAGCACTCGTATAAGCTAGAGTTCTTATAATTCCAAACTATTTTCGTTAATCTAACCATTACAAATGTTGCCTTCTATTTGATTACATCAAGAAGTCTTTTGGCCAAAACTTTTGTGCTATTTAAATCATCTACATAATTTTAGGACTTAACTCTTACACCCCGTATATTTATTTCGATCTCTCTTATAATTGATTAAGCGATAGCTATAACTTAGAGTTTTTTTTATTCCTTATAGATTCACCTCAAACTTTTGCTCTGGAATAGCAAAAGCCTAAGTATGGGGGTATTTGATGTATTGTAAATATGCGTATTTTTGTGCACATTAATTTAGTCATTTTCATTTATTTTCGTTGTTTTTACTTATTTTTGTTCAATAAAATGCTCCTATTCTTGTAAATTTTCTTCTAACTTGTTTTATTTTATTTTGCAGAAAAATTTCAAAAACTGCCAAAATTGGGCAGTACACGCCCGTGATAATTTGGTCATGCCCGTGACCGGGCCGTGACATTGCATTTCCCATGAAATTGCAAAATTCTGAAGTGAAAAGCTCGACACGCCTGGCGACACGCCCGTGTCACCCGACACAGGGCGTGACTCAAGCCCGTGTTCTCTCCACTCGACGAATTCCGCTCGACGATCGTCGAGTATCGACACCAACAGTCACGCCCAGCATCACGCCCGTGACCTAGGGCGTGACTCAATTTCCGCTCGACGATTTCGACTCGACACTTTCCGCTCAACATTCGTCGAGTGTCGACACCAACTGACACGCCCATAGTCACGCCCGTGACCTGGGGCGTGACCTTTCCAGCTAGCCCGACAAGATGGTGCCGAAGACTTTCAACGCAACCCGCGCCCGGTTCTACCTCCCCGACACGCCCAGAGTCACGCCCGTGACCTGGGGCGTGACTGCCGCGAACTCAGCCCGAAGTCAACTTTCCTGTCCAATCGCCGGCCGCCTTTATGAATAGTACTGTTGTAACATCCCATGTTACTTCTGGACCCCTCAACTTAGATTGGGTTAGGCATGAGTGAGACTTAAGGTGATCAACTAAGTTTGACCCTAGGAAGTGGGTGGTAGCCATGTGGGGCCCACTATAAGACCATAGTCAAACTAGGTCAAACTAGCCTAAGTAAGGACCCTAGCCACACCATGACCCCACCACATTGCCCTAACCCTAAAAACAATCTAAGTGGACCTTAGGGTATGTCACTGGGTCAACATTTTGACCCCAGTTGACCAAGGTCAACCTTGGGCTTAATTTGGTCAAGCCCACACTCATAAGCCTAATTAACCTAAGTGGGGCACCCCCCTTGACCCAAACCAAGTTGGGTGGTGCCACTAGACCCATTTCCACCAAGTGGGGTCAGTCCACCCACCATAGTTGACCAGTCAACCCTAAAAGTCAATTTGGTCAACAAATTGACCTAAAGAATGAAATGAAGGCCAAGTCAAGTTCCCTTGGACCAAGCCCACTAAAATTGGCCCAAAGTCAGCCCAAGTGAACAAGACCAACCCTACCCCCCTAAATCAGGAGAGAGAGTACATGCAAGGGGGTAAAATTGAGATTTTTAGGAAAAGAGGAGAGAGAAAGAGGAATGAAGGGAATAATGGCCACATGGCCACCCCACCAGCTGGTTTTGGCTGCCCAAAACCAGGTGGCTGACTTCCCCTCCTCATTTCCAGCAGAATTCCTGAGTTGAGAGCCACATGGCACCATGGGTGAAGCCTCCAAAGCTCAAACCGAGCTCACCTTGGAGTTAACTCCACTTATAGCCCACCTCAGTCCAAACAGACCCCTCCATTAGCTTCAGAAGGTCCAGAGGAGTGGAATTCGACTACTTACACATGGAGAACGGTGGAGAATGCAACTTTCGGGGAGGAGCTCGCCGGCGCACCACCACCACGGCAAACTGCCGCCTGACCCGCAGCCAAGCCCCGATTATGGTGCGTTTCACTTCACCTCTACCCGCACTAGCTTCTTAGATCAAATAGGCGAGAGATCGGGCTCAATTGAGCCCGATGCCATGTGAGAAAATCTAGAAATTTCTAAGTTTTTGAAACCGCTCGGGATCGCCGTCGCCGCCGTCTCCCGCCGCCCCATCGCCGGGAAATGATAGCCACCACCACCGTGAAGGTGATGGCACCATTGGCCGGAGGTGGCGACGCCTCAGCTGGCCGGAAACCGCCGGCAAAGTCGCTCCAGGTCGGCTCAATCTCAGCCGTTGGCTGGAGGTAGACGATGAACGGATCCCGTCGATTCATGCTTTAAGATTCGTGCGCCGTTTATTATTATAAATCAGATTAATAAATGAATAGTAACATTTCTGTCACACATATTCAGTATTGTTGCATGTTAAATTTAGGCCTCTTAGAGGCATTTCCAGAGCTTAGGCCCTTAATGAAAATTGTAGCCTAGGGTCTTACCTTTAAAATGCCACCCTAAACATACATTTTGGTGTAGGGTACAACCCTGTAGGACCTTTCTCCTAGGACTGGTCCTAGACTAGGTCAAAAATTATATTGAGTGCCCTAGTCTCAATGTTAGTCACCATGATTCCAAATTTTGGGCACATGCATTATTAGGGCTTACTTACCTCCTGCCAAAATTTAGGAATTTTTAGAAAACATTTTCCTATAGTTTTTGGTAAAATATCAAAATTTAAATTAATGGCATATATGGAGTTCTACTCCTCCCCATGGCCCCAAATTTTGGTGGTGGGTCAGTGGGGTCACCCTTGGTGCATGATAAAATTTTCAGCACCTTGGGATCACTGCATGTGGGAGAATCCACTTGCATGTGCTAGCCTATGTTAAGGCTTGGTGTGCAAATAGCAAAAATGCAAATTTGTGTATTTAGCCCAATGGTGACATGCAAGTGTCATGAAATTATTTCCAGTGGTTCATTAGGGTAAATTTCACCCTTCAAATTAATATTGTAATTTTTGGAATCAAAATTCCATTTATTGGAACTTACTTTATAAATAGCTATTTTGGAATTAAAAATTGGAAAATAGGATTTATTCAAGAACAAATCCAAACAACATTACCAAGGCATAGATTACATCACACTTGACCTAGGAAAATTATGATTTCTCTGTTTTGAAGAACCTTGGAGTAGATACCCAAAAATTTCCCATTTTACCCTTATCTTGATAATTCTTGAAATGATATATATATACCACTGAAAAATTTGGGATTTATTCTACTGTCATAAAATATTGTTATTAGTTTATCATGAATTTCTCAGAATTTATTGGATACATTACTTGTGTTAAACTAGTACAATGGCATTTTGGTAAATACCTTAAAATGGAATCCCATAGGCCATCTTACATTCAATTTAGATGAATCTCTGCCAATAGCCATAATTTAGTGTCTTAAAGGCTCTGTAAATTTTCTGGAATTTTTGAATATGTAATGCTTATACTTCATGTGTAAAATGGAATTTATGTGGGATTGTAATTAAATAGAAAATGACAATAAATAATTTAAGGAAAATTGTGAAATTTTGAAGACAGCAATATTTGGACAATATACATCTCAGGAAAAATTCCCTAAGTCAGTGGATGCTTAATTAAATCACTTCATGTGTAAAGTGGCCGAGCATTTAAATTAAGAGAATTAATTAAATGACCATTTGACCAGGAAAAATTATGAGAATCCTTAGGGTAGATCCCTTAGTCCATAATACCTTAGGATAAATATTTAGAGGCAAGATGCCTTAAGTTTTGGAAGATCACATTTCTAGGGTAGACATAGGTCATGGTCTACGTATAACACAAATAGGTCTTGCCTTAGGGAATTACCAGGGGATTGATTATCGGCAGAAATAAAAGAGAGTTCAACATGAGTGACCCTGGTGGGTAGAGTTGTCTTAGTGAGGGATCAAAAGTGCAAGTCTTGGTCATCAACTGGAGTGGGGGATCGGCGGAAGACCGTCGGTACCCGGTAACACCTTAAGTCACTAGGGTTATACTTAAGCAATAAGGAGAGCTGGGGAGATACATGGGTAGTCATCAACTAAAATAAGTATCCTTGCGAAAGGGAACGCTGGGCGTAATCCCAACACAGTTCCTAGTGCCCCTTGAGAGCCCTTCACAGGGAATACCGGGGGCAGTCCTGGGATTAACCTTAAATCTCTAAGTATAATAAACCGTAGACAAGAGTAGCTTAATAGGTTAGGACATGGTTGTACCTTCTCGCCCGTGTTTTGGGTTGGAGAGTTTCATGATATATGCTCACCCGTTTAGGGTTGGAGGGAATTGACATAAAGGCACTAATGTGCGTTCTCACCCGGGTTTGGGTTTGAGGGATTCAGGACGGGTTTTGGTCCTGCGAGCGGAAGGCTCGGTGTGAATTACTTGCATGTGCATAAATATCGTGGCGGGGCATGCGGTACTGGCCGTTCGTCACACCGATGGCAGTACGGTGCACCAGGCGGTTGTGGGAGTTAGAGGGGCCAGTGGGTTGTTTTACACTGCGGTCTGGAGGACGACCCCCGATAACACACATCCGACCCAACAAGACTGACGGGTTTGTCAGCAAAGTACGTACGCGGGACTCTAGAGTGCACCTTGGACGTGTACAGAGGCGTATGAGAGGGGTCTAAGGCTTGGTAGTGTGCATACCGGTCTAGAAGCGGAGACGCCCGCTCCGCTGCTGCCGTAGCCACAGCGGTGGTACCCGAGAGTGATGCTAGCTCTCAAAAAGTGGGAACTAAAGGTCTGTGATCACAGAGTCGTTGTGTGTGAGTTGCACTTGCATGCGCATAAAATTGCATCATATCATTCATTCATATTAGGTCATACGCTTCATAGATCCTTATCATATAAATTAGTATGGGCTCTTTTATATGATAAGTTAAATTTCCTGGAAATCCTAACTTATATATTTGTATGGGCACTTATATAAGTTAGGGTACGTTTGTGATGATAGCTTAGTGGTAGCTTAGCTTATTTACTTGTTTATACTGCTGTTTCTATACTCTCCTTTACTGCACCGTACTTACTTACTTACTACTTGTACTGTACTTAGCATTGCTAGTGTAGAATTTCATTACTTAGTACCACTTTAGATAGATATTGTCACCTGCTTCCATTTTGTTACCCCTTGTTGTCCTCCGCTTCGTCCTCCCGCCCGGTGCCTAGGAGCTGCGGGGCGAGGTGCGGAGGAAACGACTTAGTCTTTTTGACTAATGGTCGGTGACCAACTATTTTTAGGAGCCCGTGGAGATGGAGCACCAGCACGTCGAGGAGGCAGGACATGAGGAGCAGATACCGCTTCAGCAGGCTACCACTACTACTGTGCGTCCTCAGGTGGGACGAGACTTGATGTTCTAGTTTAGCTTCCGCACTTATGATTTTGTGAGAGAGAGAGATTTTGATGTACTGGGCATAAGCCCTTTTTACTCTTTCTTCTGTACTATTCTGTGGACTGTTGATGTACTATTCATCTCTTTTATATGATTGCACTGTGACTTGTGGACTGATGGTATTTTATACTCATTTTTACTTCTTATTTCTCATATTGGCCTACAGGTTTATGATCGTACTAGCCGGCAGAATCGGCGTGTTGCGGTGTCGACTAACCCGTGAGTTAGTGCCACCGTAAGACGGCGGTTCTGGGCATAAGATCCGGTAGCCCTCCTTGGTAAGGGGGAGGGGGGTCTTACAAACTGGTATCACTTGAACAACGATCATATGAGAAAGAAGTCCACAACATGGGACCACCCCCGCCCCAGCATTAGTTTGCGGACAAACTATGCAGCGGAAGCAGTGGTGTGCCCATGTACAAAAGTCACAGAAATGGTCCACAAAGTACAATTTGATAGGCCAATTTTGCCTTAACCTTACCTTTATGCAACCTCCACAGGTCGCAGCGCCGCAAAATGTGGCTCCTCCCCCTCCAGCTGCCACTCCATTCCTACATACGGAGATGGGGCAGACCCTGACGGCGATTTTGGATGCCTTTAGAGCCCAGCAAGTCCCGGCTCCACAGCCAAATCCGGGGTCGAGCTGGCTGGGTGCATTCAAGAGCCTGTCCCCACCGACGTACCGTGGGACAGAGGATGCAGTGAAGACAGAAGAATGGCTGGAGGCCATACACGAGATCTTAGCGGGCATCAGCTGCCCAGTCGGCCAGGCAGTACCTCTAGCCACCTCCGTGCTAGAGGCCCACGCGAAGAGATGGTGGAAGTCAGTCCGGGAGACTACTTATGCGGACTTTGATTTGTCAGAGATTTCTTGGGAGGAGTTTGGCGATGTGTTCCTGGAGCACTTCGTCTCTACTACGGACAGGGATGCTTTGGAGGAGAGGTTTTTGAACCTCAAGCAGGGGACCAGATCTGTGATAGAGTACCAGAGGGAGTTCTCCCACTTGGCCAGGTTCGCGGGGATACAGGACACCGACGATAGGAGGTATGCGAAGAGGTTCTACCGGGGCCTCAGGGATGATCTGAGGCAGGCTCTGTTATTCATTTCTCATGGCACATCCAGACAGATCATCGAGATGGCGAAGAAGCTGGAGGCTGACCAGCTGATGGTGCGAGCCGGAGGGAAGAGACCATTTGATGGATCGACATCAGGTGAGAGCAGTAGGGGCTCTCAGAGGAGCAGGACCATTGGATACAGGAGGGGTGGGGGACGTCGTCGTCCCAACTTCAGGCAGGAGCAGGGGCCTCCTCCAGCTTTGGCTCCCCCACCTCTACAGATACATGATCCGAGGAGACAGGATGACCGAGGCCACCGACAAGTGGTTTGTTATGGATGCCGCCAGCCTGGGCACATCAGGTCGGAGTGCCCGCACCGATTCCATCCCCCTCCTCCTCCTCCACCTCCAGTGGCCCCAGTACAGCAGGGCCGAGGACGAGGCCGAGGACGAGGCCGAGGCCGGGGATACCATGGCAGGAGACGCGAGCAGGAACAGATTTACGCCTTGGACCTCACAGAGCCGAGGAATCCCGAGGAGGTCATTACAGGTACTTGAAGTTAATTTTGAGTTTTCTTAAATTTTTTTTTTTTCCCAATGATATATATATAGTACCTGGAACCTTAGGGTAACAATTAACCTTCACGTAAACAAACCTCAGGCATAGTCATGATCAGCGGCAAACCTGCCCATACTCTTTTCGACACGGGTGCGTCACACTCGTTCGTATCCGAGGCCTTCATCGACGGACTCGAAGGCGTGGAGAGGTTCCCTGGACTAGAGATGAGGGTACGCCTACCCGATGGATCGGAGCTGCGGACCACTGCACATTGTGATATGGAGGCCGAGATCGGCGGCAAGGCATTTGAGGCGCCGGCGACTATCTTGAAGCTGCAGGACTTTGATTTGATCTTGGGCATGGCCTGGTTGCATCGGAACCATGCCCAGATAGATTGCCCGTCCAGGAGGATCACGCTGAGACATGGCGACTCCCATGTTATCGTTGAAGGTATCCAGCCTATCTGCCACCTACTATTATCTTCTATACAGGCTGTGAAGGCCCATGAGCAGGGTGAAGAAGTCTATATTGTCTGCTTCGAGATGGTGGGGACAGAGGCGACTATCTCAGATATTCCGGTGGTTCGGGATTTCTCCGACGTATTCCCGGAGAAATTGCCCGGGCTACCGCCTGCTAGAGACTTGGATTTCAGGATTCAGCTAGTGCCGGGAGCGAAGCCGGTGTCCCGGGCACCCTACAGGATGGCTCCTAGAGAGTTAGCAGAGTTCAGAACTCAACTGCAGGAGCTAGTCGAGTCAGGATTTGTGCGACCCAGTTCATCGCCATGGGGAGCACCAGTTCTATTTGTGAAGAAGAAGGACGGATCACTGCGATTATGTATAGATTACCGGGAGCTGAACCGGTTGACGGTCCGCAACACCTATCCTCTGCCCCGGATAGATGAGTTATTTGACCAGCTACAGGGAGCATTCTGGTTCTCCAAGTTAGATCTGCGATCCGGCTACTATCAGCTCCGTATCAGGGAAGAAGACATACCAAAGACGGCTTTCAGTTCGCGCTATGGACTATACGAATTCACGGTGATGCCTTTTGGGCTCACGAATGCTCCTGCCGCATTCATGAGTCTGATGAACCGTGTCTTCGAGCCTTTCTTGGATCGCTTCGTGATAGTATTCATCGACGACATCCTTATTTATTCTCGGACTCGGGAGGAGCATACTGAGCACTTGGCACAGGTTCTGCAGAGGTTGAGGGAGGCACAGATGTACGCAAAATTTTCGAAGTGCCAGTTCTGGTTGCAGGAGGTGGCATTCCTGGGGCACACGATCAGTGGGGCTGGGTTGGCTGTGGACCCAGCCAAGATAGAGACGGTGAGGGATTGGCCACGGCCGAAGACCGCATCTGACATCCGCAGTTTCTTGGGACTAGCAGGCTATTACCGCAAGTTCGTGGAAGGGTTCTCAAGGATAGCACTCCCCCTCACGTCCTTGACGAAGAAGGATGCTGATTTTGTTTGGTCAGAGCGGTGTGAGATGGCTTTTCAGGAGCTGAAGAACCGGCTCATCTCGTCCCCTATTCTTGCGCTTCCATCCGGGAGCGAAGGATTCCAGATTTACACGGACGCCTCTTATCAGGGGATGGGTGCAGTCTTGATGCAGCATGGACACGTTATCGCTTATGCTTCGAGACAGTTGAAGAAGCATGAGCATAACTATCCAGTACATGATCTAGAGCTCGGGGCTGTGGTTTTCGCCCTGAAGATATGGAGGCATTACTTATATGGGATTCATTGTGACATCTTCTCAGATCACAAGAATCTCAAGTATATCGATACTCAGAAGGACCTAAACCTGAGACAGAGGAGGTGGCTGGAGTTTCTCTGTGATTATGATTACAAGATCCACTATCATCCGGGAAAAGCGAACACGGTTGCGGATGCTTTGAGCAGGAGGGCCGGCACTTCTGGACCGGAGCCCCGATTGATGTCCATAGAGCTGCTTCAGATGATGGAGGACATGCACATTACCGTGGTGTCCGAGACCGAGCCAGTGGTATATAGAGAGTATTTGAGCTCAGTGATCAGCTGCGATGATATACAGGAGCGCATCCGAGCACATCAGAGGCTGGATGCTGCGTTACAGCCGATTTTCAGTGCCCTAGAGAGGGGCAAGGTCGAGGACTACACACTACAGGATGATCTTCTTCGGTTCCGGGGGCGCATCTACATACCAGCAGGGGGCAGTATTCGAGATGACATACTCCGAGAGGCACATTGCTCGAGATATTCAGTGCACCCCGGCATCACCAAGATGTGGGCAGATTTGCGGAGATCTATGTATTGGCCCGGGATGAAGAGGGAGATCACGGATTTTGTGACCCATTGCGAGACCTGCCAGCGTGTGAAGGCAGAATGCAAGAGCCCGGGGGGTTTATTACAGCCACTGCCAGTTCCAGAGTGGAAGTTCGAGGACATTGCTATGGACTTTGTACACGGATTGCCTCGCTCCCACTCCGGACATGATTCTATATGGGTTATAGTGGACAGATTGACCAAAGTCGCGCGGTTTATTCCAGTTCGGAAGGATGCCCCAGTTGCAGTTCTGGTGAGACTATTTGTGGAGCAGTACATCAGATATCATGGTATCCCCAGGACTATCGTTTCGGACCGTGATGGTCGGTTCACTTCGAGCGAGTGGAGGGTCGTGCATGCTCACTTGGGGTCTCGGCTTACCTTTAGCACCGCCTTCCACCCGCAGACCGACGGACAGACCGAGCGGACCATCCGGACCATGGAGGACCTGCTCAGATTATGCATATTGGATACGGGGAGGCCTTGGGAGAGGCTGCTACCTTTGATCGAGTTCTCGTATAATAACAGCCACCAGGCTAGCATCAGGATGGCTCCGTACGAGGCGCTTTATGGGAGGAGATGCCGGACTCCGCTATCATGGGTACAGGATGTGGACACCAGGGCTCTGGGATCTGATTATATAGAGGACACAGAGGCTCAGATTCGATTGATCAGGGATCGGCTACTGGAGGCCCAGAGCAGGCAGGCAAAGTATTATGATGCTCGGCACCGGAAGGTGGAGTTCCAGGTTGGAGACAGGGTATTCTTGAAGATACGTCCAGTACACGGTGTTTCTCGAGTGCGGAGGCACAAGAAGCTCAGTCCACGATACATGGGGCCATACCTGATCCTGGAGCGGATCGGCCCCTTGGCTTACCGACTGCAGCTGCCACCGGAGTTGGGTGCATTACATGACGTCTTTCATGTCTCTTCCTTACGGAGGGCTCTCCTTCGGCCGGAGCAGCACATTACTACTACAGCCGGACCAGTAGAGCCTGACAGATCAGTGAGACTGGAGCCGATCCGGATTGACGATACAGCCATCCGAGTGTTGCGGAAGAAGAAGGTCCCTCTTGTGAAGGTGCTGTGGTCCAACCATGGACGGGAGGAGCACACTTGGGAGCCGAGGGATCTGATGCTGGAGCAACACCCGGAGCTATTCGCACCAGGTATATTTAAGTTATGTCTTTAAATTTCTTGATGATTCTTGCAAATAAAACCCCGTAGACCCGAACTTAAATTTCGGGGACGAAATTATTTTCTTGTTTATTGGAATTTGTAACATCCCATGTTACTTCTGGACCCCTCAACTTAGATTGGGTTAGGCATGAGTGAGACTTAAGGTGATCAACTAAGTTTGACCCTAGGAAGTGGGTGGTAGCCATGTGGGGCCCACTATAAGACCATAGTCAAACTAGGTCAAACTAGCCTAAGTAAGGACCCTAGCCACACCATGACCCCACCACATTGCCCTAACCCTAAAAACAATCTAAGTGGACCTTAGGGTATGTCACTGGGTCAACATTTTGACCCCAGTTGACCAAGGTCAACCTTGGGCTTAATTTGGTCAAGCCCACACTCATAAGCCTAATTAACCTAAGTGGGGCACCCCCCTTGACCCAAACCAAGTTGGGTGGTGCCACTAGACCCATTTCCACCAAGTGGGGTCAGTCCACCCACCATAGTTGACCAGTCAACCCTAAAAGTCAATTTGGTCAACAAATTGACCTAAAGAATGAAATGAAGGCCAAGTCAAGTTCCCTTGGACCAAGCCCACTAAAATTGGCCCAAAGTCAGCCCAAGTGAACAAGACCAACCCTACCCCCCTAAATCAGGAGAGAGAGTACATGCAAGGGGGTAAAATTGAGATTTTTAGGAAAAGAGGAGAGAGAAAGAGGAATGAAGGGAATAATGGCCACATGGCCACCCCACCAGCTGGTTTTGGCTGCCCAAAACCAGGTGGCTGACTTCCCCTCCTCATTTCCAGCAGAATTCCTGAGTTGAGAGCCACATGGCACCATGGGTGAAGCCTCCAAAGCTCAAACCGAGCTCACCTTGGAGTTAACTCCACTTATAGCCCACCTCAGTCCAAACAGACCCCTCCATTAGCTTCAGAAGGTCCAGAGGAGTGGAATTCGACTACTTACACATGGAGAACGGTGGAGAATGCAACTTTCGGGGAGGAGCTCGCCGGCGCACCACCACCACGGCAAACCGCCGCCTGACCCGCAGCCAAGCCCCGATTATGGTGCGTTTCACTTCACCTCTACCCGCACTAGCTTCTTAGATCAAATAGGCGAGAGATCGGGCTCAATTGAGCCCGATGCCATGTGAGAAAATCTAGAAATTTCTAAGTTTTTGAAACCGCTCGGGATCGCCGTCGCCGCCGTCTCCCGCCGCCCCATCGCCGGGAAATGATAGCCACCACCACCGTAAAGGTGATGGCACCATTGGCCGGAGGTGGCGACGCCTCAGCTGGCCGGAAACCGCCGGCAAAGTCGCTCCAGGTCGGCTCAATCTCAGCCGTTGGCTGGAGGTAGACGATGAACGGATCCCGTCGATTCATGCTTTAAGATTCGTGCGCCGTTTATTATTATAAATCAGATTAATAAATGAATAGTAACATTTCTGTCACACATATTCAGTATTGTTGCATGTTAAATTTAGGCCTCTTAGAGGCATTTCCAGAGCTTAGGCCCTTAATGAAAATTGTAGCCTAGGGTCTTACCTTTAAAATGCCACCCTAAACATACATTTTGGTGTAGGGTACAACCCTGTAGGACCTTTCTCCTAGGACTGGTCCTAGACTAGGTCAAAACTTATATTGAGTGCCCTAGTCTCAATGTTAGTCACCATGATCCCAAATTTTGGGCACATGCATTATTAGGGCTTACTTACCTCCTGCCAAAATTTAGGAATTTTTAGAAAACATTTTCCTATAGTTTTTGGTAAAATATCAAAATTTAAATTAATGGCATATATGGAGTTCTACTCCTCCCCATGGCCCCAAATTTTGGTGGTGGGTCAGTGGGGTCACCCTTGGTGCATGATAAAATTTTCAGCACCTTGGGATCACTGCATGTGGGAGAATCCACTTGCATGTGCTAGCCTATGTTAAGGCTTGGTGTGCAAATAGCAAAAATGCAAATTTGTGTATTTAGCCCAATGGTGACATGCAAGTGTCATGAAATTATTTCCAGTGGTTCATTAGGGTAAATTTCACCCTTCAAATTAATATTGTAATTTTTGGAATCAAAATTCCATTTATTGGAACTTACTTTATAAATAGCTATTTTGGAATTAAAAATTGGAAAATAGGATTTATTCAAGAACAAATCCAAACAACATTACCAAGGCATAGATTACATCACACTTGACCTAGGAAAATTATGATTTCTCTGTTTTGAAGAACCTTGGAGTAGATACCCCAAAAATTTCCCATTTTACCCTTATCTTGATAATTCTTGAAATGATATATATATACCACTGAAAAATTTGGGATTTATTCTACTGTCATAAAATATTGTTATTAGTTTATCATGAATTTCTCAGAATTTATTGGATACATTACTTGTGTTAAACTAGTACAATGGCATTTTGGTAAATACCTTAAAATGGAATCCCATAGGCCATCTTACATTCAATTTAGATGAATCTCTGCCAATAGCCATAATTTAGTGTCTTAAAGGCTCTGTAAATTTTCTGGAATTTTTGAATATGTAATGCTTATACTTCATGTGTAAAATGGAATTTATGTGGGATTGTAATTAAATAGAAAATGACAATAAATAATTTAAGGAAAATTGTGAAATTTTGAAGACAGCAATATTTGGACAATATACATCTCAGGAAAAATTCCCTAAGTCAGTGGATGCTTAATTAAATCACTTCATGTGTAAAGTGGCCGAGCATTTAAATTAAGAGAATTAATTAAATGACCATTTGACCAGGAAAAATTATGAGAATCCTTAGGGTAGATCCCTTAGTCCATAATACCTTAGGATAAATATTTAGAGGCAAGATGCCTTAAGTTTTGGAAGATCACATTTCTAGGGTAGACATAGGTCATGGTCTACGTATAACACAAATAGGTCTTGCCTTAGGGAATTACCAGGGATTGATTATCGGCAGAAATAAAAGAGAGTTCAACATGAGTGACCCTGGTGGGTAGAGTTGTCTTAGTGAGGGATCAAAAGTGCAAGTCTTGGTCATCAACTGGAGTGGGGGATCGGCGGAAGACCGTCGGTACCCGGTAACACCTTAAGTCACTAGGGTTATACTTAAGCAATAAGGAGAGCTGGGGAGATACATGGGTAGTCATCAACTAAAATAAGTATCCTTGCGAAAGGGAACGCTGGGCGTAATCCCAACACAGTTCCTAGTGCCCCTTGAGAGCCCTTCACAGGGAATACCGGGGGCAGTCCTGGGATTAACCTTAAATCTCTAAGTATAATAAACCGTAGACAAGAGTAGCTTAATAGGTTAGGACATGGTTGTACCTTCTCGCCCGTGTTTTGGGTTGGAGAGTTTCATGATATATGCTCACCCGTTTAGGGTTGGAGGGAATTGACATAAAGGCACTAATGTGCGTTCTCACCCGGGTTTGGGTTTGAGGGATTCAGGACGGGTTTTGGTCCTGCGAGCGGAAGGCTCGGTGTGAATTACTTGCATGTGCATAAATATCGTGGCGGGGCATGCGGTACTGGCCGTTCGTCACACCGATGGCAGTACGGTGCACCAGGCGGTTGTGGGAGTTAGAGGGGCCAGTGGGTTGTTTTACACTGCGGTCTGGAGGACGACCCCCGATAACACACATCCGACCCAACAAGACTGACGGGTTTGTCAGCAAAGTACGTACGCGGGACTCTAGAGTGCACCTTGGACGTGTACAGAGGCGTATGAGAGGGGTCTAAGGCTTGGTAGTGTGCATACCGGTCTAGAAGCGGAGACGCCCGCTCCGCTGCTGCCGTAGCCACAGCGGTGGTACCCGAGAGTGATGCTAGCTCTCAAAAAGTGGGAACTAAAGGTCTGTGATCACAGAGTCGTTGTGTGTGAGTTGCACTTGCATGCGCATAAAATTGCATCATATCATTCATTCATATTAGGTCATACGCTTCATAGATCCTTATCATATAAATTAGTATGGGCTCTTTTATATGATAAGTTAAATTTCCTGGAAATCCTAACTTATATATTTGTATGGGCACTTATATAAGTTAGGGTACGTTTGTGATGATAGCTTAGTGGTAGCTTAGCTTATTTACTTGTTTATACTGCTGTTTCTATACTCTCCTTTACTGCACCGTACTTACTTACTTACTACTTGTACTGTACTTAGCATTGCTAGTGTAGAATTTCATTACTTAGTACCACTTTAGATAGATATTGTCACCTGCTTCCATTTTGTTACCCCTTGTTGTCCTCCGCTTCGTCCTCCCGCCCGGTGCCTAGGAGCTGCGGGGCGAGGTGCGGAGGAAACGACTTAGTCTTTTTGACTAATGGTCGGTGACCAACTATTTTTAGGAGCCCGTGGAGATGGAGCACCAGCACGTCGAGGAGGCAGGACATGAGGAGCAGATACCGCTTCAGCAGGCTACCACTACTACTGTGCGTCCTCAGGTGGGACGAGACTTGATGTTCTAGTTTAGCTTCCGCACTTATGATTTTGTGAGAGAGAGAGATTTTGATGTACTGGGCATAAGCCCTTTTTACTCTTTCTTCTGTACTATTCTGTGGACTGTTGATGTACTATTCATCTCTTTTATATGATTGCACTGTGACTTGTGGACTGATGGTATTTTATACTCATTTTTACTTCTTATTTCTCATATTGGCCTACAGGTTTATGATCGTACTAGCCGGCAGAATCGGCGTGTTGCGGTGTCGACTAACCCGTGAGTTAGTGCCACCGTAAGACGGCGGTTCTGGGCATAAGATCCGGTAGCCCTCCTTGGTAAGGGGGAGGGGGGTCTTACAACTGTCACGCCCCCACTACATGCCCGTGACCTAGGGCGTGTACTTAGAATTTTTTGCCTATAAATTGCCCAATTCTGTAAGGTCCAAGGATTCAGATTTTTGGGCCATTTTAGTGTCTTTTTGTGGGCTGCATCCGTGATTTCTAAAGCTATGTAACGAGATTTCTCCCTCTTTTCTTTCATGTTTGTTTTTGCTTTAGCTTTAGCTCTTGTAATAGCTTATAATAGTTTCCTTTAATCAATAAAAAGTTAGATTTTCTCTTCATATTTGGCTTTGGAATGAACACTTGTGCCCACTTTCCTTCTCCTTTTTATCCTTGGTTTTATCTTTGTTCTTCATTTAGTTCTTCATTTATGAAATGTGTGTGTGTGTGTGTGTGTGTGTGAGTGTTATTTATTTATTTTACATGCCTTTAATTTGTCTCAAGTTAGGTTTTGTTAGAAATTCATGAAATGATGAATTAGGTTTTTCCTTTTTTTTCATGTCTTCTTTTAATTTCTTCAACATCTTCACTCTTATGAATGTGTAAAAGAGTTACTAAAGTTTTTTTTGATTTTTTTACTTAGCTTTATTTTAGGATGAAAACCTTTTTTTTCTTTCTCTTTTTATTTCAACTTTTTAGCACTTTTATGAAATCCTAGGAATGAAAATGTTGAAATTTTAATTTTCCAAAAACTTTGGTTTTTAATTTGTTTTGAAAAACTTTTGTCTTCTAAAAATTGTAATTTCTTGTTTTTATTTGTTTTTGGCAAAACCTAAGCTTGAAAAAGTAAAAGTTTTAATTTTTAGGTAACTTTCATTTTGCTTTCAATTAGTGTGTGTGAGTGTATGAGTATAACTTTTAATGCTTTGTTCAAATTATGTAGAGTGTGTGAGTGTAGGTGTTAAATTTTAATGCTTTCTTTTAATGCTTTCTTTTAATGCTTTGTTCAAATTTTGTAGAGTGTGTGAGTGTAGGTGTTAGCTTTACTGCTTTCCTGAAATTCTTATGGAGTGTGTGTGTTTGTGTGTATTTATTTCCGCCTACTCGTTAAGAGTTAAATGGCGCATCGTTTTCGTTTTCAGTCCTACTCGTTTGAGTAGGACTTGTTATTTTCTTTCTTTATTTTTCCTGCCTACTCACTTGAGTCAAATGGCCGGACTTTATTTCCCGCCTACTCGTTTGAGTAGGATTTGTAATTTTTCTTTCTTTATTTTTCCGCCTACTCACTTGAGTTAAATGGACGGACCTTTAAGCCCTGTAATCGCATTTATTTTCTCCTACTCATTTGAGTAGGACTCGCTTTCATTTCAGTCCTACTCGTTTGAGTAGGACTTGCAATTTTCATCTTTTATTTACCGCCCCCACTCGTTTGAGTGGGACTCGCAAATTTTAAATATGCAAATTTCTTTTATGTGTAACTTAGTTTCTGTTTAATTTATAATTTGGAGTGTGCATGAGTTCTCGTTTTAGTTAACTTTTTAGATTTCTAAATGTTTGTTTTGTTTTTATGTCCCCTTCTTATAATCATTAGCGTTTAATTTCGAACTCGCGCCTCACTAAATTATAAGCCGTCCCCATACCGATGTGTGGCTAATCGCTATTAGCCTCGGCATCGAAGAGCTTTGGGACATTTAAAATGATTACTAATAATTGAAGCTCTTTATTTTCATTTTAATTTAAGCACTTAAGGTTTACCCCGGGTTTACGACGCGTAGGACCACATATCGATGTGTGGGCCCTATTTCTGTAGTCCATATGCTAGCTAGCCGAGAGGCAGTGCATATGGACCGATCACCCCAGGGTAAATAGAGTTGCGTGCATACCCTCGAAAGAGGACAAGCGTAATTCTACCGGATTGGGTTCCCCACCCAATAGCGGGGTTCTTAGCGTAAAGCGGGCGTTAAGAGGAATCCTTCGTCGGACTAACGTTCGGTCGAATAGTCTTAACGTTTAGGTGTGCAATATCCCTATAGCTAGGTGAGCTCACATTTGTGGAACCTCCACAGCCAAGTTGCCTTATTATTAATTTGAAAACTAAGTCCTATAATTATTAAAAATTGTTTTAGTCTTAATCCGATTCGATGTCGAGCGTTAACCCTTCATCGAATATTTTCTAAATCGTTTTTTCGCTCCTTTGCTTTTCCGTCTTTTATTAAGTAAAAAATCCACCTTTCTTTCAGTAAAATAATAGTCCTCCCGGAGGAGTAAGAATAGTCAACGCGACCCCGAGAACAATATGACCTCGGTATTCCCCCGAATATCGAGTACTACTTGCAATAGGTGCACTTGCCTACCTCAGCGAGCCCGCGGCGATCGACTCACGAACCAACCACAGTAAGAGTCTGTTCGCGGGCCCATCAGGGCTTATCAGGTCGCGTATAAGACCGCTATCGGTTGTATGCCATATCGATTGGTGTATGGGAAAGCATGTCATTTACCGGTTGAGCTTGAACATCGTGCCTTTTGTGCACTTAAATTTTTAAATCTTGATGAAAATTTGACCTCCGAGATCCGTAAATTCCAAATTAACGAACTCGATGAGTGGCGCTCCCTCGCATATGAGAATAATAAACTCTATAAGGAGCGCACCAAATTTTATCATGATAAAAAAATTAAGCACCCAAAAAACTTCCAATCGGGAGACCAAGTCCTTCTATATAACTCGCGCTTACGCTTATTTCCGGGTAAATTTAAGTCCCGTTGGTCTGGCCCCTTTGTCGCAAAGGAGGTTTGGCCCTACGGACGGTACTTATCTCGCACCGAGAACGAAGCGAATTTAAAGTAAATGGGCACTGACTGAAATTATTTTTATCTGGTGATAATATTAACGAACATTTGGAGAACATAATGTTGTCAAACCCATAGTAAGCGCACACCACTGGGGTCGAGCTCAACGACTATAAACAAAGCGCTTGTGGGAGACACCCCACGGTTATCCTTTCTTTTTATTTTCATTTTCCATTTGAGTTTTTGTAGGTTTGAAGGTTCATTGCTGCATGACGATCGGTCGGGTTCGAACGTCAAGTTCATGTGATTCCTTCATGTCGGTAATTTTATTTAGTTTATTTTATTTCTGTCAAAAAAATATAAAAAAGAATATGAGAAACAAAAAAACAAAAACGAAGAAACAAAAAATAATAATTTTTGTCCGTACACGCCCATGTCACGGCCGTGACCTATAGGTCGCGAGCGTGACAGAGGCATGTTTAGTTCGTCTTGCGAAATCCGAACTAGTTTCGTCGAGTGTGGTTCTCGTTCGTCACCCGTTGATGTCACGGCCGTGACCAATGGGTCACGGGCATGACAGACGCCAAGACCGGTTTCGTCGGATGCTGTTTTGACTTCGTCGATTGCAGTCACGGGCGTGACCTTTATTGGTCATGGGCGTGACGAGCATGGAATTCCGTTTGACGAAAACTTATAAGAAAAAACGAATTCTTTATTTCGCAATCACGCCTGTGACAATACATGTCATGACCGTGACTTTCTCGGGAACCCTCAAAACGAAAAAACAAAAAAAACCTTTTTTGTCGTTTTTAGTTACACGCCCCGGGGTCACGGGCAATGACCCTGAGCCGTGTCAACCGAATCTGAGGCAATGACCCAGGTTAATGCCTTAGATTCCTCTTTTTTATCAGTTTAGATATGACACGCCCCAGAGTCATGGGCGTGACTCTGGGGCGTAACCCGCAAATCCGAGGTAGGCAGCCTCAGATTCCTTTTTTTTAATTTTTTTAAGTACAAGCCCCATGTCACGGGCGTGACATGGGGCGTGACCGACCCGAAAAAATCCTATAAATAGGATCTCTCCCACTTTGTTTTCTCCACACCATCCAGCCCTCCACATTCTCTTAGCTAACCCGACAACCTATTTTCTTTCCTCGTTCCACAATGCCCACCCCCCCCCCCCCCCGCTTCCTCCTCCGAGCACGCTACGGATCCCGCTGCGGTGTAAGCCATGCTCCTTCTTAGAAACTCCACCCAGAAGGTTTGCAGCAATCGCCTACGCGCCAAACCATTTGGCATATTCCGCATATTGGATTGGGCGACCCTTGCGACCTTTGGAGCTGCGGATTTGGTTAGGGAATTTCTATCCACCCTTGGATGGAGTTCCCTCTTCTCCATTTCGAAGCACGCTTTCCTTGAGCTCACCGTCAAGTTCTCGGTGTCTTTTGAGTTTCGTTGGGCGGCGAATGATAATTTCATCGTCTTTCTCTTGGGTGGGGTGATGCATCAGCTCACCATCCGCCAACTTAATGTCGCCATGGGCTTTTGCTCGGAGGTCTTCTCCCATTCCCCCGCCTATCTCGAACTCCTTACTGATTTCCCTCCCGATTTCAACCTCCTCACCTTTTTGGTGGAACTAAGTAATGACACCGCGCCCTATACCCCTAAGAAATCTAAAGGCAGCCACCTCATTTACCCCGCTTTGCGCATTCTCCAAAACCTCTCCACCTTTACTCTTTCTGGTGGCGGCGACAGCCATGGATTGGTGACTCGGGCAGATTTACTATATTTATATAGTATGTTTTACATGGTCCCACTCAACCTTGGTTATATGCTCGCAATTTTCTTTCGACACCACGCCGAAAATGCGAGTCTGGGAGCGGTGCACGACGGGAACTTCATCACTTATCTCTCCAAGCAGATCGGTCTTTGGGATACTCTTCCGCGACTGAGCTGCGTTCAGACGCCGCAAGTCATTCAGTTCCATACCCTCCAGGCCCTTGGCCTCGTGCAGCGACGTGATGGCGAGTTTGAGGTTATCCCCCCAGCGGTCGGTGGCGGGGATCTTGATCTTGATTTTGGTGCCGGTCCCAGCAGTGCTCCTCACTCTCCGCTGATTCCGCCACCTCCTATGCACTCTAACCCAGTGTCGGGTCCTCAAAACTATTGGGATCATCAATTTTGGTTGATTCACACTCGCCTAGACCAGATAGAGACTCATTTTGACGGTCGTTTTACTGATTTTGATGAACGCTTTGTCGTGCTGGAGCAGAGTCACGCTTCTTCTGTAGCGCATATTGCACGTGAGTTCACGGATATGCGAACTCATTATCCGCCACGGGGGGGGGGGGGGGGGGGGGGGGGTGCTAGCGATGAGGAGTAGTTCTTTTCTTTGGGGTTGTAGTCGGTTGTCATGTATCTTTTCTTTGTATCTTTTCTTTTTATCTTTTCTTTGTATCTTTTCTTTTTAGTTGCTATGTATCTTTTTTTAAATATCAAAATTATGGGTTGCTTCAGTCATGTCTTACAGGTACACTTTGATGTTGTTTTGTCCTTTTCAGGGAAGTCTCCTTTTCTTTTCTTTACTTATTTTTTTCATTGGGGACAATGTATTGTATAAGTATGGGGGGATATTTCTCAATCAAAACATACAAAAAAATCATAAAAAATTTCAAAAAATCATAAATTGTTTTTTCAATTTTCAAATTTTTTTTACATATTCTTCACAAAAATACAAAAAAATTAGAAAAAAAGAACAAATATTTCAAAAATTTCAAAACAAAATAGAAAATCAAAATTAAATTTCTTAGAAATGGACGTTTGGGATATCACCCCATCTTACCTCCTAGTATCGGTGAGAGCCCTTCAAAGGGTATACCTCGGGAAGTCTAAGAAGTAACAAAAAAATTAGGGTTAATTTTAATATTAGAGAAATCTTTATTTCTGTATTTATTCACATGCGACATTAATAGTATTCAACTTTTACATAGTGTTTAGAAGATTTTGGTGCTTTAATTGAATTTTGAATTTTAGAGTAGAACTGTTGGTCATGTTGTGTTTCTAGTTAAGTGCACATATTAGTAGAATTTAAGTAGAATTAAAAATTCAGCATACAATTAGATTTTTATTTTTCTAAATGCGTAGAAACGGTTTATTTTACTTTTACTTTGAAACCGGTAAAAATCTAAGAATAGTTTAGGAGAGTGTAGAAGTTTACTAGAGCGATATTTCGCGGATCAAGAAAAAGGTATTCTTTCTCGATGTCTGGAACTTGCCCTCTAGCTATTCTCAAGACTTTGCATAGTTTAAACTTATTAGCATAAACATGATTTAGACATTTATTTTCATAAGTTTGAGCCTTTGCACCCGTACCTAAATATTTTATTTTTGCTAAGCCAATTTGAGTCTATACCCTATCTATTGTTTTAGCTACACCAAAAATTATTTCACCAATGCCTAAAAAGCAACATAATTACACACCTAAAACCATGCTTGAAAATATATATACAAAAACGGTTTATGAGTGATTAGGAGCCATTTTATTTTGATAGCTAATTAAGAAAAAAAAGATTGATTTATTTTTCCTTCCTCCTCAAAAAATATATATATAGATAAAAAAATTAAAAAAAAGAAATATGAAAATTAATAGAGGAAGTGGAAAAATCTTCAACATGTTAAGGAGAAGAAACAAAAAGATTTAGGAATTGGTGGCGTTCTTCAAGCCATGATTTCTTTTGTGCAAGCTCTCTTTAGGTTTTGGTGTGTCTAGCCATCGTTTTTATTTTTGATTTTTCCAAACCAAAAAAATCTAAGCTTATGTTTCAACCTAGTTAAGTCCTAATGATTTATGCTTATAAGTTAGACTACTGTCGTGGCGAGAGTGTAAAAGGGAAAGTCTATGGCCATCGACATTGATGGATTTTTTTGGATGCTATCTCAATCTTCAATTTGTGCAAGGTTATCTTAGTAAACACACTACTTTCTCCCTAAATGTGATTTTAAGATTTACCGAGTTTCTCATTTTCGACGTAAAAATAATAAGTGAAAACACATTTTAGAAAAATAATAACTATTTTGTATGCTGAGTAGGTTTTTCTACAAAACTATCTACACACATAGGCATAAGACTTCACATTTTACTCATATTTAATTTTCTTTTCTAGCGTTAAAACTTTTCTACTCCCTATGGGAAGTTGTTTGCTCGGGACGAGCAAACGAGTAAGTATGGGGGTATTTGATAACTCTAATTTTATCTTTATTTTTTATATAGTTTTTAATTAATAATTAACTAGATTATAATTATATTATATTAATTTTGTTACTAATTATATTCTTTTCTTATTTTAGGTCAAAATGTGCTGCCAATAGTATTTTAGAGTTTGAAGAACTGATTAGGGGATAAAGCTGGACAAAACTCAAAAAAATGCAAACTACACGCCGCGGTCATGGGCGTGAACTATAGGTCACGGGTGTGACAAGCAGGCGTGACCCCGACACGAGCTCCAGATAACATTGCCACGACAACTAAAAATTACACGCCTAATGGTCACGGGCGTGACGACGAGGCGTGACCTGCAGATGACATGTCAGGCCTCGAATCCACATCAGATTAAAGGTGCATGCCCGGTCACGGTCCAAACCTATTGGTCACGGGCGTGACTTCGAGTCGTGACATCAAGGCATGGCACGTTTAATGAAGCAGTTTCAGAAATTGACGGTTTCTGCCTTACACGCCCCAGGTCACGGGCGTGACCAGAGGCGTGACCCTGCCAACAACGGCCTGAGTTACTCCCACTGTTTCTTCTTCCCGCCATTTCCAGCAACCGACAAGACATGCCCTAGGTCACGGGCGTGGCCCGCCAATTAATGATTTTTCTCGGTTTCTCGCCAATGTTTCCAGGACTTGAAGACGACGGTTTTGAACCTTACACGCCTGAGGTCACGAGCGTGACCTGGAGGCGTGACTCTCCAGCAAACCTTCCTATAAATTCCAGAAAATTCCAGAAGTTAAGAAGGAGATTTTGGGAGCTTGAGTTCTGTTTTCTTTATTTTATTTCTTGCATTTTCCAATTCATAGAATAACTTTTGTTTTTGTTATTTCAAGTCTTTTTTGTTAATCATGTCTCTCTCCTACCTATTTTGTAATTCTCACATCATGATGAGTAGCTAAACTTCTTTTATTACTTAATCATGATGAACTTTGGAATAAAATAAGCTTTTCAACTTTATCAAATATATCAAGTATTTACTTTACTCACTAACAATGAATCTTTGATTTTTAACGTATCGAATTCATATTTCGCAGATATGTTCTTCGATCTAAGATTCGTATCCTAAATGACCGAGAGGTTGCGGATACGAGGAGATCACTCAAAGATAAAAGGAGTTGATTGCACTCCTCGACAAAAATCTTCTGAATTGGAGTCAAATCTAATAGAGGGGTTCACCGCCTAAAGAAAGCTTAGGGGTTTCGACTGGCCGAGAGGTCTTAATCGATCAACCTAAGGTTAGACAAAAGCATGAGCTCGAGAGAGATGCTTTTGTTCTCTAGGAACCTCCACGGTCGAGTGAGTAATGTAAGAGTCTTGCGTACTTTATTTTCATGAAGGTTTATTTTAATCCAAGGGGATTCTAGATCAAGTGCTAGCTTTCCCACCATCGTATTTTCCCTTAGTATTTTAATATTTTCTTTTCCGAAATCGAAAATCCAGCTTTTGCCTGATAAGATAATAGCTCTTCCTTATGAGTACAAGTACTCAACGCTCTCCGAGTTTAAATACGACATTTTCTATACTATATTTTGATAGGTGTACTTGCCTAGTTTGAGATATTAGTTTGGATTTTTTAAAAAACTATATAAATTCTCCATCAGTTGTCACCGGCCATAGCGATAGGATAATCGTCTGTCATCCTGCAACTAGCACCACCAATCCGTACAAGTGCGGATACCATCGTCAGTCCGCCACAATAACCATCTATTTGCATAGACGGATATAATAACTAGTTCACCAAGCTTAGCGGACAATGACACTAGTCCGCGTGGACTTAGCAATCCAGTCACTCGTTGAGATCCATTATCACACCTGCGGAAGACTGTCAGACTCAGCCACCAGACTGCTCTATACAGCAGTCTCTGCATTCAGTCCGCGCACACTATTACCCGCGACTAAGGGCATATATGAGCCTAGTCGAATAGTCGAACTTCGCGAACACCAGAAGCAAACCGTATAACCGGGCGGTCTCGGATAAATAGGAGACAAACCGGACTTATCATAACACCATGACCAAGTCTAAACAATCAGTGAACTCTGGTACAATCTGCACGAATAGTCACCGGCAAACTGATCGGTTAGTATACGCAGACCGCACTAACCGGCTCCCCCCTTCACGAGCCAGAGAATCTGACAGTTCTAATCAGACTGTGCGGTCTTGCAATCTAGACCGCAATAGTCACGGTTAGACAAGGCTAACCACACGATTACTTCACAAGGTGCTTCCTAAACCAGACCGCAAGAGAGAAGAAGAGAAGTTGAAAACCTGCTAACCGCCACCTTCTACCGGTCAGACCGTTGGCGATCTCTATGGTCTATATGGTCTGCTATATCAGACCACCCCACTCCACCTCACTTCCACTTCAATAATTTCAACACTTATTTTATTCCAAAAGACAACCACCACCTCTTGGAGCCCCTACACGTCGCCATCAACCTCGTCGATGGCCCCTCCTCCTTCAACCTCGTCGAATCACTCCTCCCCTATCCCTCGCCAGAGCACTCCTTCCCCGTCCATGGATATGTGCTCCCTCACCGAAGCAAACAAGCCAAAAAAATTAATCCCATTACTGTCAGACCGCAACGGAGCATGGACGTGAAAACAAACTGACCCTTAAACTAATGTTAGATAGACTCTATTTCTATTCAACATGTTTTTTTAATTCATTTTTTTATAAATATAATTTTTTATCAATATATAAAAAAATAAAAATAAAATTAACAACAAGGCATGGAGACCACATATTAGGATATTTGAAAATTGAGAGAACAGTTAAAAAGCAAAATCATT
Organism: Platanthera guangdongensis; assembly: GCA_039583875.1. Classification (NCBI taxonomy): domain Eukaryota; kingdom Viridiplantae; phylum Streptophyta; class Magnoliopsida; order Asparagales; family Orchidaceae; genus Platanthera; species Platanthera guangdongensis. The sequence goes on from CM077154.1 coordinate 68,644,750, forward strand.
TTGGCCCCATTAATAAAAGTAGAGGATGTGATGGAAGCTAGATTCGGGAGAGTAAAATGCATCCTTGTACTTTACAGTAAAGTGCGGGCATCCAACGGCTAGCATAGATGCTCGCACACATCTCAAAGCGAGTGCATCTCATCTCACTTTGACAAGTGTGCGGGCATCCAATGTGGAATGTTGGATGTCCGTACTTCACGGTAAAGTGCACTTTTGCACTTTACCTCCCCCGGTTTTGATGGAAGCCTCTGTTAGAGTGCTCGAAGCGTCCGCGTGACCGTCAAGTTTGGAACGGCCTACTCGTTGCCCCTAGCATGGGTATTTATAGGCAAACCCTAAATACCCGACTATGGGTTGTTGGACTCCTATCAGATCCTAACTGAAACACATTAAGCACCTGTCACACCTATTTCAATATACCTCAACAATCTCCTCATATATTGTAAATAGGTGTTAGCACATTACAGGTTACTTAAACAAGAGTTAATAATGACCAAAAAAGAGTGAGTTTTCAGAAAACATAAATATGAGTTTTAGAATACAGAATAACTAAACTCAAACACATAGTTCCAAACATATCACTAGGAAATCTGAAAGAAAAACTCCAATTGAAAAAAATTGATCTACGCAAATAGCAGATCATCTTCATCTGGGTCGAAATTAACTTTCTCTCCTCCAATCTCCATATGATCTGCAAACAAACATCATAAGAATGTCATGAGACAAATCTCTATGAATTTTAACATTTGCTAATCAAAATTAAAGTTATTAGCTCTAGCAGTAAAAGAACGTAATACTCTAAGTAGGAAGAAAGAATCACATATCAGCATCTCTATCTAATTTACACAAAATTAGAAAATTGATTTCATAGAATCAAACCATGTTCCATCAATTATTAAGATTATTATTCACCATTTCACAATTATTTTATATCATCAAGTTTGGAATGATACAACAAGTTGTGACCATCATATCATCAAGTTTGGAATGATATAATTAATAATCATAATATCAGGACTCATATCAGTAACTTCAGTATTCCTTTTTGGAATGATTCCCAATTCAGCCTTTGAAAAAAATAATTGCGTAAGTCATCAAGTTTGGAATGACTGGCAACTAATCATCTCTAGCTTTCATCAGATAGCATCTGAAATACTTCAGTGCACTCAACTCTAGATGCTTGAATGTAGGCAGACTACGGTTCCAAAATTTAAAACATAAACAAGGTATTAAGTCCTCCTAAATGGACTTTAATCCATCTCCCCGATGTTTTAGTTGTTAGAACCTTACAAAAGCCCTTGGTAAGGACATCTGCTACATTATCTTTCGATCTCACGACCAAAAGGGAGATTATCCCCTGACTGCTGAGATAGGTCAACCAGGCCTGTTTCATCCTAAGTTGTCTTCACTTTCCATTGAACAACGTATTTGTAGCAATGGTCTTTGTGGCTTGATTGTCACAATATAATGAAATAGAGTGCATTTTCAGTCTCGTCATTGGAATGTCCATCATCAGATCTCTTATTCACTCAGCTTCTTCTCCAGCTGAAGCGAGAACATAGAGTTCTGATTCCATAGAGGATAGTGTAATACACGTCTGCCTCTTTGACTTCCAAGCTACTACTGCTCCACCTAGGGTAAACACAAAACCACTAGTGGATCTACTATCAGCAATTTCTGAGCACTAGTTGGCGTCAGAATACCCCTCAAGCACAGGAGGATGTCCATTGTAACATAAAGCGTACTTCTCAGTATACTTTAAGTATCTCATTAGCCTGTCTAAGGCATCCCAGTGGTCCTTCCTAGGGTTACTCGTAAATCTACTCAACATGCCGACCGTAAAGGCTATGTCAGGTCTAGTGCAGGTTGTAGTATACATAAGACTTCCTATGAGTTTGGAGTAATCCAAATGTCTAATAGGTGAACCTTCATTTGGTTTCAGTCTATTGGTGTAGTCGTATGGAGTATCGGTCTTTTTTCTACTAACGTAACCCCACTTTTCTAATAGATTTCTAACGTAGTGACTCTGACTTATGGTAATACTCTTTTCAGTGAAGTTCACTTCCATACCTAGGATGGTCTTCACCACTCCTAAGTCTGTAATGCTGATGAGTCCACATTTTACACTGATTTTTGGACTCATCTGGGCTAGTTTTATAGTCTTAGCACTACACTTGAGAGCCTTTATTGCTTATTTGTGCTTATGTACCTATTTCACGATTAAGTGCACTGTAGGCCCGCTTCTGTGTGCTTTCTGTGTTTCTATATTGTTTTTATTCTTTATCCCTATCTCAAGGATGTGGTGTGCACGTTCTGGTGGCCTATCTGCCCCTTCTGCTGGTACAGTGGTCGTGTGCGTGCTCCGGAACTGCTCGGGAGACTCCGACGATGCAGGAATACTGCACATGACCACTGGACTTACTGCGCACGACCACTGGTCGTGCTCCACTGATCGTGCGCATTACACCCCCTTTTTCATAATCCTGTCTCGGTAATCACACGAGCACTGGCCGTAGTGCGCACGACCACTGGTCGTGTGCCACTGCTCGTGCGCATATATGCTGATGCTTCTTGTCCAGGTTGTAGGTTTATTTGGAAAAGATGCACGATCATTGACCTACAGTGCGCACGACCACTGGTCGTGCGCCACTGATCATGCACACTACTTCTGCTGCCTCCGTATTTAAGGCCCTGCTCCGCGTTTTAGGTCAACGCCTGTCATTTGTTGCGATCGAAGAGTGTGCGGGAATCGCCCTTTCACTTCTCCAGCTGCTCCATCACCTCCACCTTCGTCGGGAGGCCATTACCAACTACTCCGAAGATTTTCAACACTCTGGCGAAGCCCTCGGCCATTGTTGACTTCAACTCCAAGCTTTCCTGCAGAGTTGGTGAAGTAGATAACCTAGAGAACGGACTTAAAGTCCTTCGAGGTGACAGCTCGTTTGGTACCGGATGCTTCCTTGGACTGAGCCCGGAAGCGGATTGACAACTCGCTACTCCGGCCACGACCCGCGGTTGATCTTCATTCTCTTTTGGTTTACTCCTCTTCCCCTTCCTCTGTGGTATGAATGTTTTTGAGCAGTGTAATGAACACTTCCATCCATGAACATCAAGTTTATTTTATAGCTCACGGAATGTTAGTATTTTCTTATGCTTGTGAGTATTGTCTGTGAATGTGCCTCGCTCACCCCACATCCACTTCATTCCCGTGTCTTGTCTGATTGCACTCCACACAAGAACACTGCAATCCATTAGCTTCCCTTCCACTCGCCCAACTGAAGTTCGGCATCGCGGCCGACAAATCCACTCCACCTTGCGAAGCGGTGGCTTCGACCCGCATAGCTTTTATTAGTTTAGTAGATCAAACATCCACAATCTCCCTAGTCCGCTATTTCCTTTTTTTCTATTTATAACTCTCATAACGATATTCTCTGTTCTGTTGCCGTTCTATGCTAATTGCATTCCTCAAGAGACCGACACTCGGGGATTTATTCCCAAAACTTTATTACTTGTGCGACCGGTGCGCTTGCCGATTTACACGCATCAAGTTTTTGGCGCCGTTGCCAGGGAACACAGTCGTGTGAGTTTTTGTAGAGGAAGATAAGAGATAGAAGCCCTTTTTCATTTGTTCATATCACTTTCTTCTTTGTTTTAGTTTTTAGCGTTTGTGTTTGTTTTTATTTGTTCCTATTCTAGTTTTAATTTTTCTGTAGCAGGTTTTCCTATTCTTTTATTTGTGGTGTGTAGTTAATTGTTGCTTAGAAACTTTCTGTTGGTGAATTATTCTTGTTGCACCATGTATTCTTATATGAATATCCGTTTCCGATGGTGCGGGGATTATAGGCATGGTAGTGATGAGTGCCCCACTGAAGAATGGGAGCATAATTCTTGTGGTTCTGTGTATGGAGTACCGTCTTCTTATGGTACTTCATACACCCAACCCAGGTCTTATGGTCACTCCTCTTCTACGCCTTCATCTTTTTCTTATTCCTCTCTGGTTCCACCTGTACCGAGGAGTAATGGAAAATGATGTTTGTGTTGTCGTAGCACCGACCACGTGTTGAAAGATTGCGCAGAATTTCATCGCCAGTTGGAGGAGGATGATGTTGGAGTTACCATTGTGATCTGAAAGTGATCAAACATATGATCTCACTGCCAACGCGATATGAGCCTGCAGGGTCGCACATAAGAGATGTGGAGAAGTTGGATAATTGACTGTGTTGGTAAAGGTTGCCAATCACCGACCTGAATGGGGTTGTGGGCAAAGTGTTGCCTTAAAGGATCGTCGGGTTGGGCAAATGTTGCCTTGGAGGGTTGGTAAGGATTGTCGTCCCAGGGTCGATAACATTCGTCGAGAATCGTCTTCTGATTCCCGCCGATCGGCGAGAATCGTCTCTCTGATTCTCGTCGATCGACGAGAATCGTCGAGAATCAATATGCTGATTCTCGACGATCGACGACTTCGACATGTATCGTCGACCTCGGCTCGACGGTCGACGAGATTCGACGTGTATCATCAAGTGAGGCTCGACGATCGGCGAGAATCGTCGAGTATTGTACTCTGATTCTCGTCGATCCATGGTGATGCTCGCTGATCGATTCTCGCCGATTCTCGCCGACTCTCGCCGATTGATACTCGCTGATTCTGAACCTTATTCTTGGGTGGTCTACGGATAGCGATAAGCCTAGGTTTATTTAAACCTTTGGTATAAATATAACACTTAGGGTTTTTCGGGAACATATCATCTGATCGAATCGAACCCGATGGAAGAGTTCCGCGATCGTTCCGCCGATCCCGATCCCGTCGCCGGAAGAGTTCTGCCGCCGTGTTTGCTCCGTCGACCACCTTCTCTCCGGCGATCGTCGCTGGCGCTGCAATCCCTGGCGCGGACCTAGCAGTCCATGGGAAAGCAAGGTGCAGTCTCTCTCCATCTCGATCTTCCGTGTGACGGAAAGTCCGGTGTTCTCCCGCTCGTATGGACTTCTGCAGAAACGTGGACATTATTCCACGTAGAACTCGCCACTAGCAAGAAGACATAGTTTGGAGCATCTTCGTTGAGTTGTGACTCAACGCCACCGAGGTAATTTTTGCCTACTTGTTTTGCTAACTTCTTGATTCAACGTTCATGGCCCGATCCACATCTCTTTGGGTTTTTCTTGATGTTTTTCTTTTCCGCTGCGTGCACAAGCGTTGTGCCATCCTTATAGAGAAACCCAACAGTGGTATCAGAGCCAGGTTTCGGCCATGATTGTTGTTTTGGAAGTTTTGTTATTCCAGTGCGTGTAAACCTAGGGATTTAGAAGTGTTCTAAATGTCTAGATTTAGTCTTGGTTTCCCGCCAAGAACCTCTGGAATTGTGTGGAATTTTTAATTGCTAGAAATTATTGTCTCCTTAGCAGTAACCATCCCTCGAGTATGCTTTGGATTTTGAATCCAACATAGAGAGATGAGCTTGTCTACTGCTCTAAGTTGAGTTGTCTTTGCCTTTGTCCAATGCATGTAAATCTGAGGATTTGGAAGTTTCCGGATGTTCAGATTTAGCCCTTCCTTCTATCAAATGTTGATGGTGTCAGGATGTGCACATAAGGGATGCATGTGGTTTAGAATTGTTTTTCTTTGGATGTGCACATTGATCAAATGTTGATCATGGTTAATTGTTAACCTATAATTGAAAATCCCTTCATCAAATATTAAGTGTTCGGATGCCTTCCGATGGATGACACTCTTCCTGCCTCGATCGATGAAGTGTGGGCTTGCCAAAGCAAGGTGCATTAATCTATCTTGGTAAGGGTGCGAGCGGATAATTGTGATATCCCACTGTCGACATCGGGTCATACTTAACTAGGTGACCTCAAAGGTTGAGTGCCTAGAGTCATAGGGTTGGCATGCACCATATGATGGATGCGAATAAGGAGTTATTCACCAACCATACAAGAATTGCATGAGGATGTAATTGGCAAGCGTTGCCTACCTAAATAACTGCATCGTGAGAGGAACGCCAAAGCGGACTCATAGTGTTGGTGAAATACGGATCTTGTCCACTAAGAGAGTAGCTCGCATGAACTCTCCGAATTGTTAGTGAGGGCTATCATTTCGAATAAAATAGTGGGAGTATTTTAATTGAAGTCCAAATTAAAATAAATTGTATTTGAAATTTTAGTACTGATTTTATTCTGCATAAATTCTTGTAGAATTCCATGGCAAGTGTTTCACACTCCACATTGTCTCTGAGAGCCATCCTTGAGAAGGATAAGCTCAGTGGGACTAATTACATGGACTGGTATAGGAACCTGAGAATTGTTCTCAGGCAAGAGCGAAAGCTCTATGTCTTGGAAGAAGAAGCCCCCGAGGTGCCGACGAGAACTCTTCCCGTGCTGAGAAAGATACTTATAAGAAGTATACTGACGATGTTTTAGATGTCGAATGCCTTATGCTTGCCACTATGAACTCTGAGCTTCAGAAGCAACATGAGAACATGGGGTGCAAGGAGATTGACGAGCATCTCAAGAAAATGTTTCAAGGGCAGGCTCGTCAAGAGAGGTTCGACATCACAAAGGCGTTGTTTCAGTGCAAGATGGGAGTTCGAGACTCAGTAGGGACTCACGTATTCAAGATGATTGGGTATATAGAGAACCTTGAAAGGCTGGGTTTTCCTCTTGGTCAAGAGTTGGCCACGGATCTGATCCTGCAATCATTGCCAGATAGTTATGAGCAGTTTGTCTTGAACTATAACATGAATGAAATAGACAAGACACTGCCCGAACTCCTAGGCATGTTGAGAACTGCCGAAATCAATATGAAGAAGGCCAAGCCTGCCAGCCCCATAATGATGGTGCATAAGGGCAAAGGCAAGGCCAAGGGCTCTAAGAAGACGAAGGTGGGACCTAAGTCATACCTTGAGCCCAAGTCTTCAGCACTGATGAAAAAGAAAAGCACGGTGAAGGAAGGGAAATGCTACCACTGTGGCAAGGCTGGTCATTGGAGGAGGAACTGTCCTTCGTACATTGAGGGTCTACAGAAATTGAGGGGAGGTATGACTTCCGCTTCAAATGTTTACGTTATAGAGATAAACCTTTCTGCTCCTTCATCTTGGGTATTGGATACCGGATGTGGTTCTCACATTTGTACAAATGTGCAGGAACTGGGAAGGAGAAGATTGTTGAGTAAAGGGGAGGTGGACCTCCGCGTCGGCAATGGAGCAAGAGTTGCTGCTGTAGCCGTAGGGGTTTATCGTCTTTCTTTTCCTAGTGGGCTTGTAATAGAACTTGATTATTGTTATTTTGTTCCGGCCATAACTAGAAACATTATATCTATTTCATGTTTGGACATGATTGGATTTTCTTTTATAATTAAGAACAATTGTTGTTCTATATTTAAGAATGATATTTGTTATGCTGTAGCCCAATTGTTTAATGGTCTTTATGTTTTGAACTTGGACCATCTGATCTGTAACGTAGAAAACAATAAAAGACTAAGAACAAATGACTCAAACCCTACGTATCGCTGGCATTGTCGTTTGGGCCATATCAACGAGAAGCACATATCCAAGCTCCATAGAGATGGACTTTTGGACTCATTTGATTATGAATCATTTGAGTGATGCGAGTCTTGTTTGTTAGGCAAGATGACTAAAGCCCCTTTCACTGGTTATACTGAGAGGGCTAAGGATCTCTTGGGTGTTGTACATAGTGATGTATGCGGACCCATGAGTTCCATGGCTAGAGGTGGGTATTTCTACTTTGTTACATTTACTGATGATTTCAGTAGATACGGATATGTGTATCTTATGAAGTGCAAATCCGAGACCTTTGAAAAGTTCAAAGAGCTCAAGAATGAAGTAGAAAACCAGTTGGGTAAAAGGGTTAAAGCACTCCGATCTGATCGAGGTGGCGAATACCTGAGTCATGAGTTCCGTGATCATCTAAAAGAGTGTGGTATTGTATCACAGCTCACTCCACCTAGAACACCACAACACAATGGTGTGTCTGAGAGGAGAAATCGTACTCTGTTAGACATGCTACGTTCGATGATGAGTCATGCAGACTTGCCTGTTTCCTTTTGGGGTTTTGCTTTAGAGACTGCTGCAATGACATTGAATCGCGCTCCAATGAAAACGGTTCTGAAGACACCATATGAGATATGGACTGGGAAGCGTCCTAGTATGTCGTTCATTAAAATTTGGGGCTGTGAGGCATACGTGGGACGTCAAATGCCTGACAAGCTGGAACCCAAATCGGATAAATGTTATCTGGTGGGATATCCTAAGGAAACGAAAGGGTATTACTTTTACCTACCGTCTGAGGGCAAAGTGTTTGTCGCAAGGACTGGTGTCTTCTTGGAGAAAGAGTTCTTATCAAGAAAGACTGAAAAGGTAGAGCTTGAAGAAGTTCAAGAATCACATGTAGTGAATGAACCGGAATTGGATTCTGAGCCAGGACTACAAGATGTTGTAGTTAGAGAACCTGCTCAGGGAACACAAGTCCTACGTAGATCTGGTAGACCGAGGTTTGAGCCTGAGAGATATGGATTTCTCGTGTCTCAAATAGGTAATGTGTTGCTTATGGATCATGATGATGAACCAGCAACCTACCAAGAGGCTATGAATGGACCGGACTCCGACAAATGGCTTGAGGCTATGAAATCCGAAATGGACTCCATGTATGCAAACCAAGTTTGGAACTTGGTGGAACCACCTGAAGGGGTACGACCCATAGGGTGCAAGTGGGTCTTCAAGAAGAAGACCGACATGGATGGGAATGTACAGACATTCAAAGGGCGACGGGTGGCTAAGGGTTTCAAGCAAATTCATGGTATTGACTATGATGAGACCTTTTCCCATGTTGTCATGGTAAAGTCCATAAGGATATTGCTTGCTATTGCTGCGTATTATGACTACGAGATCTGGCAGATGGATGTCAAAACGGCTTTCCTTAATGGAAACCTCCTTGAGGAAGTGTATATGACACAACCCGAGGGTTTTGTATCCCCAGATGAAGCCACTAAAATATGCAAGCTGAATAAGTCCATTTATGGACTGAAACAGGCCTCTCGAAGTTGGAATCTTCGTTTTGATGAGAAAATCAAAGAGTTTGGTTTCATCAAGAATGAAGATGAGCCTTGTGTTTACAAGCGAATCAGTGGGAGCATTGTTGTCTTCCTGATATTGTATATAGATGATATACTGTTGATTGGGAATGACATTCCTACCCTAAAAGTTGTTAAGAACAACCTAGGGAACTGCTTTTCAATGAAGGATTTGGGTGAAGCGACTTATATGTTGGGTTTCTCTATGGGGTTGGCACAACGCTTGTGCACGCAGCGGAAAAATAAACATCAAGAAAAACCCAAAGAGATGTGGATCGGGCTATGAACGTTGAATCAAGAAGTTAGCAAAAACTAGGCAAAAATTACCTCGGTGGCGTTGAGTCACAACCCAACGGAGATGCTCCAAACTTTATCTGCTTGCTAGTGGCGAGTTCTACGTGGAATAGTGTCCACGTTTCTGCAGAAATCCACACGAGCGGGAGAACACCGATCTATCCGTCGCACGGATTATCGGGAAGGAGAAGACCGCACCTTTGCTTTCCCACGGACTGCTAGGTCCGCGCCAGGGATTGCAGCACCAGCGACAGTCGCCGTAGAAGAGGTGGTCGACGGAGCGAACACGGCGGCGGCGGAACTCTTCTGTCGGCGGCGTGGATCGGGATCGGCGGATCGAAAGGCGGAACGGCTTCCGTCGGGTTTCGATCTGCTACAGGAGAAAAATCGCGAGCCCGTCTGTTTTCCCGAAAACCCTAAGGGTCCTATTTATACCATGGTATAAATAAACCCAGGAAAGTCGCAATCCGCAGACCACCAGAAAATAGTGTTCAGAATCGGCGAGTATCAATCGGTGAGAATCGGCGACAATCGGCGAGAATCACTGAGCAGGTTCGGCGAGAATCAGTCGACGAGTATCATACAGGATCGGCGAGAATCAGAGTACAATACTCGACGATTCTCGCTGATCGTCGAGCCGCGCTCGACGATACACAACGATATTCGACGATCGTCGAGCCGCGGTCGACGACAATTGTCGAAGTAGTCGATCGTCGAGAATCAACAATTGATTCTCGACGATTCTCGTCGATCGGCGAGAATCAGAGAGACGATTCTCGCCGATCGGCGGGAATCAGAAGACGATTCTCGACTAATGTCATCGACCCTTGGACGACAATCCCAACCAGCCCTTCAAGGCAACATTTGCCCAACCCGATGATCCTATAAGGCAACACTTTGCCCATAACCGTATTCAGGTCGGTGATTGGTAACCTTTACCAACACAGTCAGTCAACCAACTTCTCCACATCTCTTATATGCGACCCTGCAGGCTCATATCGCGTTGGCAGTGAGATTACATGTTTGATCACTTCCAGATCATCATGGTGACTCCAACAGACTCCCACTTGATCTCGAAAGTATCAAAGCAAAAACCTCACAAACAATGAGCGGCATCTAGCAATGCATCATTGCTCCCCAAGCAATAAGAGTTTATAACTCATAAGCCTTTATGACCAATGTATCAGCGTTGTCTTTGTCCCTTTGTCCCTTACATCCAGAAAGAACTAGAGGCATGGACCGTGTCACCCTCGTAATAGCTCAATCCAAGTTTCTTGATCCAGGACGAACTTCCAGAGAATGGTGAGTCCAATATCACATATTGACTCAACCAAGCATGGCCATGCATTTCTCAGTCCAGTTCCATCAAGGGGCCCATGGATGCAACTCCTGTCATACAGGAGGACAAATCCCATATCTGCTCACACACAAACACCCAAATGATTCGTAACATGCCCAACAACCACCCTTATCATCAACCTTTCTCAAGGAAGACTTTAGATGGCATCCAAGCATGCTCTTCCTCACTTGATGAATGCTGTGACTTCAGGTCAAAGGATCACAACACCATTGTCAATTAAGACCTACTCGTGACATGATTGGATGACAATCCACAGAGTAGTCTCAGGTTGGGTCTGTCCAGTACAACTTGTTCACTAACAAGTACCCACGTGATGACTTGATATCACAATATCATGACCTGTGAGAACCAGTCATCAGTCAACACACGTGCTAGCCTTCATGTATCATCATCACCCTTAGCTTCTATGATGATACTCGACCAGGGACCTTTAAGAATGAAGCTTCAAATAAATCATGGGCTCTCACATTCAAGTCACGTACTTGATGTCACATGGAAGCGAACATTCTAAGGGTATCTATTATGTTAACATTTAACTATCATATATAGAAAAATTCATAATAAAAGAATTTGCCATTAATTATAAAAGAAAAACTAGGTACACAGTTCATCATATGAACAAACAGCCAATAAAATACAAGATTACATGCAACCCACAAGATTCTCGCTAGAGTTGATCATTTAGGTATCGTATACCCATCGATCTAGTATGACCATCATGCTTTCTCTGCGCGAGAGGCTTTGTCAGCGGATCCGCAATATTTTCCTCAGTCGGCACTCTGCAAATGTTTACATCTCCTCATTCGACAATCTCACGAATAAGATGAAAACGCCGGAGTATGTGCTTGGAGCGCTGATGAGATCTAGGTTCCTTAGATTGTGCAATTGCACCATTGTTATCACAGTAGAGAACTACGGGACCAACAATGCTAGGAACTACATCAAGCTCGCCGATGAATTTCCTAATCCATACAGCCTCCTTCGCCGCATTAGCTGCTGTGATATACTCGGCCTCTGTTGTAGAATCAGCAACTGTCTCTTGCTTGGAACTCTTCCAGCTCACAGCTCCTCCATTCAGGCAAAACACAAAACCTGACTGAGACTTGGAGTCGTCTCGATCAGTTTGGAAGCTAGCATCCGTGTAACCACTTACAACGAGCTCTTCCTCTCCACCATACACCAAGAACAAGTCCTTAGTCCTTCTCAAGTACTTCAGGATATTCTTGACTGCAATCCAGTGACACTCACCGGGGTCTGACTGATACCTGCTAGTCATGCTCAAAGCAAAGGAGACATCGGGTCGAGTACATAACATCGCGTACATAATTGATCCAATTGCCGAAGCATATGGAATCAACTTCATGCGGTCCTTATCTTCACAAGACATTGGACACTGGTCCTTAGAGAGATTCACACCATGAGACATGGGCAAAAATCCTTTCTTGGACTCAAGCATGTTGAACCGCTTCAACACCTTTTCGATGTACGTACTCTGGGTCAAACCCAGCAACTTCTTCGATCTATCTCTATAGATCTTAATACCGAGTATATAAGTCGCTTCACCCAAATCCTTCATTGAAGAGCAGTTCCCTAGGTTGTTCTTAACAACTTTCAGGGTAGGAATGTCGTTCCCGATCAACAGTATGTCATCTACATACAATATCAGGAAGACAACAATGCTCCCACTGATTCGCTTGTAAACACAAGGCTCATCTTCATTCTTGATGAAACCAAACTCTTTGATTTTCTCATCAAAACGAAGATTCCAACTTCGAGAGGCCTGTTTCAGTCCATAAATGGACTTATTCAGCTTGCATATTTTAGTGGCTTCATCTGGGGATACAAAACCCTCGGGTTGTGTCATATACACTTCCTCAAGGAGGTTTCCATTAAGGAAAGCCGTTTTGACATCCATCTGCCAGATCTCATAGTCATAATACGCAGCAATAGCAAGCAATATCCTAATGGACTTTACCATGGCAACAGGGGAAAAAGTCTCATCATAGTCAATACCATGAATTTGCTTGAAACCCTTAGCCACCAGTCGCCCTTTGAATGTCTGTACATTCCCATCCATGTCGGTCTTCTTCTTGAAGACCCACTTGCACCCTATGGGTCGTACCCCTTCAGGTGGTTCCACCAAGTTCCAAACTTGGTTTGCATACATGGAGTCCATTTCGGATTTCATAGCCTCAAGCCATTTCTCGGAGTCCGGTCCATTCATAGCCTCTGGGTAGGTTGCTGGTTCATCATCATGATCCATGAGCAACACATTACCTATTTGAGACACGAGAAATCCATATCTCTCAGGTTCAAACCTCGGTCTACCAGATCTACGTAGGACTTGTGTTCCCTGAGCAGGTTCTCTAGCTACAACTTCTTGTAGTCCTGTCTCAGAATCCAATTCCGGTTCATTCACTACATGTGGTTCTTAAACTTCTTCAAGCTCTACCTTTTCAGTCTTTCTTGATAAGAACTCTTTCTCCAAGAAGACACCAGTCCTTGCGACAAACACTTTGCCCTCAGACGGTAGGTAAAAGTAATACCCTTTCGTTTCCTTAGGATATCCTACCAGATAACATTTATCCGATTTGGGTTCCAGCTTGTCAGGCATTTGACGTCTCACGTATGCCTCACAGCCCCAAATTTTAATGAACGACATACTAGGACGCTTCCCAGTCCATATCTCATATGGTGTCTTCAGAACCGTTTTAGTTGGAGCGCGATTCAATGTCATTGCAGCAGTCTCTAAAGCAAAACCCCAAAAGGAAACAGGCAAGTCTGCATGACTCATCATCGAACGTACCATGTCTAACAGAGTACGATTTCTCCTCTCAGACACACCATTATGTTGTGGTGTTCTAGGTGGAGTGAGCTGTGATACAATACCACACTCTTTCAGATGATCACGGAACTCATGACTCAGGTATTCGCCACCTCGATCAGATCGGAGTGCTTTAACCCTTTTACCCAACTGGTTTTCTACTTCATTCTTGAACTCTTTGAACTTTTCAAAGGTCTCGGATTTGCACTTCATAAGATACACATATCCGTATCTACTGAAATCATCAGTAAATGTAACAAAGTAGAAATACCCTCCTCTAGCCATGGAACTCATGGGTCCGCATACATCACTATGTACAACACCCAAGAGATCCTCAGCCCTCTCAGTATAACCAGTGAAAGGAGCTTTAGTCATCTTGCCTAACAAACAAGATTCACATCGCTCAAATGATTCATAATCAAATGAGTCCAAAAGTCCATCTCTATGGAGCTTGGATATACGCTTCTCGTTGATATGGCCCAAATGACAATGCCAGAGAAAAGTAGGGTTCGAATCATTTGTTCTTAGTCTTTTATTGTTTTCTACATTACAGATCAGATGGTCCAAGTTCAAAACGTAAAGACCATTAAACAATTGGGCTACAGCATAACAAACATCATTCTTAAATATAGAACAACAATTGTTCTTAATTATAAAAGAAAATCCAATCATGTCCAAACATGAAATAGATATAATGTTTCTAGTTATCGCCGGAACAAAATAACAATTATCAAGTTCTATTACAAGCCCACTGGGCAAAGAAAGACGGTAAACTCCTACGGCTACAGCAGCAACTCTTGCTCCATTACCGACGCGGAGGTCCACCTCCCCTTTACTCAGCAATCTTCTCCTTCCCAGTTCCTGCACATTTGTACAAATGTGAGAACCACATCTGGTATCCAATGCCCAAGATGAAGGAGCAGAAGGGTTTATCTCTATAACGTAAACATTAGAAGCGGAAGTCATACCTCCCCTCAATTTCTGCAGACCCTCAATGTATGAAGGACAGTTCCTCCTCCAATGACCTGCCTTGCCACAGTGGTGGAATTTCCCTTCCTTCACCGTGCTCTTCTTTTTCATCAGTGCTGAAGACTTGGGCTCAAGATATGACTTAGGTCCTACCTTCGTCTTCTTGGAGCCCTTGGCTTTGCCCTTGCCCTTATGCACCATCAGTATGGGGCTGGCAGGCTTGGCCTTCTTCATGTTGATTTCGGCAGTTCTCAACATGCCTAGGAGTTCGGGCAGTGTCTTGTCTATCTCATTCATGTTGTAGTTCAAGACAAACTGCTCATAACTGTCCGGCAACGATTGCAGGATCAGATCCGTGGCCAACTCTTGACCAAGAGGAAAACCCAGCCTTTCAAGGTTCTCTATATACCCAATCATCTTGAGTACGTGAGTCCCTACTGAGTCTCGAACTCCCATCTTGCACTGAAACAACGCTTTCGTGATGTCGAACCTCTCTTGACGAGCTTGCCCTTGAAACATTTTCTTGAGATGCTCGTCAATCTCCTTGCATCCCATGTTCTCATGTTGCTTCTGAAGCTCAGAGTTCATGGTGGCAAGCATAAGGCACTCGACATCCAAAGCATCGTCAGTATACTTCTTATAAGTATCTTTCTCAGCACGGAAAGAATTCCCGGTTGGCACCTCGGGGGCTTCTTCTTCCAAGACATAGAGCTTTCGCTCTTGCCTGAGAACAATTCTCAGGTACCTATACCAGTCCATATAATTTGTCCCACTGAGCTTATCCTTCTCAAGGATGGCTCTCAGAGACAACGTGGAGTGCGCAACGCTTGCCATGGAATTCTACAAGAATTTATGCAGAATAAAATCAGTACCTAAATTTCAATTACAATTTATTCTAATTAGGACTTCAATTAAAATACTCCCACTATTTTATTCGAAAAGATAGCCCTCACTAGCAATTCGGAGAGTTCATGCGAGCTACTCTCTTAGTGGACAAGATCCGTATTTCACCAACACTACGAGTCCGCTTTGGCGTTCCTCTCACGATGCGGTTATTTAGGTAGGCAACGCTTGCCAATTGCATCCTCATGCAATTCTTGTATGGTTGGTGAATAACTCCTTATTCGCATCCATCATATGGTGCATGCCAACCCTATGCCTCTAGGCACTCAACCTTTGAGGTCACCTAGTTAAGCTGGACCCGATGTCGACAGTGGGATATCACAATTATCCGCTCGCACCCTTACCAAGATAGATTAATGCACCTTGCTTTGGCAAGCCCACACTTCATCGATCGAGGCAGGAAGAGTGTCATCCATCGGAAGGCATCCGAACACTTAATATTTGATGAAGGGATTTCAAATATAGGTTAACAATTAACCATGATCAACATTTGATCGACGTGCACATCCAAAGAAAAACAATTCTTCTAAAACCACATGCATCCCTTATGTGCACATCCTGACACCATCAACATTTGATAGAAGGAAGGGCTAAATCTGAACATCCGGAAATTTCCAAATCCTCAAATTTACATGCATTGGACAAAGGCAAAGACAGCTCAACTTAAAGCAGTAGACAAGCTCATCTCTCTTTGTTGGATTCAAAATCCAGAACAAAATCGAGGGATGGTTACTGCTAAGGAGATCACAATTTCTAACACTTAGAAATCCACCGAAATTCCAATCGTTCTTGGCGAGGTACCAAGACTAAATCTAGACATTTAGAACACTTCTAAATCTCTACATTTACACGCACTGGAATAACAAACTTCCAAAACAACGATCATGGCCGGAACCTCCCTCTGATACCACTGTTGGGTTTCTCTATGGGGTTGGAACAACGCTTGTGCACGCAGCGGAAAAATAAACATCAAGAAAAACCCAAAGAGATGTGGATCGGGCTATGAACGTTGAATCAAGAAGTTAGCAAAAACTAGGCAAAAATTACCTCGGTGGCGTTGAGTCACAACCCAACGGAGATGCTCCAAACTTTATCTGCTTGCTAGTGGCGAGTTCTACGTGGAATAGTGTCCACGTTTCTGCAGAAGTCCACATGAGCGGGAGAACACCGATCTATCCGTCGCACGGATTATCGGGAAGGAGAAGACCGCACCTTTGCTTTCCCACGGACTGCTAGGTCCGCGCCAGGGATTGCAGCACCAGCGACAGTCGCCGGAGAAGAGGTGGTCGACGGAGCGAACATGGCGGCGGCGGAACTCTTCCGTCGGCGGCGTGGATCGGGATCGGCGGATCGAAAGGCGGAACAGCTTCCGTCGGGTTTCGATCTGCTACAGGAGAAAAATAGCGAGCCCGTCTATTTTCCCGAAAACCCTAAGGGTCCTATTTATACCATGGTATAAATAAACCCAGGAAAGTCGCTATCCGCAGACCACCCGAAAATAGGGTTCAGAATCGGCGAGTATCAATCGGTGAGAATCGGCGACAATCGGCGAGAATCACTGAGCAGGTTCGGCGAGAATCATTCGACGAGTATCATACAGGATCGGCGAGAATCAGAGTACAATACTCGACGATTCTCGCCGATCGTCGAGCCGCGCTCGACGATACACAACGATATTCGACGATCGTCGAGCCGCGGTCGACGACAATTGTCGAAGTAGTCGATCGTCGAGAATCAACAATTGATTCTCGATGATTCTCGTCGATCGGCGAGAATCATAGAGACGATTCTCGCCGATCGGCGGGAATCAGAAGACGATTCTCGACTAATGTCATCGACCCTCGGACGACAATCCCAACCAGCCCTTCAAGGCAACATTTGCCCAACCCGATGATCCTATAAGGCAACACTTTGCCCATAACCCTATTCAGGTCGGTGATTGGTAACCTTTACCAACACAGTCAGTCAACCAACTTCTCCACATCTCTTATGTGCGACCCTGCAGGCTCATATCTCGTTGGCAGTGAGATTACATGTTTGATCACTTCCAGATCATCATGGTGACTCCAACATTATATACTCGGTATTAAGATCTATAGAGATAGATCGAAGAAGTTCCTGGGTTTGACCCAGAGTACGTACATCGAAAAGGTGTTGAAGCGGTTCAACATGCTTGAGTCCAAGAAAGGATTTTTGCCCATGTCTCATGGTGTGAATCTCTCTAAGGACCAGTGTCCAAAGTCTAGTGAAGATAAGGACCGCATGAAGTTGATTCCATATGCTTCGGCAATTGGATCAATCATGTACGCGATGTTATGTACTCGACCCGATGTCTCCTTTGCTTTGAGCATGACTAGCAGGTATCAGTCAGACCCCGGTGAGTGTCACTGGATTGCAGTCAATAATATCCTGAAGTACTTGAGAAGGACTAAGGATGTGTTCTTGGTGTATGGTGGAGAGGAAGAGCTCGTTGTAAGTGGTTACACAGATGTTAGCTTCCAAACTGATAGAGACGACTCCAAGTCTCAGTCAGGTTTTGTGTTTTGCCTGAATGGAGGAGCTGTGAGCTGGAAGAGTTCCAAGCAAGAGACAGTTGCTGATTCTACAACTGAGGCCGAGTATATCGCAGCAGCTAATGCGGCGAAGGAGGCTGTATGGATTATGAAATTCATCGGCAAGCTTGATGTAGTTCCTAGCATTGTTGGTCTCGTAGTTCTCTATTGTGATAACAATGGTGCAATTGCACAATCTAAGGAACCTAGATCACATCAGCGCTCCAAGCACATACTTCGGCGATTTAATCTTATTCGTGAGATTGTCGAACGAGGAGATGTAAATATTTGCAGAGTGCCGACTGAGGAGAATATTGCGGATCCACTGATAAAGCCTCTCGCGCAGAGAAAGCATGATGGTCATACTAGATCGATGGGTATACGATACCTAAATGATCAACTCTAGCGAGAATCTTGTGGGTTGCATGTTATCTTGTATTTTGTTGGCTGTTTGTTCATATGATGAACTGTGTACCTAATTTTTTTCTTATAATTAATGGCAAGTTCTTTTATTGTGTCTTTTTTTATATGATAGTTAAATGTTAACACAATAGATACCCTTAGAATGTTCGCTTCCATGGGACATCAAGTACGTGACTTGAATGTGAGAGCCCATGATTTATTTGAAGCCTCATTCTTAAAGGTCCCTGGTCGAGTATCATCATAGAAGCTAAGGGTGATGATGGTACATGAAGACTAGCATGTATGTTGACTGATGACCGGTTCTCACAGGTCATGATATTGTGATATCAAGTCATCACGTGGGTACTTGTTAGTGAATAAGTTGTACTGGACAGACCCAACCTGAGACTACTCTGTGGATTGTCATCCAATCGTGTCACGAGTAGGTCTCAATTGACAATGGTGTTGTGGTCCTTTGACCTGAAGTCACAGCATTCATCAAGTGAGGAAGAGCGTGCTTTGATGCCATCTAAAGTCTTCCTTGAGAAAGGTTGATGATAAGGGTGGTTGTTGGGCATGTTACGAATCATTTGGGATTTGTCCTCCTGTATGACAGGAGTTGCATCCATGGGCCCCTTGATGGAACTGGACTGAGAAATGCATGATCATGCTTGGTTGAGTCAATATGTGATATTGGACTCACCATTCTCTGGAAGTCCGCCCTGTATCAAGAAACTTGGATTGAGCTATTACGAGGGTGACACGGTCCATGCCTCTAGTTCTTTCCGGATGTAAGGGACAAAGGGACAAAGACAACGCTGATATATTGGTCATAAAGGCTTATGAGTTATGAACTCTTATTGCTTTGGGAGCAATGATGCATTGCTAGATGCCGCTCATTGTTTGTGAGGTTTTTGCTTTGATACTTTCGAGATCAAGTGGGAGTCTGTTGGAGTTACCATTGTGATTTAGAAGTGATCAAACATATGATCTCACTGCCAACGCGATATGAGCCTGCAGGGTCGCACATAAGAGATGTGGAGAAGTTGGATAATTGACTGTGTTGGTAAAGGTTGCCAATCACCGACCTGAATGGGGTTGTGGGCAAAGTGTTGCCTTAAAGTATCGTAGGGTTGGGCAAATGTTGCCTTGGAGGGTTGGTAAGGATTGTCGTCCTAGGGTCGATAACATTCGTCGAGAATCGTCTTCTGATTCCCGCCGATCGGCGAGAATCGTCTCTCTGATTCTCGCCGATCGACGAGAATCGTCGAGAATCAATATGCTGATTCTCGACGATCGACGACTTCGACATGTATCGTCGACCGCGGCTCGACGGTCGACGAGATTCGACGTGTATCATCAAGTGAGGCTCGACGATCGGCGAGAATCGTCGAGTATTGTACTCTGATTCTCGCTGATCCATGGTGATGCTCGCTGATCGATTCTCGCCGATTCTCGCCGACTCTCGCCGATTGATACTCGCTGATTCTGAACCTTATTCTTGGGTGGTCTGCGGATAGTGATAAGCCTAGGTTTATTTATACCTTTGGTATAAATATAACACTTAGGGTTTTTCGGGAACATATCATCTGATCGAATCAAACCCGACGGAAGAGTTCCGCGATCGTTCCGTCGATCCCGATCCCGTCACCGGAAGAGTTCTGCCGCCGTGTTTGCTCCGTCGACCACCTTCTCTCCGGCGATCGTCGCTGGCGTTGCAATCCCTGGCGCGGACCTAGCAGTCCGTGGGAAAGCAAGGTGCGGTCTCTCTCCATCCCGATCTTCCGTGTGACTGAAAGTCCGGTGTTCTCCCGCTCGTGTGGACTTCTGCAGAAACGTGGACATTATTCCACGTAGAACTCGCCACTAGCAAGAAGACAAAGTTTGGAGCATCTTCATTGAGTTGTGACTCAACGCCACCGAGGTAATTTTTGCCTACTTGTTTTGCTAACTTCTTGATTCAACGTTCATGGTCCGATCCACATCTCTTTGGGTTTTTCTTGATGTTTTTCTTTTCCGCTGCGTGCACAAGCATTGTTCCATCCTTATAGAGAAACCCAACAGATGATGAACCGGGTATCCGATTCATTCCATCCACCTCTCAATCGGCTGCCCCTTCTGATTCTGATGATATGTTCGTAGCACCACCTTGTCTATGGGGTACTGCTGCGGATATACCCATCAGACTTTCTACTGATCGGTGTGACGACATTGTGGCACCATCTCTCCCCATGCACTCTTCCCCTCTTATTGATTCACCCCCGGAGGAACCTGGACTTATTTTCTCTGATGCTGTTGTTCCTCTGCCTTCTTTGCAAGAATTATTTATCCCTATTTTTAGTGAGTCGGTTGATGATGTTCGGCCGGATTGTGATTCTGATCCTGAGGATGTGCCCATGTTTGACGTGGATATTATTTTCATTAATGAACAGTATTACGTCTTGGAACATGTGGACGCACCGAGGTGTGTTGATGAGGATATCATCTTTGTTGAGGAAGTTTCCACTTTCTTGATGGATGAGGAGGTCCAAACCACCACCGAGGACCTCGAGCTCGCGGATTCCCCTCGCCATGACTCATATGACGCCGTCGATGATCTATGTCA
The DNA here is from genome assembly GCA_039583875.1 of Platanthera guangdongensis. Taxonomy (NCBI): domain Eukaryota; kingdom Viridiplantae; phylum Streptophyta; class Magnoliopsida; order Asparagales; family Orchidaceae; genus Platanthera; species Platanthera guangdongensis. The sequence continues at coordinate 68,665,744 of CM077154.1, forward strand.
GGATCCTGCTGGGAGTGAGACCTGGACCACTCCCCCTATTTCTGATTCTTTTAGTTATTCATCTCCTTTATTTCTTGATCTCATTTCTGTATCTGAGCCTATGCGGGTTGAGTCTTCGCAGGTTCTTCAGGAGGACTTGGAGCTTTCAGCTCGAGTCATGGATGATAGCATCCTCTTTTGCGAGGAGGTTGATTCCTCCTCTGTTGAGGAAGCTCCATTCATCGCTTTCTCCTCCTGCAGACTCCCTGTAGATGATACCTTGCTAGGCAAGGATTTTTTTTGTAATAAGATGAGCGAGGACCAGTGCTCCTCCTCTTCTTATTTCTTATTTCCTCTACCTGTGTTGGGTAGGTATTACTATTTAGGTAGAGGGGTAACTGTTCTATCGCCGTATCGGTACCCATTACCGAAACGGATATTGGAACAGTTACCTGTTCATTTTTCTTTTCATAGACCCATTAGCTAGAACCTTTTCATAGTCGAATAAGTCGTGCTGGGATGACAATAACCCCAGTACTTATCTTTTATTTCCTGCATTTTTATTTTCATGTCTCTTTTAGTTTTAGCATTTCTTTTTGTATATTTTTCGTTTGTTTTTGCGGAGCTCACCCCTGCAGGTATTCTTGACAACTTCGTGTTGGCGGGGTTGTGATTCTTCGTATGGCGGACCTGCTTCTGGTTTCCACGCGTCTTCTGGTATGCTCACTAGCTGAGCATTGGGTAACCTCTTCACTTAGCTCTTTATGATTTTAAATTCCCCATCATATGCTGTGTAGTTTAGTTTAAGTCTGGGGGAGAGCTAGTTTTGTTACCTTTTGCACGTGCACTTCTCAGGTGCATACTAGAAGCCTTTATAGTTTTATTTTGATAAGTTCATTGCACTGCACACCACTGCACCCACTTGAGCATGTGCTTAGCTGTTAGTGTGCCGCGAGTTAAACTCATTTCTTCGTTAGATTTGGGAAAATTATGGTGCTGACATAGGATTGTGAGATGGAGTAAAATGTTGACCTTGCTGTGCTCTTAGTCAACTGCTCTCGTCTCGTGTAGAAATTCGAGTAGATTTAATTTTTCTGTATGCTTTTAGTTTTATATTTTTCTAATTGCGTAAATACTTTTTATTCTACTCAAAAAAAAAATTGGTGAATCCGGTGTGAATCCGACGGTAGCTTAGGGATGTGTGTAGACGGCCGTTAGGTTCGTATTGCTCGAGTCGGGGGGATGGATAGTCTTTCTCGTTGGCTAAGAACTTGCCCCAAGCTATTATTGAAGCATGGGTATAGGTTAGTCATGCATGAGCGTGATGTAGGCCATCATTTTGGCCCGGTTGAGCTTTGTACCGTTCCTAACATCTTGTCCTCGCTAGCCCCGTTGTGGCTACCCATTCTTTTGATTCAGCTCCACCTTTATTTCACCAAAGCCTCAAAGCCGATCCTAGTCGCACACCCAAGTTGAGCTTTAGAGTTTTACATTTTCATTTTGGGATGTTATGTGGTGATTTTACTTGTGATTATGTGGATGTGCTCCATAGTTTTATTTGCTGAAATTGTTCAAGCAAAATAGGATTCGAAAAAAAAAATATATCAAATATATATATATATATTCGTAAAGAAAAAAAAAGTGAAAAGAAAAAGTTTAAATTGAAAATCATTTTGGAAATGAGATTGTATTTGGAGTAGGCGATACACACACCCATTTTTGAAAAATTAAGTCTGGGGGTGTGGTGTACCCGCGTGTATTTTGCTTAGTAGAGGGATTCATTTTATACTAGCTCATTTGGGTTAGCTGCATAGCCTTCCTGTATATCTTTGTTTACCTCACCGAAACTCAAGCCCCATCTCTTCACCTAAAGTCCTACTGATTCGTGTGTGGACCAAACCAGTGCCGTGGAGAGAATGCGAAAGGGCAAGCATATGGTCACCGACATTGGTGGATTCCTTTGGATGTTATCCCGAGCCCCGATATTTGGCAATGCTCGCCTAGCGATTAGTCTACTTTCTCCATACGCATGACCGGATGATTCACCGTGATTCTATTTTTGAGTAATAATAAAATGTTGATACGCATTGTGAAAAGTATAAACTATTTTGTATATTTAGAAATTTCTTCTATTATATTTTTACGCGTGCAAGCATGCGACTTCGCATGGTACTTCGTATCGCAATTTCTTTGTTAACTAGTATTTTTCCCTATCTGCTTAGATTTTGTTTGCTCGGGACGCGCAAACAGTTAAGTCTGGGGGTGTGATGAGTCCACTTTATATACCTATTTTCAGACTCATCTGGGCTATTTTTCACGCGGTTGCACTTCACTTTTAGTTCTTTATCGTTCCTATTTCATCTAATCTTTATTTCCATAGGAAGTGCACATTTATGCCCGTGGTTTTGTATTTTGTTATTTTTATAGTTTGTACTCCCTTTTGTGATTGTCTGGAATGTCTGCACAGATTAGTGATTTGTTTTTCCTATCGGTACAGGGGTCGTGTGCGTGTTCCGGGATGGTTGTGAAATAGGAATACTGTGCACGATCATGGGATATAATGCGCATGACCACTGGTCGTGGGCCCCTAATCGTGCGCACTACTCTACGTTTTCCAGAATCAGCCTGGGCTAAGCGCACGATCACTGGACATAATGCGCACGACCACCGGTCGTGCGCCACTAATCGCGTGCATTGATTCCTCATTTCTCGAGTCCTGTCTGGGGTAATCGCACGACCATTGGACTTAGTGCGCACGACCATTGGTCGTGCGCCACTACTCGTGCGCGTTATCCTAGTTCTTCTTCATGAAATTCCATGCCAGTGCGCACGAGCACAGGACATAGTGCGCACGACCACTGGTCGTGCGCCTGTGATCGTACGCATTGTTCATTTCTGCTTTTGTATAAATAGTGCAGGTCTCGCCCTAATTAAAGAGAGGATCCGGAGCTCGACATTTCTTCGTCGTTTTCCGCCTTCTCCGTCATTCCCCTTCATCTTCCACCCTAGGGAGGTGCTCCGGGCAAGCTTTCACCGCCAAATCCGAGCCGGAGCTTCCTCTCGGCCTTCTCCTTCATCCGTGAGCTTCAAGTAGGGTTTGACGCCATAGCCATCAAGCAAAGGAAAGCTAGAAAACTTCATCTGCTATCGTGAGACGAAGAAGACGGGCTATTGGAAGGTGGTGATAGCCCTTCTCTATCCCGGACGCAGTTGAGGACCGAGCTTGGACGCGGAATGACAACCCGACGATTCCAATCGTGAATCCTCAGCAAGGCTTCGGATTCGGTCGATTTCTTGACTTGTTCTTGCTTTATTGTTGTATATGTATGTTAAAACTTTATTTATATTGATGTTTTTGCACTTTAGATGTAAACTTTACTAGATTCATGTCTATGTGATACTGTGTTTGTTTACGCTTTAGTTTCTTGAGTTGCGACATATTCCATCCACCACCATCCACCCTTGCCGCACTAGAAATTGCTAGTGGCGTGCGTTGCGAAGAGGTGCTCATGACCCTCATTCCGCCATTCTCACCACCTCATCCGCAAGCCTACTCGTCCATCCGCCTAGCGATTCGGTGCATAGCGGCCCGACTAGTCTTCCATCCCGCCTGGCGAAGCATCGCATAGCGGCGTTGCATAGGAGTAGTTGTTAGATTTTTACTTTCTTTTTATCGCAACAATCCAAACCCCCCCCCCCCTTAGTTAGCTCCGACCTAAGGACTTCAATCTCAAGTCCTCCTCGAAATTAACTCCACCTTACTGTGTTCCTTGTGAGATCGATACTTGGGAAAACCCCTATTTTATATTACTTGTGCGACTGGTTCACTGCCGTTATCTTAAGCATCAAGTTTTTTGTGATGAGTCCACTTTATATACCTATTTTCGGACTCATCTGGGCTAGTTTTCACGCGGTTGCACTTCACTTTTAGTTCTTTATCATTCCTATTTCATCTAATCTTTATTTCCGTAGGAAGTGCACATTTATTCCCGTGGTTGTGTATTTTGTTATTTTTATAGTTTGTACTCCCTTTTGTGATTGTCTGGAATGTCTGCACAGATTAGTGATTTGTTTTTCCTATCGGTACAGGGGTCGTGTGCGTGTTCTGGGATGGTTGTGAGACAGGAATACTGCACACGATCATGGGATATAATGCGCACGACCACTGGTCATGCGCACTTGATCGTGCGCACTACTCTACGTTTTCCAGAATCAGCCTGGGGTAAGCGCACGATCACTGGACATAATGCGCACGACCACCGGTCGTGCGCCACTGATCGTGTGCATTGATTCCTCATTTCTGGAGTCCTGTCTGGGGTAATCGCACAACCATTGGACTTAGTGCGCACGACAATTGGACGTGCGCCACTACTCGTGCGCGTTATCCCAGTTCTTCTTCCTTATATTCCATGCCAGTCCGTACGAGCACAGGACATAGTGCGCACGACCACTGGTCGTGCGCCTGTGATCGTGCGCATTGTTCATTTCTGCTTTTGTATAAATAGTGCAGGTCTCGCCCTAATTAAAGAGAGGATCCGGAGCTCGACATTTCTCCGCCGTTTTCCGCCTTCTCCGCCGTTCCCCTTCATCTTCCACCCTATGGAGGTGCTCCGAGCAAGCTTTCACCGCCAAATCCGAACCGGAGCTTCCTCTTGGCCTTCTCCTTCATCCGTGAGCTTCAAGTAGGGTTTGACGCCATAGCCATCAAGCAAAGGAAAGCTAGCAAACTTCATCCGCTATCGTGAGACGAAGAAGACGGGCCATTGGAAGGTGGTGACAGCCCTTCTCTATCCCGAACGCAGTTGAGGACCGAGCTTGGACGCGGAATGACAACCCGACGATTCCAACCGTGAATCCTCAGCAAGGCTTCGGATTCGGTCGATCTATTGACTTGTTCTTGCTTTATTGTTGTATATGTGTGTTAAAACTTTATTTATATTGATGTTGTTGCACTTTAGATGTAAACTTTACTAGATTCATGTCTATGTGATTCTGTGTTTGTTTATGCTTTAGTTGCATGAGTTGCGACATATTCCATCCACCACCATCCACCCTTGCCGCACTAGCAATTGCTAGTGGCGTGCGTTGTGAAGAGGTGCTCACGACCCTCATTCCACCATTCTCACCACCTCATCTGCAAGCCTACTCGTCCATCCGCCTAGCGATTCGGTGCATAGCGGCACGACCAGTCTTCCATCCTGCCTGGCGAAGCATCGCATAGCGGCGTTGCATAGGAGTAGTTGTTAGATTTTTACTTTCTTTTTATCGCAACAATCCAAACCCCCCCCCCCTCCCCCTTAGTTAGCTCCGACCTAAGGAATTCAATCTCAAGTCGTCCTCGAAATTAACTCCACCTTACTGTGTTCCTTGTGAGATCGATACTTGGGAAAACCCCCATTTTATATTACTTGTGCGACCGGTTCACTGCCGTGATCTTAAGCATCAAGTTTTTGGCGCCGTTGTCGGGGAATGCAACTGTAGAGCGACTTCGGATGACTTCCAATATTGTTATAAGAGTTAGTATTGTTTTGTTTTGACTACTGTTTCATTCTAGTGTGTAGTGTTTGCCACAGTGAATGCAAGGCCGAGCTACAAGAGATTTTGTCGCCTACGACCCAGAGATCGAACATACTCTCCTAGCACGAAGACGCGCCGCAGCCATCATTTTTGCCCCAATGGGAGACCAGCTGAATATTGATGCAGGCAACCGAGTTGGAGGGATACCTCATGTCGACAGAAATGACGACGAAAATGAAGTGAATCCTCCCCAGGTCCGCACCATGAGGGATTATACTACACCTACTGTCGGGAGCATATACCCCGATTTCGGACCTGCTATCACCAATCCACAGTTTGAGATTAAACCAGCTATTCTGAATATCATTCGGAACAACGCTCAGTTCTCCCGAATGGCCACTGAAGACGCCCATCTTCACCTTATAGAATTCTCCGAAATCTGCGCCACGTTCCGCTACGCTGGAATCCCAGACGAAACAGTCAAGCTCCGCCTCTTCCCTTTTTCATTAATGGACAAATCCAAGACATGGCTTCACTCCCTCCCACCTGGAACAGCCCCCACCTGGGAGGCTTTGACCACAAAATTCCTAGCTAAGTTCCATCCGGTGGATCAGATCGTGAGCATGAGGCGCGCAATAGCCAACTTCCGGCAAGCCGATCAAGAAAGTTTAGCCGAAGTTTGGGAGCGTTTTAACGAGCTGCTGAGGAAGTGCCCTAATCATGGATTCCAAACGTGGAACCTCGTCGAAAGTTTCTACTTCGCTATTGATCCCCACCATCGAGCCATGATCGATGCTGTCTTCGAAGGAACCATCATGAATCTTGCTCCAGATGATTCTCTTAAAGTCTTACAAGACACCGCCACCCACAGTGCTTGCTGGACCCCTGGAAGAAACATCCCACGAAGCACCAGTGGAGTGTTTGCCTTGGATATCCCCAAGCCTGCTCCTGTCGCCCCAGTGATGGAAATCTCATGTCAAGGGTGCGAAAGCACCGATCATCACAGCTTTGAATGCTTAGGAGTTGAGGTACCAGACAAATCTTTGTTTCTTAATGAGTCCGTTAATTTTGTTGCCAATCAAAACAGGGGAGTGCCTTACAGGAATACTTACAACTCGGGGGTGAGAAATCACCCCAACTTTTCTTGGAATCCTAACGCATCTGGCCAAAGATGGCAACCGGGACAGCATCAAAATGATGCGTATGCTTCCGGCAGCCAACCGCGGCCGCCTCAACCGAATTATTCCCAAGGGCCCCCCGTTGTTAAGAAAAATTCTTTGGAAGAGATGTTCGAAAAGTTCGTTGAGATTTCCCAAACCAACATGACAAATCAGGCCGCCTCGATGCGCAAACTGGAGGCACAATTGGGCCAATTGGCTCAAGTGGTTTCCGAGCGCACCCAAGGCACCTTACCGAGCAACACCAAAAAGAACCCCCATGAACAGGGCAAGCGCCTTGGGGAGGACACTTCGGGAAACCGCAACGAACTTGTCATTAATTGTAAAATCAATAACATCGAAACTCAAGCATTATGCGATTCTGGGGCGTCCATCAACATACTCACTTTGCAAGATGTTGCAAAGATGAACTTACAAGTCGACATTGAAAATCGGAAATCGCTTATCTTAGCGAATGGCAATTTGGTTGACACTGAGGGAGGTGTTCGGGACATTGAAATCGAGGTTAACGGCAAAAGTATCACCACTGACTTTCAGGTTTTGGGACCACGGGACAATAACTCCATTCCTATATTAGGAGTCCCATTCCTAACAGCCAGTGGCGCATCCCTCGATTTTTCCAAAGGTCGTGTCACTTGGCCAAACGAAGAGTTCACCCTCGATAACACATCCATACATTCTTCTTCCATCCAAAATAACAATTCCCTGAGTGTCACGGATATCAAGCTGGATTTAGGTCTCCCCGCATTGGAAGCACATCTGGAGGCGACGCCAAAGAAAGGACTCCCTCAGGAAGTCGATGAGAAATAAGAGCTACTGGTCCACGAAGGGATCAATTGTACCAAAGCCACGGCTACCGTTCTACTGCTAGCCAACTCTGTTGTTGAGCATGGCGAACCAAGTTTTATTCGGGAGAAATCCCTGGACACTAATTTGTATAATTCTATTAAGCGATCTGTAACTTGGGCAGATCCGGTTTCCATCACGGTGCCGGATAGGCCGCCACAAACCACGACACAAGGAAACCCCACAGCCTACCTCCATTGGAAGTCTCCCACGGTGGAGAAACTGAAAGAGGCCAAGCGTTTACGCGAAGAGCGCTACGTTGCCTTCCGGCGCGCGAAAGAGTGCACTCGCAGTAATGGGACAATGCCTACCCCGAATGAAAAAAGACACTCTGTTTTTCTCTCGCATCCCACCGAGGAGACTTACCATAAATCTGCGTATAGCTGATTGTGCTACCCTCATTCCTCTTTCCATCCTCTGTCTCGCTACTTTGTGAATGTTGGTTGCTCTACTTTTAATTTTGTTTCCTTTTGCTACTGCCAAGAACTCTCTATTTGAACTGCTAATACAGGTATTTGGTCCACCTTAAGGACGGTAAACAAAAGGGCTTTCGGGAGACAACCCAAGTTGGACCGTTTGGTCCTATGCTGTGTTTTGAGTTTTGTTTATTTCTTCATATATATATGTGTCCATATTTTGTTTGGTTGGCATGCTTCAATCGCAGGTGCAGGAATATTTGAGGCGCGGCAACTTGACCGCACTTGGACATCTCATTGCACGACTGGTATGCTCAATTTTGAGCATAGGTACTTCCTACCCTAGCTGTTTTTCAAATACGACTCGCTGATTTTTACTAGTTGTTGACTTTAAGTCTGTGGGGGAAGAGCATGCCTGTAGTCACTTCACCATACCTTCTGTTGCATACCAGTTTCTTGATTACTTATTTCTTGCTTTATGTTGCACACACTGAATCACCCACACGAGTGCGCTCTTACCCACGCGCAAAACCCGAGTCAAATTTATTGCTTTTGTATAAACTTTAAAATAGTGGTACTGGCTTAGGATTTCAGGATTGAGTAGTTCGAAACTCATGAAGTGCTCCTAATCGAATACTCATGGTTTGTGTAGATTTAGGATAGAATTAATTTTTCTTTATGCTCGTAGATTTATTTTTTTTCTGCACACGTAAATATTGTTTGTACTGCTCAAAATCTGAATCTGAGATAATCGAACGATAATGTAGGAATGTGTGTAGCCGCCACTAGACTCGTATTGCTCGAGTTGGGAGGAAGGATCATCTTTCTCGGTGGCTAAGAACTTGCCCTAAGCTACTCTCGAAGCATTGGTGCACGGTTAGTCAAGCATGAGCATGACGTAGGCCTTCATTTTGGCTAGTTTGAGCCTTGTTTAGCCATTCCTACCTGTTAACCATTGCATGCCAAATTTGTGCCTACCCTTCCTTTGATCCAACTCCACTCACTTTCACCAAGGCCTGAAGCTAAACCCACCTTCGCAATCAAATGCTTGAGCTGATTTGTATTTACTGTTTTGCCGAGGTTGTGATAAGTGGACATTGTTTTTGGGGGTGCTGAATTTATTCACGTTTTGATTGCTCCGTTTGGGGATTGCTAGCGCAGAAAAGAAAACAAAAATTTACGAAAATAAAAAGCTGATTCGCTCAAAAGAGAGAAAAATATGAAAGAATTGCTTTGAGATTTCGATCTCCAACCTCTTTATTGATTTTGGTCGGGTTTAGCCGTGTTCACACCCGGATTTCAAGCTAAGTCTGGGGGCGTGTGCCCCATTCATTTCTCAGTGGCTGTTTTGGTTTGGGTTGTTTTCGCTTGCTTTGGTTGCATAGAGCCTTCATGTTTATCTTTGACTACCAAGCTGTCGCCTAAGCCACATTTCCTCCTACAAGTCCTACTGATTCACGCTTAAGTCTAACTCGCATCGTGGAGAGAGTGTGAACGTGCAAGCGTATGGTCCTGAATATTGGTGGATTCCTTTAGAGGTGATCCTGAGTCCCGAACTTTGGCAATGCTCACCTTAGTGGCATGCCTACTTTCTTCCTACACATGATCGCAAGATTCTCCAGAATTCTAATTTTGAGCAATTACAATATTTATTTACGTCTATCGAATAGTTTAAACTACGTTGTATAATTAAAAAAAATTTCTATTATATCTTCTATACCCATGATATATTTGATTTCTCGTCTTACTTCTTTTTGAAATTTCTGAGACAGTTAGCTATCTTCTAGTCCACGGAGTAATGATTTGCTCGGGACGTGCAAATGGTTAAGTCTGGGGGTGTGATGAGTCCACATTTTACACTGATTTTTGGACTCATCTCGGCTAGTTTTATCGTCTTAGCACTACACTTGAGAGCCTTTATTGCTTATTTGTGCTTATGTACCTATTTCACGATTAAGTGCATTGTAGGCCCGCTTCTGTGTGTTTTCTGTGTTTCTATATTGTTGTTATTCTCTAGCCCTATCCCGGGGATGTGGTGTGCACGATCTGGTGGCCTATCTGCCCATTCTGCTGGTACAGTGGTCGTGTGTGTGCTCCGGAACTGCTCGGGAGACTCCGACGATGCAGGAATACTGCACACGACCACTGGACTTACTGCGCACGACCACTGGTCGTGCGCCACTAATCGTGTGCATTACACCCCCTTTTTCATAATCCTGTCTCGGTAATCGCACGAGCACTGGCCGTAGTGCGCACGACCACTGGTCGTGCGCCACTGCTCGTGCGCATATATGCTGATGCTTCTTGTCCAGGTTGCAGGTTTATTTGGAAAAGACACACGATCATCGACCTACAGTGCGCACGACCCCTGGTCGTGCGCCACTGATCGTGTGCACTGCTTCTGTTGCCTCCGTATTTAAGGCCCTGCTCCGCGTTTTAGGTCAATGCCTGTCATTTGTTGCGATCGAGGCAGAAGGGGGTGTGACCATGGGTCTCGCTGCATGTCTCAGATCATGGAGGTGTAGTGGGGATCACTTCATACCTCGGCAGGGATCGCCCTTTCACTTCTCCAGCTGCTCCATCACCTCCACCTTCGTCGGGAGGCCATTACCAACTACTCCGAAGCTTTTCAACACTCCGGCGAAGACGTCGGCCATTGTTGACTTCAACTCCAAGCTTTCCTGCAGAGTTGGTGAAGTAGATAACCTAGAGAACAGACTTAAAGGCCTTCGAGGTGACAGCTCGTTGGTACTGGAAGCCTCCTTGGACTGAGCCCGGAAGAGGATTGACAACTCGCTACTCCGGCCACGACCCGCGGTGGATCTTCATTCTCTTTTGGTTTACTCCTCTTCCCCTTCCTCTGTGGTATGAATGTTTTGAGTAGTGTAATGAACACTTCCATCCATAAACATCAAGTTTATTTTATAGCTCATGAAATGTTAGTATTTTCTTATGCTTGTGAGTATTGCCTGTGAATGTGCCTCGCTCACCCCACATCCACTTCATTCCCGTGTCTTGTCGGATTGCACTCCACACAAGAACATTGTAATCCATTAACATCCCTTCCACTCACCCAACTGAAGTTCGGCATCACGGCCGACAAACCCACTCCACCTTGCGAAGCGGTGCCTTTGACCCGCATAGCTTTTACTAGTTCAGTAGATCAAACATCAACAATCTCCCTAGTCCGCTATTTCCTTTTTTTTCTATTTATAACTCTCATAACGATATTCTCTGTTCTGTTGCCGTTCTACGCTAATTGCATTCCTCAAGACACCGACACTCGGGGATTTATTCCCAAAACTTTATTACTTATGCGACCGGTGTGCTTGCCGATTTACACGCATCACATGCTAAATTGAGCCGTCAAGGTAACTTTTACGTCTTCCACCTCAGACTGATCGGTGCCCAGAATTAGCATGTCAACAACATACAAGCATATAATTGCGACTTTATCTGAACTTGTTCTTACATACAGACATTTATCTGATAGACTAAACTTGAAGCCCAAGTCTTTAACACAAGTGTCAAAATTCTCGTGCCACAATTTTGGTACTTGCTTTAATCCGTATAGTGACTTAATCAACTGACAGACCTTATTTTCTAAACCTTCTACGACAAACCCTTCAGGTTGGTGCATATAGATCTCCTCAGTCAGATCTCCATTAAGAAATGCAGTCTTGAAATCCATCTGATGAACAACAAAATGTTCAATAGATACTAACGCGAGAAGTATCCTAATTGTCGCAAAGTGACAAACCGGTGAGTATATATCAAAGTAGTCTATACCACTCACTTGAGTGTAGCTTATAACACCTCCCCTGTAATGACCGTATAATATGGGTCCGGCCGGGGCCCCACAACATACAGACGCCACAGCTTCAGTATTATAAGATGATATAACTACCCGATCTCAAAACTCATAACCATATCACAGCGGAAAAAGCAAACAGACTAGAAGTTATCCACAACTATAGGAGTATCGAAACGGCCTTAAGGCCTTACAACAAAAGTGAGTCCAAAGCTCAAATAATAACACCAGTAATAAATGTGCATATGCACTCCTAGACTACCTCGGCATGCAAGCCGGAAAACATGAGCATCAAACATATAATGTCATAAAAGTAGAGCTACAGCAAAACGGTAACACTTCATGAGGCTTAGGCCCTTTTGGCCGGCGAGCTAGCTCCTGTTTGCGATCCTTGCCCTATAAAAGTTTGATTGTAACGTGGGCCAGCAAAGGCTGACCTCAAACTGCGTAACAACACATCTCCTCCCGGCCGCCCCTAACGAACCCCGGGGAACCCCTCCAACCTGCAAGCCAGCACTTCGTATACAATATATAGATAAACAAGTAATGTACTAAGAATAGGCTTGGATGTCTCAAACAACATACACGTTCTCTATTGTTGAGCATATAATGAAAGGGCCTACTTATGCAGCATGTATGCAAAAACCCGAGCTTCACCCAAGGCACCCTATTGCGTATGGATCTAGCACATCATCACATCATATGGGTACTAATAATTTCCCCATTGGCAGAAAGACGCAAACAAAGAGGGCACTGCAATTCGCCCAACGGCATGCAAGTCGCCACACGGAACTCTTGCCAAGGCCCCACCCGCTCAAGGTCTTAAACCTGGGCTTGCCTGCAAGCTCTGACTTCTCGTGTCAAGATTCCGTCTAACACAATGACTGATTCTAAAAACACTTGCTGGACCCCAACCGCTCATGGCCTCATTGCCCGGGCTTGCACTATGCTTGGCATTCTCGTCAGTCTCACAAAAGGGGACTAGTCTCGACGGGACACTCTCCACACATGACATGCACGTCACGGGATAGACAGCCGACCACGGAGACAAAGCCACGCCTTAGCACAATACAATCCAATATACCATTCCCACCCTAATCCCTCATTTGTACTGCAGCGTCCTCGAGCAACAAGGAAACCATCTACCACCAATACGGAGCTAACCTTGTCCACCAAGGAAACCATCTACCGCCATTGAGGAGCTAACCTTGTCCGGTTCTAACTACACGTACTCACTTGAGAAAAAGGGGGAAAACATCACAAACATCACAAACGGCATCTTGCCGCAACGGATCTCTACGAATCCTTAAAGCTCGTATGCAACATCACCGAGTCAGACTAACGGTCGTGACAACGACTTCACCCACCATGCCTAATACACTAACGGAGCGGATCTTTAATGCAAAAACATGTCGGGGATGGACTCAATCAACCCGGAGGTTCCTCTTGAACCTTGGCGACCCAAACCCCTCTCATTTGAGTGTTTGGTGCCCAAAAACTAGAAAGTAAAAGATGTTAAACATGCATCCTAAAACCAAGAGGAGAAGTGTCGTTACCTTCCGACCTCTCTTCCTCGCCATGGAAACCTAGCCGGATGAAAACCTTCGCAACGGTCTTGCCTCCACGGATCTGGACTCGGCTCGCGATTTGGAGCACCGGAGCTTCTCCGGCAGTCGGATCTCTCATAGACCTCCTTCCTTGCTCTCCCTTCTCTCTAGATCTTAGAAAGAGAGTGCTTGAAGAAGAATGAGGGTTTCTAAACCCTATTCTCGGACTTAACTCAATAAGGGAAACCCTGGACCATCAGATCCCAAAAGAAGGAAATGAACGGCCACGATCCGAACTGAAAATCAAAACACCTGGGCCGAACACGGCTTGTAACACGCCCGTGTCCAAGGTCGTGTTTCCCAATCGACGTCGAAACCGTCACACCCAAAGCAGGACACGGGTATATGACATGCCCATATCACATTTGACACGGCCGTGTCCAACACGAAAATGCCTGGGCTCCAGGCCGTGTTCAATCCCCTCACAAGTCCCGGCTCACAACCCGAGAAGGACACGGCCTGGGACACGTCCGTGTCTCAGGCTGTGTTCGAAGTCTCGACGATCGTCGACTTTCTCTTCATCGAACTCCCAGAAATTCGTCGAACACGCTCGACACGGCCCTGGAGAGGCCCGTGTCCTGAACCGTGTTCACTGCCTCGACACTTCGTCGAGAGAAGAACGTCGACACCCCAGGCTCTCGACGAACGCGGTAAGACACAGCATGGACACGCCCGTGTCGTAGGCCGTGTTCCCTGCCTGTGTCGACACCACTATGTCGACACTCGAGAGAACACGCCTGGGACACGGGCATGTATCTCTGACACGGGCGTGTCAGAGGGCGTGTCCCCCACTAGTCGACGAAATGAGCGAAAAATCGTCGACTTCCTGGGCTCTCGATGAACCCGGTACGACACGGCCATGGACACGGCCGTGTCCTAGGCCGTGTGACCCTCCCCAAGACCCAAACTTGGCTCTCGATGCTGCTCGTCCTTCTTTCGAATTTTGGGGTGTTAAAACTCTCTCCCCCTTAAAAGAATTTCGTCTCGAAATTACCAAAAGCAAAAAGCGGTTCACAAAACCTAAATGATACCTGAACGGAAAAACTCTGGATACTCCTCCAGCATGGTTTGTTCCCGCTCCCAAGAGAGCTCCTCACGGCCGCAGTTGTCCCATCGGACTTTTACAAGTTTGACCTCTTTGTTCCACAACTGCTGAATTTTTGAATCCTCTATAGCAATTGGACGGACTCGTGTCTTCAAGTATTCCTCTATCGGCACTGATGTCGACTCGATCACCACACTAGACTTTACCAAGGCTTTCCTCAAGACGAAGACATGGAAGACGTCATGCAATCCACTCAACTCTACGGACAACGCCAACCGGTACGCTGCTTCTCCCACCCGTTCAACCACTTCAAAAGGACCCAAAAACCTTGGACTCAATTTCTTGAGTCGGTGAATCCGTGAAATGCCTTTGAACAGCTTGATCTTCAAATAGACATAATTGCCTACCGCGAACTCCAACTTCCTGTGGCGTGCATTAAAATATTTTGCTTGCTGATCTTGAGCCACCTTCGTGTGCTCTTGAATGGTCCGTACCAACTCACAAGCATCTGCCACCACTTCTTTTCCCAATAGTTTGGTGTCTCCCGCCTCTGTCCATGACATCAGTGTTCGACACCGCCTCCCATATAAAGCTTCGTATGGAGCCATCTTTATACTTGCTTGGTAACTATTGTTATACGTGAACTCCACCATGAAGAGGTGATCCTCCCATTTCTTGCAGAAGTCAAGAACACACATTCTCAGAATATCCTCCATAGTACAGTTCGTTCTTTCAGTTTGCCCGTCAGTTTGAGGATGGAAAGTCGTACTGAACTTTAGCTTCATGCCCAGACTCTTATGAACCAACCTCCAGTCCTTTGACATGAAACATCTGTCACGGTCGCTAACTATACTTTTAAGAATCCCGTGTAGTCGCACAATGTTGCGAACATACAACTTCACCAGCTTCTCCACGCTATCCTCTTTCCGGTTTGGGATGAAGTGAGCCACTTTGGTTAAGCGATCCACAATCACCCAAATCGCATCGTTACCCTGTTGCGATCTAGGTAACGCATGCACAAAATCCATGGAGATGTCATCAAATTTCCATTCTGGGATTGGAAGAGGCTTCAGGAATCCGCCCGGCTTCTGACACTCGCCCTTCACCAAGGCACAAGTTTGACATCGATTCACGTACAAGGCTACGTCCCGCTTCAGTCCAGGCCACCAAAAGGATCTCTTCATATCCAAGTACATCTTTGTACTGCCCGGATGAATGGAGTACTTTGTAAAGTGAGCCTCAAACATCAACTCCTCACGTAGCTTGCCGAACTGCGGTACACAAATCCTTCCGTCCTTTCTTAGAATCCCATAAATCATCTCCCAAGCACTACTCTCGCCTTTTTGAGCTTCCACCACGAATGGCTTAAACTCCCCATCCAAACGAGTCGCTTCCTGAATACGATCGGATAAGTCATTCTGCATTTCAATCCAGTTTAACCGAGCCATGCTAGACTCGCCCCTTGCTACGCACTCCAAGTCGAGGGACTCCCATTCCCGCACCAACCGCTCATCATGAGCGTCAATCCAATTCCCTTGCCCCGAGTATTTCCTACTCAAGGCATATGCCACCACATTGGCTTTTCCTGGCCTATACTGAATCGCCACCTCGTAGTCTCCAAGGAACTTGACCCACCTGCACTACCGCATATTCAGGTCCTTCTGATCTAGGAGATACTTCAGGCTTTTGTGATCCGTGAAGATCTCCACCTTCACACCATAAACATAGTGTCGCCACAATTTCAACACGAAAATTACCGCCGCCAACTCCAGGTCATGAACGGGGTAATTCCTCTCGTGGGGCTTCAGCTGCCTAGACCCAAAGGTGATTACACTGCCATGTTGCACCAAGATGCAACCCAAACTGCATCCTAATCTGTCACTGTAGATTTGAAATCCATCGGTCCCCATCCATAGACTTAGGATTGGAGCCGTCATCAGTCTTTCCTTCAGTGTCTCAAATGTCTGACTGCATTCCTGAGTCCACACAAACTTCTGATCCTTACGAGTTAGTGACGTGAGGGGTACAACTATCCGCGAAAAGTTTTCCACGAATCTTCTATAGTACCCGGCTAGTCCAAGAAAACTTCGGACTTCTGCCACGGTTCTCAAAACCGGCCAATCTCTGATGGCCTCCACTTTTGTTGGATCTACTGCCACCCCATCCCCACTAATCACATGGCCTAAAAATGCCACCTTCTCGAGCCAGAACTCGCACTTTGAGAACTTTGCATAAAGCTAGTTCTCCCTCAACACTTGCAAGACTACCCTCAAGTGAGTCTCATGCTCCACCTCCTATTTGGAATATACCAAGATGTCAACAATAAAGACAAACACAAAAGAGTCCAAGTATTTCCTAAACACTCGATTCATCAAATCTATGAATACGGATGGTGCGTTCGTCAGCCCGAACGGCATCACCGAGAACTCAAAATGACCATACCTCGTACCAAATGCTGTTTTGGGTATGTCCTCGTCTCGAATTCGTAACTGATAGTATCCTGACTTTAAGTCCAACTTTGAATACACCACCGACCCCACCAGCTGGTCAAACAGGTCGTTAATCCGAGGAATCGGATAATTGTTCTTGACGGTCAGTTTATTCAACTCTCAGTAGTCTATGCACAGCCGCATACTACCTTCTTTCTTCCTTACGAACAACACCGGTGCGCTCCACGGTGAAGAACTGGGTCTGATATACCCCTGCTCCAATAGTTCCTGCAACTATACCTTAAGCTCAGCCAACTCTTTCGGTGCCATCCTAAACGGAGGACGTGACACCGGTCGTGCCTCTGGCACCAACTCAATTGAGAAATCGATCTCCCGCCGAGGAGGCGCTCGAGGAAGTTCATCCGGGAATACATCCTTGAACTCTGCCACAACTTGCACTTCCCCAAGTGATAACCTGGAAAGGAGAACCTCCAATAATTCTACGAGCGCTACTCCACCCTGGCTAACTGCCCGCGCCAACTGCAAGGCCGGAATCAGAGAACAGGCCACTCCATTAAGGCCCTCAAATTTGACCACCGTCTGCCCTTCGCTTCATAGGGTCACCACCTTGGATAAGCAATCAATACTGACACGCTACTCCGCTAGCCAGTCCATTCCCAAAATCACATCAAACTCAACTAACGGTAGGACCGCTACTATCAACACAAAGTCAACTTCACTTAGTTCCCAACAAATGCTCCATTTCTTCTCGGTGGTCATGAATGACCCATTGGGCATGCACACCTTTAGTTCCGTATCCACCAAAAACAATTCAACCCCAATCCTCCAGATGAAGCTTTCCGCAAGAAAGGAGTGTGACGCTCCCGTATCAAACAATACCCTAGCAGGGTATCCGGAAACTAACACAAAGCCTAAAACATGGACATCAATCATAACGGTATAAAAGCATGAAGCACAAAGTTAAACTTAAACTTCCTCATACCTGCCACCATATCGGGTTGGCGGATCGCTTCCTGCTGTCCAAGGTTTTAGGCCCTTGGTTGTACTGGTTGGAACTGAGAAGCGCTAGACTCCGCCATCTTCCCTTTCTCTGCGGCACTGGGGCCGGAGCGGACAGTTTGCTCCTGCCTTGCCTCCTTCCCCGTACCTCCTTGGTTACAAAAATGAGCAATGTGCCCCACATTACCACAGTTGAAGCACGTCGGTGGCCCCTTAGAGTGAGACCCTCCAAACGTCCACTTACTTTTCTCACCGGACTTGTACGGGTGAGGCTTCCTCCTCCATCTATTCCCTTCCGACTTTCCTTGGGATTGAGAAGGCTTCCCTTCTCCTTGCTTGGGCACAAAACCTTTACGAAGTTAGCTCCGCTCTAGATCACTCTCCAACGTCCTGGCTGCCTCAACCAACTCATTGAAACTGGCTCTCTTCATGACGATGAGGGGTTGCCTTAGATTCTCCCTCAGCCCCTGGTAGAAGAGGTTATCCCTCTCTTCATCGTCTTCCATGGTCGTCCCCGCATAACGACCCAAACGAGTGAACTCCTGAACATACTCGTCCACCATCTTATCTCGCTGCATCAAGTGTAGAAATTGCCTCTGAAGGGCCAACCTCGTTGAAACAGGAAAGTAATTCTTTAGGAAGGCATCTCCAAACTCTTCCATGGACAGGGTGCGTCCAGGAAATTGGCGGCCGTTATGGCTCACCCACCACAACTTTGCATCTCCAAACACAAGACTCAAACATAAGGACACTCACGGTCCCGCATTACTCCTATATGGATAACTTCTATACGCACTGACCTCGAATCAAACCTGGCTCTGATACCAAATTGTAACACCTCCCCTGTAATGACCGTATAATATGGGTCCGGCCGGGGCCCCACAACATACAAACGCCACAGCTTCAGTATTATAAGATGATATAACTACCCGATCTCAAAACTCATAACCACAGCACCGTGGAAAAACCAAACAGACTAGAATTTATCCCCAACTATCGGAGTATCGAAACGGCCTTAAGGCCTTACAACAAAAGTGAGTCCAAAGCTCAAATAATAACACCAGTCATAAATGTGTATATGCACTCCTAGACTACCTCGGTATGCAAGCCGGAAAATATGAGCATCAAACATACAATGTCATAAAAGTAGAGCTACAGCAAAATAGTAACACTTCATGAGGCTTAGGCCCTTTTGGCCGGCGAGCTAGCTCCTGCTTGCGATCCTTGCCCTGTAAAAGTTTGATTGAAATGTGGGTCATCAAAGGCTGACCTCAAACTGTGTAACAACACATCTCCTCCCGGCCGCCCCTAACGAACCCCGGGGAACCCCTCCAACCTGCAAGTCAGCACTTCGTATACAATATATAGAAAAACAAGTAATGCACTAAGAACAGGTTTGTATGTCTCAAACAACATACACGTTCTCTATTATTGAGCATATAATGAAAGGGCCTACTTATGCAGCATGTAAGCAAAAACCCGGGCTTCACCCAAGGCACCCTATCGCGTATGCATCTAGCACATCATCACATCATATGGGTACTCATCATTTCCCTATTAGCATAAAGCCGAAAACAAAGGGGTCACTGCAATTCCCCCAACGGCATACAAGCCGCCACACGGATCTCTTACCAAGGCCCCACCCGCTCAAGGTCTTAAACCCAAGCTTGTCTGCAAGCTCTGACTTCTCATGTCAAGATTCTGTCTAACACACTGACCGATTCTAAGAAGCCTTGTTGGACCCCACCCACTCATGGCCTCATTGCCCATGCTTGCCCCATGTTTGGCATTCTCGTCAGTCTCACAGAAGGGGACTAGTCTCACCGGGACACTCTCCACACATGACCTGCACGTCACGGGATAGCCAGCCTACCACGGATACAAAGTCACGCCTTAGCACAATATAATCCAATATACCATTCCCACCCTAATCCCTCATTTGTACTGTAGCGTCCCCGAGCACCAAGGAAACCATCTACCACTAATGTGGAGCTAACCTTGTCCAACAAAGAAACCATCTACTGCCATTGAGGAGCTAACCTTGTTCGGTTCCGACTACACGTACTCACTTGAGAAAAAGGGGAAAAACATCACAAACATCACAAATGGCATCTTGCCGCAACGGATCTCTACGAATCCTTAAAGCTCGTATGCAACATCAACGAGTCGGACTAACAGTCGCGACAATGGCTTCACCCAACATGCCTAATCCACTAACAGAGCGGATCTCTAATGCAAAAACATGTCGGGGATAGACTCAATCGACCCGGAGGTTCCACTTGAACCTTGGTGACCCAAACCCCTCTCATTTGAGAGTTTGGTGCCCAAAAACTAGAAAGTAAAAGATGTTAAACATGCATCCTAAAACCAAGAGGAGAAGTGTCGTTACCTTCCGACCTCTCTTCCTCTCCACGGTAACCTAGCCGGATGAAAACCTTCGCAACGGTCTTGCCTCCACGGATCTGGACTCGGCTCGCGATTTGGAGCACCGGAGCTTCTCCGGCAGCCGGATCTCTCCTAGACCTCCTTCCTTTCTCTCCCTTCTCTATAGATCTTAGAAAGAGAGTGATTGAAGAAGAATGAGAGTTTCTAAACCTTATTCCCGGACTTAACTCAGTAAGGGAAACCCTGGACCATCAGATCCCCAAAGAAGGAAATGAACGGCCACGATCCGAACTGAAAAACAAAACACCTGGGCCGAACACGGCTTGTGACACACCCGTGTCCAAGGCCATGTTTCCCAATCGACATCGAAACCGTCGCACCCAAAGCAGGACACGGGTATATGACACGCCTGTGTCATATTTGACATGGCTGTGTCCAACACGAACATGCCTGGGCTCCAGGCCGTTTTCAATCCCCTCACAAGTCACGACTCACAACCCAAGAAGGACACGGCCTGGGACATGCCCGTGTCTCAGGCCGTGTTCGAAGTCTCGACGATCGTCGACTGCCGCTTCGTCGAACTCCCAGAAATTTGTCGAACACGCTCGACACGGCCCTGGACACGCCCGTATCCTTATCCGTGTCCACTGTCTCGACACTTCGTCGCGCGAAGAATGTTGACACCCCAGGCTCTAGACGAACCCGGTAAGACACGGCCATGGACACGCCCGTGTCCTAGGCCATGTTTCCTGCCTGCGTCGACACCACTGTGTCGACACTAGAGATAACACGCCTGTGACACGGGCATGTACCTCCGACACGGGCGTGTCGGACGGCGTGTCCCCCACTAGTCGACAAAATGAGCGAAAAATCGTCGACTTCCCGGGCTCTCGACGAACCCGGTACGACACGCCCGTTTCCTAGGCCGTGTGACCTTCCCCAAGACCCAAACTTGGCTCTCGATGATTCTCGTCCTTCTTTCGAATTTTGGGGCGTTACATAGCCCTTGGCAACTAGATGTGTTTTGTACTTAGCGATACTCCTGATGAATTGTAAATATGACTATTTTGATGTACATTAAAAAAATGGTTTTACTTTATTTTTGTTATTTTTACTTCATTTTCTGTAATAAATTGCTCCTATTTTGTAAATATTTTCTAACTCAGTTTATTTTTGATTTTCTGAAAAATTTGCAGAAATTTGCCAAAATTGGCTAGTACACGCCCGTGTTCTTTGGGTCAAGCCGTGACCAGGGCATGACACGTCAACCACCAGTGATTCAGCCAATCTTTGAAGAGAAAAGCCTGACACGCCCGGCCACACGCCCGTGTCAATCTGACACGGGGCGTGACCAAGCCCGTGTCCATCCCGCTCGACAAATTTTCCTCTCGACAAATTCCGCTCGACAATTATCGAGTGTCGACTCAACCCGACACGCCCAACGTCACGCCCGTGACCTGGGGCGTGACTGCTCCACCTGGCCCGACAAACTGCCGCCGGTGAATCCCGAAGTCAACAACGCCTTTAATCGCCGAACGACATGCCCACCGTCATGCCCGTGACCTGGGGCGTGACCGCCGCGTTTTCGGCCGCAAAGTAAATCGCCGTCAAATCCGTCAGATCACAGAATTCTGCTGTTAAATAGTGCTGACACACCCCCGACATGCCAGTGTCGGAGGGCGTGTACTTGGAAAGTTTTGCGTATAAAAGAGCAGCTGTTGTATGAGTTAGGGGTTCCAATTTTTGAAACCATTTTGATGACTTAGGGCTGCCGTTGGAGCTGCTTTAGTGCTATGTAAGGATTCCCCCCCCCCCCCCTTCCTCTTTAAGTTTGTATGTTTAATCTCTTGTAATCACCCTTCTTTTTAATAAAAATCGTTATTGTTTCATCCTTACATGCTTTGAGATTTCTCCAAAAAGCCTCCTTTTCATCAATCTTACGTACTTTAGTTTTCATTTTCATAATACGTGTGTGTATATGAGCTTACAATTGAGAAATTTATGTTTTAAAACGAAAATCATTTTATTTTACTTCCATTTTTATCAAATTTCTAGCCGTAACTATGGCTTTTTTTATCATATTCTTTAAAGAATCGGTTAGACTTAGGGTTTTACTTTCATTTTCTGTTTTTACACCTTTTTAACCCGATTTACAAAGCTTTAAAAACAGATAATGCGTTATTATAATTTTTCAAGAACATAGATTTTTGCAATTACAAAAAATATTTTCGCTCGAACAATTTTTATTTTCACTTTTTATGCATTTCTATCAAAATCTAACTGTAAAAATGTAAACTTTTTAATTTTTCGGGCACTTGCCTTTCTCACTTTAATTTGAAAACTTTTTGCTCAAACATTTTTTATTTTGCCTTTTTATGCATTTCTACTGCATTTCAGCGGTAGAAATGCAGTCATTTTAGCTTTTCAATAACTTTGTTTTTCTCATTTTTTTAGCATGAGTGTGTGCGTGTATGAGATATTTTTCAGCTCCTAAGTTAAATTATGCAAGTGTGTGTGTGTGTTTATTTATGTCGAGTGCGTGAGTAGTTACTATTCAAGTAAAGTGTGTGTGTTGTTTTTATTTTTCCACCTACTCATTTGAGTTAATTGGATGGATTTTATTCAAGTAGAGTGTGTGTGTGTTGTTTTTATTTTTCCGCCTACTCATTTAAGTGAAATGGCTGGATTTTATTCAAGCAAGTGTTTGTAGCTTTTATTTTTCCGCCTACTCATTTGAGTTAAATGGCTGGTCTGTATTTTCAGTCCTACTCCTTTGAGTAGGACTTGTAATTTTCATTCTTTATTTTTCCGCCTACTCATTTGAGTTAAATGGCTGGATTTGATTTTCCGCCTACTCGCTAGAAGTTAAATGGTCGGACTTTATTTTGATGTAAATATTTAAGAAAGCCCTATAATCGCATTTATTTTCTCCTACTCGTTTGAGTAGGACTCGCTTTCATTTCAGTCCTACTCATTTGAGTAGGACTTGCAATTTTCAGCTTTTATTTCCCGCCCCCACTCGTTTGAGTGGGACCTGCAAATTTTAATTATGCAATTTTCTCTTATGTATAACTTAGTTTTATTTCTGTCTTTTGTTATATGTTTGAATGAATGCGGGTGTGTTTATTTGTAATACCTTTTCTAATGTTATGGTATTTTACTTTTCTTCTTATTTTCTTTATAATCTTTCAGCGAGTAGTTTAGGACGCTCGCATAACCAAACATATAAGCTATCCCCATTCCGATGAGTGGCTAATTGCTTTTATCCCTCGGTATCGAAGAGCTTTGGGATATAAAATATTTTAAATAACCAAATGTCTGATTTTTCGATTTAATTAAAAAACTTAAGGTTTACCCCGGCTTAACGATGCGTAGAACCACATATCGATGTGTGGGCTCTATTTCCGTTATCCATACGCTAGCTAGCCGAGAGGCCGTGCGTATGGACAGATCACCCCTGGGTAAATAGAGTTCCGCACTAACCCTCAAGAGAGGGGGGCGCTAACTCTACCGGATTGGGTTCCCCACATAATAGCGGGGTTCTTAGCGTACTGCGGGCATTAAGGGGAATCCTTCATCAGACGAGAGCCCGGTCGAATAGCCTTAATGTCCAGGTGAGCGATATTCCTAGAGATAAGTGAGCTCATTATTTTGAACCTCCACGGCCAAGTTTTCGCTTTAATTAAATTGAAACTTTAGATCTCTAGTTATTCAAATCTATTTTTAATCCTAACGTAATTCGATACCGGGAGTTATCTCTTCATCGACTATTTTCTTAAACCTATTTTCGTTCCTATTTTAATTAAAAACCTCAACTACTATCTCGGTAAAATAATAGTGTTTTCGGAGCAGTATGGGTAATCAACCCGTTCCCGGGAATAATACGACCTCAGTATTCTCCCGAATATCGAGTACTACTTGCAATAGGTGCACTTGCCTACCCTAGCAAGCTCGCGGCTATCGACTCACCGAACCAACCACAGTAAGAGTCTGTTCGCGGGCCGATCAACTCCCATCAGGATTAAGCTTCTTCTTCAGAACCCACTAACTTCTAATGGTTTTAGCTCCTTTGGGCAAGTCGACCGAAGTCCAAGTGTGGTTTTGCAGGAGAGAGTTCATCTCATCATCTATGGCTTCTTTCCATAACAGAGAATCCCCAGATCGCATCGCCTCCTTATAAGTGGATGGATCAGCTTCAAATTGGTAAGTCACAAAGTCTGTACTGAACCTTTTAAGCACTCGTTCTCTATTAGATAATCATTTAGATGCTAAACCATTATTGTTTATAGGCTCAATATCAGGGTTTCTAATTTCTGACTCAACAATGGGCTCAGTAGTAGTAGCTGACAGACCTGGAAGCGTTAGATTTTTATCCTTAAGAAACTTATTCTCAAAAAAAACCGTATCTCTAGATTCTATTACAATATTAGTTAAGAGATCTAGAAATCTTTCTGCAGCACTATCCTATGCATATCCTAGATAGACGCAGGTGTTCGTCCTAGGTCCAATCTTATCTCTTCTAGAGTCTGGTATCCTAATATAAGCGATACAGCCTCATGTCTTAAGATTGTCAAATCTAGGAGGTCTCTTAAACCAAAGCTCATAGGGTGTTTTAATCAACTTTGCATGTGGTACTTTATTAAGAATGTGATTTGTCATGAGGATGACTTCACCCCAGTAGGCCACATGCATGTCAGCAGTCAACAACATGGAGTTCAACATTTCTGTTAAAGTCTTATTTTTCCACTCAGTGATACCGTTGGATTGTGGAGAATACGTGGCAGTGATTTCAGGGATTATGTCATTGCTGGCAAGAAAAACTCTGAACTCCCCCGAGACATATTCACCTCCTTTATCACTACTTAACCTTTTAATTTTCATGTCTAGTTGATTTTCAACCCTATTTTTAAAAATACAAAATTTTTCAAAAGCTTCATTTTGGATTTAAGGAGGTAAATGTGACTGAATCTAGAGTAATCGTCGATAAAGGTTATCAGATACTTCCGACCTCCTCGGGTGACAAAACTTTTGTAATTACAAATATCGGAATGTATTAACTCTAGCAATTGTGGGCTCCTAGAAACCTAACCAAAATGTGTTCTAGTGATGTTTGTCTGAGCACAAATTTCACATTTGTCAAACTTAATGGTTGTGTCTAAGGGAATGTTGTGAATTCTAGGTCGTAGAAGTAGTTTCTTATAGTTCACGTGTCCTAGTCTTGCATGTAAAGTCTTATGATCTATCAAATTTGAACTAACCTGATTGACTACCTCATTTGCTAGACTCAGCCTATACATTCCATTAACTACATAAGCACAACCAAAGTAATGTGAGTGAACCATAAGGGTTACTCGACCACCACTAATGTTAAACAACATACCTGGATCGCATAACAGACTAATAGAAATTAAATTAGCAGCTAACATGGGTATAAATTTAACATTCTTTAAAAGTAAACGCATACCTGAAGAGAGAGTCAGAGTAGCATTCCCCACCCTCAGCACATCAGCTACAGTGCCATTTACAACAGTGACAGTCGCTTTAACGTCTTTGACAGCCTCTAGAAGCTCAGAATTGTTGTAGACGTGGCAGGTAGCACCTGAATCGAGCCATCACTCTGAAATGCCCTTCCCCTTTCCAACCATGGCAACAAAGTCGGTAGGCATAGTCTGATAAACCATATTGGCTTTGTTATCAGTCCTGGGTGTGCTGGATTCGCACTTTTGGGCTGCTTGCACTCGGAAGCGCAGTGACCCCACTTGTTGCAGTTATAACACTTACCTTTGAACTTTTTTATCTTTTTGCTGGTGGCAGCAACTGCGGGTGCACTGGCCGGTAGTCTGGTCTTTCCAGGCTTAGGCTTGCGCTTAGGAAGCGTGAGCATATTAGCAGCAGAGGTTTGTTGGCTAGCTGTATCTAAAGCGTGCCTAGTCTGGTTCTCATCCTCAATACATATGAAGCGCTTGAGGTCTTTCAGGCTCACCTGCGACTTTTTCCGATACATCTCCGTTTTGAAGGAGTACCATGCCTAGGGTAATTTGAAAATTATCGCTCCTATAACGAACACATCTGTCAGAGGGATGTTTTCACTGTTCAGCTTGTCCACGAGATTCTCAAAGTCTGCAACTTGAGAAAGAATCTCCATGTCTTCTGTGAAGGTAAAGGCCATGAATTTGTCCACCAAGTTCATCTTGGACAGGTTCTCTTCCTCTCTAAACTGCTCCTCCAATGCGTCTCAGATCTCTTTTGCAGTTTTCAACTTATTGTACGTCTCAGCCAGTCTATTTGAGAGGAAGTTGAGGAGGTAATCATGACAAAAATCCTCGTCATGGATCCAGTTATCCTCGTCCTCTCCACCTCTATAAAACACAAAATCGGACTGTACGGTATAAAAAATATTCAGATATTTCATGCCAAACTGTGTGTTCCGCTTCGAAGAACTAAACTCAGAGTTGGAGAATTTCTCCAGCTTGATCAGCGGGACGGGAGAAGTTCCCTTCGACATCATGTTTCTTTCTAAAGTTCTAAGTTCCACTAGGAAACTAAAGCACACGTAGAAAAATTAGAAAGATGTCACCTGAGCCGCGAAGACGACAAATTCTTCAGATCCAATCCAAGAAAAGTTTGATTGCTCCTCCTCTTTGGCTGATAGAAATCCCTGAAGACTAGCACCGATCAACAGAAAACTCGATCTCACCTCCTTCCTCTTGAAGGAATTGAAGAAATCCCCAAAGGATGGAGAAGATCTAAGACTGCATATCTCTTCCAGAGATTTAAAGAATTGGCCTCTTTTTTTCAAATCACTGTAAAACTCTCCAAGATCAAACACAAACAGCTCCTCTACACCCTCCACGAACTACAGCAACAACACCCAGATCAGGAGCGGCGATGGAATTTCCTCCAGGAGACATGAAGTCCTGGACAGGATGGAGTTCCTCTTCCTTCCAGCAATCGGCGACAAAACACAGCCAAATACGCGATCTAGAGCTGCGGCAGCCGGATCATCATTTTCAGCAGTGGCCGGATCTGCATTTTCAGCGGTGGCCGGATCTGCGACTGGCGACCAATACTGCAGCAGCAAACAAAACATCTGCCCTCTTCCCCGATCTTGCCCTAGAATGGCGGGAAAGAGCAGTCGAGAGCCCAGACAGGGAGAAGAAGTCGCGATTAGTGACAAGGGCAGATACACGAACAGGTTGTGACAGCGACTTTATCTTCGATCGGTAGGATCAACGGGCTTCTCCATCGGCAAATCGCGAATGGCGGCAGGGTCCTTAGCAGTAACGGGAAAAAGCACGAGATATTGTCTCGCTTCCAGAATGGCGACAAAAAATCTGCGGGTGCCCCATTTTCCGAGTAAGAAACGGCGACCGAAAACTAGGGCTATAGCAGCAACGCCGAGATAAAACCCATGATCTTCCACTAGATTGACAACAGAGCGAGAACTTCGTCTCCCTTTTCCCCGATCGAGCAAGGCAGTGACAGATCAATTGCTCCACACGACGAGAAGATTGAGAGCGGCGACGGGGAAGAACGCGCGTGACGGCTATGGGAGCGGGGGCACAGGCAAAACGAAAAAAACTTTGAGAATGTTAGACTGTTCGAAGCATCCGCGTGACCGTCAAGTTTGGAACGGCCTACTCGTTGCCACTAGCATGAGTTTTTATAGGAAAACTCTAAATAACCGACTACGGGTTGTTGGACTCCTATCGGCTACTAACCGCAACTCATTAAGTACCTGTCACACCTATTTCAATATACCTCAACAGCCTCCATATGCGAGCGAATGAAGCACTGAAGAGCGAGCATATGGAGGTTGGAGTAGGAGGAGATAGCGAGACGGGACTATAGATCCATGCATATTCGAGGCATCGACGACGACACTAATAGAATGTAAAAATATTTTGGTCCGTCGAAAAAACACAAATTCCTTCGGCAATCGGCTGGGAAGGGAGAGTGGACGACAGTAGGAGAAGGATATTCTTGAGCCTGCAGAGGATTCATATAAATGTATCCATTTGGGATTAAGAAATAATTTGGAGGTACATTTGAGGATTAATTAACTTTATTTTAATTTTCATCGGTCAGATGAGAAAATTTTAAACGAAAGATAGGAAGAAATGCACATCTGTGATATTTATATTCGAAGAGTTCAACTGACAGCCTAAAAAAATGGTTCCAAATAATCATTGTTCTCAAAAGCCCAAATTAGAAGCGTTTCATTCCAAAATAAAATAACTTCTGCATTTTCTTCTTCTATAGATTTCAAATGTGGTAAAATAAGAGCAATTTTATGTGCAAATCGGTTTTGGTTACGTGCAAACCGCTCTTTTAAAAAAATTGTCAGAACAGCTAGGTGCAGACCGGCTTTTACGGATTCACAAGTATTTATGATTTTTTAATTTGATTTGCATTTAACCTGATTTACACGTAACCGAACTTGATTTGCACATAACACCCTAAAATAACTTAGACTTGCATTATCCTTCTGTCCTAAGTTAACTTCTGTGAATATGTGGGGGATAGATGAGCAGAAGCCTGGAAGACATTGACGTTTCTTTCTGCCTTTAACGTCCTCTACTTTGATGGTGTTGAATATTTCTGAGTGAAGACATAATGCTAAACTGCGAGAGCAAAGTAAAAAAAAAAAATAAGGTTTTATGTGAGGCCTGTTGAACATATATCAAAATGGTAACTTAGGATAGGGCACATAATATTTTTCCTAAAATGTCACAACACAAAAAGGCTCCATAGCCCAATATAAGGACTTTTTAATAAGCCCATTAAAATAGCCCATTAAGTTGGACTCAATAGCTTTAACTTGTTAGTGGTAAATAGCTTCAGCAATATTTAGACAACCTGCTCGATATAATGATTTTTTAATAAGCCCGTTGAAAAACCCATTGAATTCGGCCCATTAGTTTTAAGTTGTTATTGAAAGCAGTTGATAAATAATAAATAGTGATATTACCGGCACACCAAATATGACTATGTACAACTAAAATTTACGTGCAACCAAATTCAGCTATGTAAACACCAAACGGCTATGAACATACCAATTTAAAAAGAGTCCATCTCACTAGAAAAAAAACTTTAGTTATATTAAAATAATATGTTAAATAATCTCATACAAGTTAAAAAAAATGTGTCAAAAAACACCAACAATAAAAGAAAAGGTCAAATAAAACCTAAATGAGTAGATCATCAAAACTCAATTCTTATATCCATTCACTCATCTTGCATTAAAAAGAAATTGAGAATCTCTAAGCTTGATGGAGTCGTACCCATTTTATAGGCGAATCGGGTTGCGCCCGGCCAAAAAGTCCACGCTCCCATTAACGGAGTGGAGTGTTACGGTTTAAACGGCTTTGCGCGCGATCCGCGCCACAACCGCCTCGCACCGGATCGTAAGCACCGTTCGCGGGACCCTAACTCCCGCGAGCGGGACCCTAACTCCCGCGAGCGGGATCCTAACTCCCACGCGCGGGATCGCCAACCACCACGGGGGATCCTGTTGAAGTTGGTGACCGGGCGGTCTGGCGGTTTGTCTTGGCGGGTTGAAGACCGCGCGGTCTGGCGGTTTGTCTCAGTCGGCTTGGAGACCGGGCGGTCTGGCGGTCTACCCTGGCAGTCTCTCTTCCTCTCTGGTGGTAGCCGTGCGGTTAGCCCTGCTGTCTAACCGCGCGGCTTGTGCGGTTTGTTTTGTATAGTCCGCTTGTCCTGTAAATTATAGTCTCACATCTCTTATTTGTATTCTCTCATCTCTCCTCCATTCTATATAAAGGAGGGCATACCTTTGTAATAGATATCTTTTTTGGATAATAAAATTTCAATTATTCAAAAGTTTATTCGCTTGTTCTCTACTTTTCGCTTCCTTTCACTACTTTCTAACATGGTATCAGAGGACATGGTCATTTCCTCCTGATTCTGTGCGCTCTCTGTTGCTCGCGGCTTGTTTTCCGCGTTCTGCGACTTGATTCGCGGCTTGCCCTCTCTTCTATCCGCGCGGTTTGTTTCTATCCGCGCGGCTTGTTTCTGTCCGCCGCCCTGTTCGCGCGGCTTGCTTCTACTTGGTTCTCTTCTCCTACTACTCTTTGTCGCAGCGACCTGTTTCGTTGTCGCCGCGCTCCTTGTTCTTTCTTGCCTCTCCGACTTCCTAGTCGTTGCGGTCTGTCTCTGTCCGCGTGTCTTGTCTTTATACTCGCGGTTTGCTGCTGTGATCTGCCTGACCGTGCGGGTTGTTCCTTTTTCACCCGCATCTTGGTCGCGGTCACCTGCTCTTCTCTTCTCTCCTGTTCGCTCGGCCTTCTCAGTCCGCGCGACCTCTTCCCCGCTGGACCTTTGCCTGCTTTTTAGCCTGCTTGCTAGTCGTCTCGGCCTCATCTTTGGCCGTGCGACTTGTTCTCCTCTGTTCGCCCGACTTTTTCAGGTCGTGCGACTTCTTTCCCTCTGCTTTGCTCGGCTTCTTGGGAACGACCTTCCTAGCCGCCCGACCTATTTTCTGGTCGCCCGGCTTGGTGATCTATTCTCTTCTCGCGGCTTGTTCTTCTCGTCGCGGTTTGCTCCTCTCTTGCTTCCATGGCTTTCCTCTCCTCCAGCCTGTCCGCCTCCGTGGTCACCTCTTCTGGTAGTGCTCATGTTGTGACTCGCGGACGATGGCTCATCGACTCTGGTGCAATAAATCATATGACAGGCAACCCTCAATGTTTCTCTCTTCTTGACACACAGGCTCAGTTGCCCCCGGTCATTGTTGCTGATGGATCTCCCTCCCCGGTCCATGGGACGGGCATGGTTCAAGTCACTCCATCTCTCTGCTTGGCTGATACCCTCTATGTGCCCAAGTTTCCGTGCAACTTATTATCGGTTACTTCTTTATGCAAGCAACTACGGTGTTCTGTCACATTCACCCCTACCTCTTGTGCTTTTCAGGATCCGGACTCCCAACGGACGATTGCTACCGGGACTGAGAGTGGTGGCCTCTACTTCCTCGACAACGTTTCTGCTCTATCCGCCTTCTCCTCCTCCTCTACAGATCTTCTCCAATGGCATCTTCGCCTTGGACATGCTCCTCCCCGAATTCTACGACAGCTCCTGCCGCACCTCCCTCCTCATCATCCTCCTCTAAACTGTGATGCATGTCAACTTGGCAAACATCACCGCTCCCCCTTCCCACCAACGCAAAGTCGGGGCTCTTCCCATCCGTTCGACCTCGTTCACTCTGACATATGGGGTCCCGCTCCTACCCTCACCATCGGTCGGGGCAGTTCCTATTTTGTCACCTTCATTGATGATTTCTCTCGATCTACGTGGGTATATCTTCTCAAAGATCGCTCCGAGTTGTTCTCTGTTTGGACCTCCTTTTATTCGATGGTTAACACTCAGTTTGCTACGTCTATTAAAATCCTTCATTCTGACAATGCTAAGGAGTATCTTAGCCACGACTTCTCCTCCTTTTGCACTCACCATGGTGTTATTCGTCAAACCAGCTGTGTCTACACCTCACAACAAAATGGGGTGGCGGAACGCAAAAACCGTCACCTCCTTGATGTCGCTCGCACTATGATGACTCAAATGCATGTTACTCGCTCCTATTGGGGCTATGCTGTCCTCCTCTCCTGCTATCTCATCAATCGCCTTCCCTCCACCGTTCTCCACGGTGCTACCCCCTTCTCCATTCTTTATCCGAACAAGGATCCCTTTCCTCTTCCTCTACACATCTTTGGGTGCACCGCTTTTGTGCACTCTCCCGCTGCCACCCGTGATAAACTCTCACCCCGTGCCACCAAATGTGTCTTTCTGGGCTACTCTCCCACTCAGAAAGGCTATTGTTGCTTTGACCCTATTACCCGCAAGCAATTTGTCTCTGCGGATGTCACCTTCTTTGCCAATGCATCTTACTTCTCTCCCTCCTCCTCTTCTCCTCCTCCTGCTCCTACTTCTCATACCACCCCATCCATTCCCTCTGCTCCCACTGAGGTTCCGTCCTCTCCACCCACTCCACCGTCTTCCCCATCCTCCTCATCTCCACCCTCTACTCCGCTTTCTCCCTCCACTCCGCTGCCATCTCTCTCTACTCCCGGGCCAGCTCTCTCCACCACGGATACTCCGGATACTGAGGCACCTGCTGACCTGGATCTCCCGATTGCTCTTCGTAAAGGGGTTCGGGCTTGTACCCACCATCCACTTGCTGTGGTTGTTTCCTACGATCGCCTTACCCCTGCTCGCCGAGCCTTTGCCCTGGCTATCTCGGCCACTACCACCCCACGTTCCTACCAGGAGGCCCTTACTATTCCTCACTGGAAAGTTGTCATGGATGAGGAGATTGCTACTCTCACTGAACGGGGTACCTGGACCCTTGTTCCGCCTCCTTTCGGCACAGATGTTGTTGGTTGTCGCTGGGTCTTCGTGGTGAAGTTTCTCCCGGATGGCAGTGTGGATCGTTATAAGGCTCGCCTGGTTGCCAAGGGTTTTACCCAAACTTATGAGGTTGATTACTTTGACACTTTCTCGCCCGTGGCTCGCCTCAGCACTATTCGGGTTCTTCTCTCTGTGGCTGTCAACAGGGATTGGCCCATCTCGCAGCTAGATGTTAAGAATGCCTTCCTCTATGGAGATCTGCAGGAAGCTGTTTACATGGAGCAACCTCCTGGGTATGTTGCTCAGGGGGAGACACGGGTATGCCGGCTAAAGAAGGCTATCTATGGCCTCAAGCAGAGTCCTCGTGCCTGGTTTGACAAGTTCAGTGGCATTGTTGCGGCCATTGGTTTTACACGAAGCTCAGCAGATCACTCCTTGTTTGTTCGGAAAACCGGCTCTGGTCTTGTTGTTCTTGCGGTTTATGTTGATGACATTCTTCTTACTGGCGATGACCAGGATGGGATACTGATGACCAAGAAACACCTTCGTCAACATCTGGTTACAAAGGATATGGGCTCCCCGAAATACTTTCTGGGGATTGAAATCTCTAGAAAGCCCAACTCCATGGTCCTTTCACAACGGAAGTATGCTCTTGATCTTTTAAAGGATGCAGGACTCACTGGTGCTAAACCTGCACGTTGTCCTATGGCTGCTGGAGAAGACAAAACTTGGACAGATGACTCACCTCTTCTCTCTGATCTTACGAGATACCAGCGTCTGGTGGGCAAGCTCATATATCTCATGGTAACCAGACCCGACATCTCCTATGCTGTTGGCAAGGTGAGCCAGTTTATGCAAGCTCCGAGGGAGTGTCATCTACAATCTGCTCTGAGGATATTAGAGTATATTAAAGCTGCTCCAGGGAAAGGACTCCTATTTCAGAAGAATGGTCACCTAAGGGTTGAAGCTTACTCTGATTCAAGCTATGCGGATGACAAAGGGGACCGCAAATCGACTTCAGGTTTCTGCACATTTGTTGGAGGCAATCTTGTGAGTTGGAAGAGCAAGAAACAGTCTGTCGTTTCCAGGTCTAGTGCAGAGGCGGAATATCGTAGCATGGCATCGACTACATATGAGTTGAAGTAGTTGCGGGCTCTCATGCTTGACCTAGGAGAGGTTTACAACTATCCTCTTCCTATGTTCTGTGACAATAAGGCCGCGATACACATTTCCAAAAATCCGGTCTTTCATGAGAGAACAAAACACATATAAGTCGACTGTCATTTTATTCGAGAAGAAATATTGAAGAAACAGATTTGCACTCCATTTGTCACGTCCGACAACGAGTTGGCAGATGTCTTCACCAAGCCGGTGTCCGCTTCTTTTTTCCACATCTGCGACAAGCTGGGCATGATCGATATATATGCTCCAGCTTGAGGGGGAGTGTTGAAGTTGGTGACCGGGCGGTCTGGCGGTTTGTCTTGGCGGGTTGAAGACCGCGCGGTCCGGCGGTTTGTCTCAGTCGGCTTGGAGACCGGGCGGTCTGGCGGTCTACCCTGGCAGTCTCTCTTCCTCTCTGGTGGTAGCCGTGCGCTTAGCCCTGCTGTCTAATCGCGCGGCTTGTGCGGTTTGTTTTGTATGGTCCGCTTGTCCTGTAAATTATAGTCCCACATCTCTTATTTGTATTCTCTCATCTCTCCTCCATTCTATATAAAGGAGGGCATACCTTTGTAATAGATATCTTTTTTGGATAATAAAATTTCAATTATTCAAAAGTTTATTCGCTTGTTCTCTACTTTTCGCTTCCTTTCACTACTTTCTAACAGATCCCACGCGCCGCCTTCCTTGCGGCCGGCCGCCCCCTCTCCTCTCTGGCCACCCACGGCATAGCTGGTCGTGGAGGCGCTACCCCAAAGTAGTCAGCCACTCCTCTCCTCCCCGACCGCTGATGGAGAGGTTGGCCGGGGAGGCACCGGCCCCAAAAGGTCCACTCGCCCCTCTTTTCTCCGATCGCCCATGGCAAGGCCGGCCGGGAGGCGCCGGCCACAAAAGGGTCGACCTCTCCTTTCCTCCTCGGTCGTCTATGGCAAGGCCGATCGGAGAGGCGCCGACCCCAAACAAGCCGACCACCTCTTTTCTCTCTGGCTGTCCTGCCGGGAGGAGTCGACCCCCAAAGGACCGGCATCCCCCTTTCGGCTGCCCACCGTTTGGGCAGCTGAAGGTTCGTCCGACCTCTTAGGGTAGGCTGCTCCCTTTGGTCGGTCGGTAGGAGGCCGGCTGGGGAGTTTGGCCGGCCCCAGAGGGGCGGCCGCCCCCATAAGGGGCGACTGCAGCATGTAACCGCCCACGAAGTGGGCGGTTGGGGGTGGTTACCGCATGAAACCACCCCCGTTGCCCGTTGGGCCGATCCTGTAGTCGGGCGGGGGCTATTTTGGGCACAAGGGCAGACTCGGTATTTTCCTAAAAATGGTGATCTGTATGCGTTAAACTGTGTGATCCTATTCGTCTGGGGTGTAGTTACGAGCGGAAATTATCGGGTCTCCCCTCTCTGAGCCTATAAATAGACCTTTAATCCTTCTCATTTGGCCAACTTCGGAACTTGGCTTTCTATCGAAATCTTTGTCTCTCTCTTTTTCTCTCTTGTTCTCTCTCCCCCTTCGCATGTCCACCGTCATCGTCCTCGCCATCAAGGCAAAGTCCGTGGCCAACGAACTTGCCTCCAAGTCGAAGATCGTTTGCAATCTCCTCAGCGCAATTCAGCGTCCGTAGGAAGATGATCACTTTTTGTCCGTAGCTACTGACATCCAGAGTGCATCGTATGCAGAAACTTCTTCATGCCAACTCAGCCGTCCTCCACCAATCGTGTAGAACTATGCAAGCATTCTCCCGCAAGCCGAACACTGTATCTCTCTCTCCCACTCAAGGTGTAACGAGGCACGACCTGTCGCCCTTGATTCTGCAAGAGAAGCCCTGTAATCTTGACCGATCTAGTGGAGTTTCTGTCGTCACAGGCCCCACTGTAGTTCTTCACCCTATTTAGAGGGTTTTCCACGTAAAAAGACTCATCTTGTCTGTGATATATTTTGTGACTGTTTGCGAAACCGACCGCTCCAAAGGCTAAAATGGTCATGTTAGTGATGCTTAAGATCACGGCAGTGAACCAGTCGCACAAGTAATATAAAATGGGGGTTTTCCCAAGTATCGATCTCACAAGGAACACAGTAAGGTGGAGTTAATTTCGAGGAGGACTTGAGATTGAAGTCCTCAGGTCGGAGCTATCTAAAGAGGCTTTGATGTTTGCGGAAGAAGAAAATAAAAGGCTAACAACTACTCCTATGCAACGCCGCTATGCGATGCTTCGCCAGGCGGGATGGAAGACTAGTCGGGCCGTTATGCACCGAATCACTAGGCGAATGGACGAGAAGGCTAGCGGATGAGCTGGTTAGAACGGCGGCATGAGGGTCGTGAGCACCTCTTCGCAATGCACGCCACTAGCAATTGCTAGTGCGGCAAGGGTGGATGGTGGTGGATGGAATATGGCGCAACTCAAGCAACTTAGGCAGTAAAATGAAATAGGAATCACATAGACATGATACACATAACATATACAACCAAAGTGCACTTCATCAATATAAATAGATTTAAACACCAATATTCAACAATATAGCAAGAACAAGTCAAGAGATCGACCGAATCCGAAGTCTTGCTGAGGATTCACGGTTGGAATCGTCGGGTTGTCATTCCGCGTCCAAGCTCGGTCCTCAACTGCGTCCGGGATAGAGAAGGGTTGTCACCACCTTCCAATGGCCCGTCTTCTTCGTCTCACGATAGCGGACGAAGTTTGCTAGCTTTCCTTTGCTTGATGGCTATGGCATCAAACCCTACTTGAAGCTCACAAATGAAGGAGAAGGCCGAGAGGAAGCTCCGGCTCGGATTTGGCGGTGAAAGCTTGCCTGGAGCACCTCCCTAGGGTGGAAGATGAAGGGGAACGGCGGAGAAAGCGGAAAACGGCGGAGAAATGTCGAGCTCCGCATCCTCCTTTCAATTAGGGCGAGACCTGCACTATTTTTACAAAAGCAGAAATGAACAATGCGCACGATCATAGGCGCACGACCAGTGGTCGTGCGCACTATGTCCTGTGCTCGTGCGCACTGGCATGGAATATCAGGAAGAAGAACTGGGATAACGCGCACGAGCAGTGGCGCATGACCAGTGGTCGTGCGCACTAAGTCCAATGGTCGTGCGATTACCCCAGACAGGACTCCAGAAATGAGGAATCAAAGCACACGATCGGTGGCGCACGACCAGTGGTCGTGCGCAGTATGTCCAGTGATCGTGCGCTTACCCCAGGCTGATTCTGGAAAACATAGAGTAGTGCGCACGATCAGGGGCGCACGACCAGTGGTCGTGCGCATTATATCCCATGATCGTGCGCAGTATTCCTGTTTCACAACCATCCCGGAACACGCACACGACCCCTGTACCGATAAGAAAAACAAATCACTAATCTGTGCAGACATTCCAGACAATCACAAAAGGGAGTACAAACTATAAAAATAACAAAATACACAACCACGAGCATAAATGTGCACTTCCTATGGAAATAAAGATTAGATGAAATAGGAATGATAAAGAACTAAAAGTGAAGTGCAACCGCATGAAAACTAGCCCAGATGTGTCCGAAAATAGGTATATAAAGTGGACTCATCACACCCCCAGACTTAACTGTTTGGGCGTCCCGAGCAAACAAAATCTAAGCAGATAGGGAAAAATACTAGTTAACAAATAAATTGTGATACGAAGTACCATGCGAAGTCGCATGCTCGCGCTCGTAAAAATATAATAGAAGAAATTTCTAAGTATACAAAATAGTTTATACTTTTCACAATGCGTATCAACATTTTATTATTACTCAAAAATAGAATCACGGTGAATCATCCGGTTATGCGTAGGGAGAAAGTAGACTAATCGCTAGGCGAGCATTGCCAAAGATCAGGGCTCAGGATAACCTCCAAAGGAATCCACCAATGTCGGTGACCATATGCTTGCCCTTTCGCATTCTCTCCACGGCACTGGTTTGGTTCACACACGAATCAGTAGGACTGTAGGTGAAGAGATGGGGCTTGGGTTTCGGTGAGGTAAACAAAGATAAACAGGAAGGCTATGCACCTAACCCAAATGAGCTAGTATAAAAGGAATCCATCAGCTAACCAAAATATATGCGGGTACAGCACACCCCCAGACTTAACTTTTAACATATGGATGTGTGCACCGCCTACTCCAAATATAATCACATTTCCCAAAAAGATTTTCAATTTAAACTTTTTCTTTTCACTTTTTTTTTCTTTACAAATATTTTTCTTTTTCTTTTTGTTTTCGTTATTCAAATCATCTTTTTATTTTTTTGCAATTTCAGCAAATATAACATTGGAGCACATCCACATAATCACAAGTAAAATCACCACATCACACTCCAACATTAAAATGTAAACACTAAAGCTCAACTTGGGTGTGCGACTAGGATTGGCTATGAGGCTTTGGTGAAATCATGGTGGAGCTGAATTAAAAGGAGGGGTAGGCACAACGGGGCTAGCGAAGATAAGACGTCAGGAACGGTACAAAGCTCAACCGGGCCAAAATGATGGCCTACATCATGCTCATGCATGACTAACCTATACCCATGCTTCAAGAATAGCTTGGGGCAAGTTCTTAGCCAACGAGAAAAACTATCCCTCCTCCCGACTCGAGCAATACGAACCTAACGGCCGTCTACACACATCCCTAAGCTACCGTCGAATTCACCAACTTTTGAGTAGAATAAAAAGTATTTACGCAATTAGAAAAATATAAAACTAAAAGCATACAGAAAAAATAAATCTACTCGAATTTCTACATGAGACGAGAGCAGTTGACTAGGGGCACAGCAAGGTCAACATTTTACTCTGTCTCACAATCCTATGTCAGCACCATAATTTTCTCAAATCTAACGAAGAAATGAGTTTAACTCGCAGCACGCAAAAATCTAAGCACGCGCTCATGTGGGTGCAGTGGTGTGTGATGCAATGAACTAATCAAAATAAAACAATAAAGGCTTCTAGTATGCACATGAGATGTGCACGTGCAAAAGGTAACAAAACTAGCTCTCCCCCAGACTTAAACTAAGCAATACAACAGATGATATAGAAATTAAAATCATAAGGAGCTAAGGGAAGAGGTTACCCAATGCTCAGCCAGTGAGCATACCAGAAGACGCGTGGAAACCTGAAGCAGGCCCGCCATACGAAGAATCACAACCCCGCCAATGCAATCTGCCATGAATACCTGCAGGGGTGAGCTCCGCAAAAACAAAAGAAAAATATACAAAAAGAAATGTTAAAACTAGAATAGGCATGAAAAATAAAAATGCAGGAAAATGAAAGATAAGTATTGGGGTTATTATCATCCCAGCACGACTTATTAAATTTTAAACAGTTCTAGCTAATGGGCCTATGAAATAAAAAGTGCACAGGTAACTGGCCTAATATCC
The DNA here is from genome assembly GCA_039583875.1 of Platanthera guangdongensis. NCBI lineage: Eukaryota > Viridiplantae > Streptophyta > Magnoliopsida > Asparagales > Orchidaceae > Platanthera > Platanthera guangdongensis. The sequence goes on from CM077154.1 coordinate 68,704,860, forward strand.
GTTTCGGTAAAGGGTACCGATACGGTGATAGAGCAGTTACCCCTCTACCTAAATAGTAATACCTGCTAAACACTGGTAGAGGAAATAGGAAGTAAGAAGAGAAGGAGCGCTGGTCCTCACTCTTCTCACCACAAAATGAATCCTTGCCCAGCAAGGTATCGTCTACTACAGGGAGAAGGCAGGAGGAGAAAGCAATCAATGGAGCTTCCTCAATAGAGGAGGAATCAACCTCCTTGCGAGAGAGGATGCTACCATCGATGACTCGAGCTGAAAGCTCCAAGTCGTCCTGAAGCTCCTGCGAAGAGTCAACCCACTCAGGCTCAGATAAAGAAGGGGGATCAAGAAATAAAGGAGAAGAAGAACTAAAATAATCTGAAATAGGGGGAGTGGTCCCGGTTGCACTCCCAGCAGGATCCCGACATAGATCATCGACGGCGTCATATGAGTCATGGCGAGGGGAATCCGCGAGCTCGAGGTCCTCGGTGGTGGTTTGGACCTCCTCATCCATCAAGGAAGTGGAAACATCCTCAACAAAGAGGATATCCTCATCAACACACCTCGGTGCGTCCACATGTTCCACGACGTAATACTGTCCATTAATGAAAATAATATCCTCGTCAAACATGGGCACATCCTCAGGCTCAGAATCACAATCCGGCCGAATATCATCAACCGACTCACTAAAAATAGGGATAGATAATTCTTGCAAAGAAGGCAAAGGAACAACAGCATCAGAGAAAATATGTGCAGGTTCCTCCGGGGGTGAATCAACAAGAGGGGAAGAGTGCATGGGGAGAGACGGTCAATGTCGTCACACTGATCAGCAGAAAGTCTGATGGGTATATTCGTAGCAGTCCCGCATAGACAAGGTGGTGCTGCGAACATATCATCAGAATCAAAAGGGGCAGCCGATTGAGAGGTGGATGGAATGAATCGGATACCCGGTTCATCATCCTCCTCCAACTGGCGCTGAAATTCTGCGCAGTCTTTCAACACGTGGTCGGTGCTACGACAACACAAACATCGTTTTCCATTACTCCTCGGTACAGGTGGGACCGGAGAGGAATAAGAAAAAGATGAAGGCGTAGAAGAGGAGTGATCATAAGACCTGGGTTGGGTGTATGAAGTACCATAAGAAGACGGTGCTCCATACACAGAACCACGATAATTATGCTCCCAATCTTCAGTGGGGCACTCATCACTACCATGCCTATAATCCTCGCACCATCGGCAATGGATATTCATATAAGAATACATGGTGCAAAAAGAATAATTCACCAACAGAAAGTTTCTAAGCAACAATTAACTACACAGCACAAATAAAAGAATGGGAAAACCTGCTACAACAAAATTAAAACTAGAAGTGGAACAAATAAAAACAAAAAAAAACAGATTTTAAAAACTTAAATAAAGAAGAAACATGAAATATACAAATGGAAAAGGGCTTCTATCTCCTATCTTCCTCTCCAAAAACTCACGCGACTGTGTTCCCCGGCAACGGCGCCAAAAACTTGATGCTTAAGATCACGGCAGTGAACCGGTCGCACAAGTAATATAAAATGGGGGTTTTCCCAAGTATCGATCTCACAAGGAACACAGTAAGGTGGAGTTAATTTCGAGGAGGACTTGAGATTGAAGTCCTTAGGTCGGAGCTAACTAAAGGGGCTTTGATGTTTGTGGAAAAAGAAAATAAAAGGCTAATAACTACTCCTATGCAACGCTGCTATGCGATGCTTCGCCAGGCGGGATGGAAGACTAGTCGGGCCGCTATGCACCGAATCACTAGGCGGATGGACGAGAAGGCTAGCGGATGAGGTGGTTAGAACGGCGGCATGAGGGTCGTGAGCACCTCTTCGCAATGCACGCCACTAGCAATTGCTAGTGCGGCAATGGTGGATGGTGGTGGATGGAATATGGCGCAACTCAATCAACTTAGGCAGTAAAATGAAATAGGAATCACATAGACATGATACACATAACATATACAACCAAAGTGCACTTCATCAATATAAATAGATTTAAACACCAATATTCAACAATAAAGCAAGAACAAGTCAAGAGATCGACCGAATCCGAAGTCTTGCTGTGGATTCACGATTGGAATCGTCGGGTTGTCATTCCGCGTCCAAGCTCGGTCCTCAACTGCGTCCGGGATAGAAAAGGGCTGTCACCACCTTCCAATGGCCCGTCTTCTTCGTCTCACGATAGCGAATGAAGTTTGCTAGCTTTCCTTTGCTTGATGGCTATGGCGTCAAACCCTACTTGAAGCTCACGGATGAAGGAGAAGGCCGAGAGGAAGCTCCGGCTCGGATTTGGCGGTGAAAACTTGCCCGGAGCACCTCCCTAGGGTGGAAGATGAAGGGGAACGACGGAGAAAGCAGAAAATGGCGGAGAAATGTCGAGCTCCGCATCCTCCTTTCAATTAGGGCGAGACTTGCACTATTTATACAAAAGCAGAAATGAACAATGCGAACGATCACAAGCGCACGACTAGTGGTCGTGCGCACTATGTCCTGTGCTTGTGCGCACTGGCATGGAATATCAGGAAAAAGAACTGGGATAACGCGCACGAGCAGTGGCGCACGACCAGTGGTCGTGCGCACTAAGTCCAATGGTCGTGCGATTACCCCAGACAGGACTCCAAAAATGAGGAATCAATGCACACGATCGGTGGCGCACGACCGGTGGTCGTGCGCAGTATGTCCAGTGATCGTGCGCTTACCCCAGGCTGATTCTGGAAAACGTAGAGTAGTGCGCACGATCAGGGGCGCACGACTAGTGGTCGTGCGCATTATATCCCATGATCGTGCGCAGTATTCCTGTTTCACAACCATCCCAGAACACGCACACGACCCCTGTACCGATAGGAAAAACAAATCACTAATCTGTGCAAACTTTCCAGACAATCACAAAAGGGAGTACAAACTATAAAAATAATAAAATACACAACCACGGGCATAAATGTGCACTTCCTATGGAAATAAAGATTAGATGAAATAGGAACGATAAAGAACTAAAAGTGAAGTGCAACTGCGTGAAAACTAGCCCAGATGAGTCCGAAAATAGGTATATAAAGTGGACTCATCAGTTAGTCTGGTCTATCGGGAGCGTTGTCGCAGACCGCAACAGTTTGGCATCGTCTGTGAGAACACGTTCTTAGGAATGCAGGGAAGGTTTCGAAGATACAACACATTGTACGACCACATCGAGAAAGAAGGCTATTGCTAGGAGGAGCTCCCGGACGACTCGAGGATCGGCTCATCGGCAGCATGACGACCTCCACCAGTCCCAATGACTTATCAATGCACCGCAGTAAGGGGAGGTCATCATTTCACCTGATACTACCCTCGCAGGAAGAATCACTCGTATGGAGGAGCACCACGTCGAAGTACTCACCCTCCTTAGAGGCCTCTCCACCGCTCAGGCATACACAGGAGTTCTAGCATCGAAAAACATGCCCCCGCAACCAGCTCACGATCAGAGTGCGGAAGAAGAAGAGGACTCCGAGTCCTCGTAAGAAGCCAGTACAGAGCACCCCGTCTGCCTATCCAAGGCCGCTAAAAACGGTCCGCTTCGTTGTCCCCAGTGGGCAGGGGGCCCCGAGAACGTAGATGGGGAAATGATCAGAGAAGAAGTTGGAGAGTTATTTGAAGAAGAGTTCGGCCAGGTAGGCCGCAGGGCAGCAGAGGTCCATCGCCCTGTGAGGAATGGATCGCCACTTATACCGGAAGTTCTGCCACTCCCGGTCCTAGCAGGTTTTAAACTTCCAAGCATCGAGTCATAAGATAGAATGGCGGATCCCTTAGAGCATGTCAACCACTTCACCACAATCCACGCATATTTAATGCACCCAATCTGTTGCTTTGCCAAGTATTTCCTGCCAATCTGAAAGTGCGGGTGAGAAAACGGTACCACTCACTCAGGGAGGGGACTGTCCAGAACTTTGCGCAGCTGGTCCAGCAATTCCTGGACTAGTTAATAGCAAACTGACGTATCGTAAAGGACCCATCTCATCTCTCGAGAATCCACCATAGCAAGGGGGAAACCCTTAAGTAGTTTTTCCGAAGGTTCACTTCGGAAGCCAGGCAAATCTCGGGGGTGGACCCAGAGCTCTTGCACAGAGTCTTCTATAGGGGGGCTCCTGCCAGGCGGGTTCTATTCGGCATTAATGAGAGAAACAGTCCCCAGTTATTCGGACCTGGTGCACTGAGTAGAAGCCCAGATTGCAGTCGATAAGGCTATTGAAGCACATCAGAAACAATTCGAGGTAGGAGTCAAGAGGAATAGAGAGGGACCTATCCCAGGGCGTCAGGAAGAATGCAACGAGAACTTTCGTCGACGGGATCAATGCGAGGATCGCCCACCTAGGCAGTACCAGGGGTACGCGCTGTTGGATCGTGTGGCCAACCTTAGAGGGGGTGAATAAGGTTTTATGTGTTGATTGAAAATTCGGATTATTTTGTCCAAAAAAACTAGTTCTAGAAGCTACTGTGGTGTGCTAGCTTACTCGCGCGCGGCGGTAGTCCACAGACCTCATTTTCTTGGGCAAATTTCTCCTTGGAGAAATACACTCCCTTCAGATATCCACCAAAGAACAACCAGGAAGTTATACGCAGAAAAATAAAATACAAATAATTTAAATCAATCAAACACACTAATAGTTTTACAATTACAAAAGTTTGATCTTCGTGACGCCGGAGATCGGAGGCAGTGAATAAAGAAACTCTTTTGGTTTTCTATACCGACCCACTACCCAGTCTGGTTGGCTCACTCCCTTTCCCTCCAAGAAAGTTCTTCGAGCTGGCTTTTAACCTTCACATAAGAAAGTGTATTAGAGCCCCAGCTCGATCACCCGATCTAGACATCCCTTCCACGGGACGATTTCTCATGAAATCCTCACCAGATTCCGACGAACCTCATCGGTCGATTTTCCTCACCACAAGTATACAGAAAAAGAGAAAAGTATAAAAGTATAAAGAAGATTAAAGATTGAATCTCCCTCAAGACAATTCCTCTGTTGAGTGATCGGTGACAGGTGCTAGCAATATTCGTTTGGTTGCAACCGATCAACACCACGTAGTCGTTGAAGTCCTTGGCTCGCCGAAGATCTCTGTGCGAGAATGGGAGAGAGGCGGTTTTCATTTTCTTCGATGGAGACGTTGTTTGGATGCTCCAAAGGCGGTACACAAACCCTAGGCTTGAGAATAGGTGTCTCCTCGTCTCTGGAACGAAAAAACGAAGCTTTTTATATGTTTTTTGAAAATAGGCTACCGCCGATGGTAGAGCTAGCCCCCGACGGTAGGTCGTCGCGCTTGATGCCGACAGCTGTCTTGCATATTTGGAAAGAATATTCAAAAAGAATGTTTTCCGCTTTTTCGCACTAGCGTTGCGTGGTACCAAGCTATCGCCCGGCGGTAGGTCGACGTGCTTGATGCTGACAGCTGTTACCCATATTTGAAAAAATATTCAAAAAGAATATTTTCCACTTTTTTGTGCTAGTGCAGCGCGGTACCAAGCTATCGCCTGGCGGTAGATCTATCTCGATGCTCGTTGAGTGAGCTAGCGCAGCGCGGTATCAAGCTATCGCTAGGCGATAGCTCTATCTCGACGCCTCCAACTCGATGCTCGTTGAGAGAGCTAGCGCTGCACGGTATCAAGCTATCAATCGGCGGTAGCTCTATCTCAACACCTCCATCTCAACAAGCGTTGGGTGAGCTAGCACGGGCGATAGAACTGGTGCGCCGTGGTAGCAACTCGAGTGTCATGTCAGTTTAATTCAGGATACCGCCCCACAGTAACGGCTACCGCACGGCGGTAAGTGCAGAGGAGAGTTTCTCCCTTCGCTTGAACCTATAAACCTGCACACTCTACCAAACACAAGATGTGTTCAAATACAACATGGGAATTTATATTATCAAACTAAGGAAATGTTGAAAGTCTTTGATTTCAAGAATAGCTAAATCACCTAGAGGGGGGTGAATAGGTTTCTTAGTCCTTAGTGACTATCTTTTATTTTCTTTTAGTTGGATGTTTTGTTAGGTTATTATATTCTGCTTTCAAGACATGCAACCTGCAATAAAGCCAACACAAAAAAGCACACACAAGATTTATAGTGGTTCCCCTAGTAAGGGTACATCCACTTTCCCTCCCACCTATCCAAATATTTTATTGGACTAGGCACTTCTCCAAAACTACTACTCCAAGGAGCTTACACCTCAGATCCCTCAGGATCTCTCAGTCACCTCCAAGACTTACAGCTCAACCACAAGGGCCTATAACTTAGTGATCAGATGATCACCTACCTCGGGCCAAAGGCCCTACACTCAGGCTAGGAGGATAGCTCTACCTCAGATCCACAAGGGATCCTACAGCTCAAAGAGAATGACTCTCCTATAATATCAGTCACCAAGGCCCTACACTCAGATCTGCTCTCAGATCATACCTCATGCACAAGTGCCCTACAGCTTAGTGAGAATGACTCACCTACCTCAGACTTGAAACCAAGTCCTCCAACTTAGATTCTTAACAGAATCCAACTTCAGAGCAAATTTGCTCCAACCACTCAGATCTAAAAGGATCCTACAAGATGGAAGTGGGTTGGTGAGTCTTGATTGGACACAAGAGAAATTTATCTGTGCCAATCTACCTTGACTGAGATAGACTCAGCCTAACATTGACTCTAGGAATATATTTCCTGAATCTACCTTTACATGAACTGATATACACTCAGTCCTAACTTCTTCTTCACAACACCAAGAATATTTCCTGTTGTATCTGTGAAGTTACTACAACAAAATTTGCTGCTACTTGAGCTGATAAGATTCTCAACTCAACTTCTTCATAACAATAAGGATACATAACTTGTTTTTTATTGTGCTGGAAGTAAATGGCAGAAAACAGTTCTGTTTCTTCTTTCTTTCCCGGGCTGAGAATGTTCAGACCTAACTTTTCTTCACAGCCTCCAGTAAATGGTCTTTAGTGTTATACTGCTGGATCTGTAAAGAACTTGCTGGTGTAGATGGAGAATGCTACCAGCTGACTGTCTTGCTCCTCTTTAGAGATCTGTTGTGATCTTGGTATTGTAGATGATGAAGACAAACAACTAACTTGTTGAGCCTTTAGACCTCCAGTCTTTTTGCTCTCTGTTCTTCTCTTCACAACAACAATGGTAATGAATAAGAACTATCTCAACAGCTGCCTTTTCTGTAAAAGGCTTCTCTTTTTATTGAATGCAACTCAACAGCTCTTTTTGTAGTGGGACCCACACATTTAATGCTAGCTGCATCCTTGCTTTAACTCCTAACTGTCGTACAATAGGTCTGCGGTGCATTTTGTCAGATACTGTAGCTTTGCCTCTAACAATTTGAATAAGGTTGACTTGTTGACTTACTGACGTCAACACCTATGGACTTAGTCAAAAATCAAGCATCGGTAGAATAGGCGTTGAGTGAATGAGTTTCACTCAAAACCAAAGTACTTGGACAGAATTCTGTCTATCTAGGCATTGACAATGTTGAGTGAGCAAGCCTCACTCATTACTTTTTGCCTTAACCATTTCTGTAGCCTTTTCTGCATGCCTGGCATTGAGAGTGATGAGTGAGCACACCTCACTCAACGTCATGTGCCTTAGCCATGTTTTCTGTAATTTAGGCGTCGAGAGCATTGAGTGAGTTTGCCTTACTCAACGCTTTCTTCCTTAACCAATTTTTCTGCTTCTTAAGCATCTTAAGCATTGAGAGCGTTGAGTGACCATACCTCACTCAATGCTTTTTAGCTTTAATCAGATTTTCTGAGTCATGGCGTTAAGAGCGTTGAGTGAACATGTCTCACTCAATGCTTTCTGCCTTAGCCAGATTTTTCTACTCCTTGGCGTTGAGTGAGAAAGCTTCACTCAACGCATTTGGACTTGGCCAAATTTCCGTGTCTTAAAAACACAGATACTGACTTTGAGAATTAGTCAACACATTATCACATGGCGTTGAGCGAGTTTGCCTCACTTAATGCATGTGAAGTTAGTAAATATTCACAGTTTTCCTATTGCGTTGACTAACTGAGCTATACTCAATGATTATGGAGCTATGGCGTTGAGTGAGTGATACTCACTCAATGCTTGTGGACTTGGACACTTTTCTGCCCATTTCTCCTTATGATATTGTAGCATTAACCTGGCACACATCCTTTTGCTGCATGGCGTTGAGTGAGTTGACTTCACTCAATGCATATGGACTTAGCCACTTTCTCAGCTTATCATTGCTTTGGCTTTGACTATATAGGCTCCACTCAGCGCTCCAAGTCATCTGGCGTTGAGTGAATAATCTTTACTCAATGATTATGGACATAGACAATTTTCTATCTATCTACACCCTAGGTAAATGTTTACCTGACCTAGCCACTTAGGCTATCTGTCCCATCATTGTTATTAGGACAACCTGCAATCATTAAACTTGAGCACAAGTTAGATCACCATATGTGTATACCTTGCTTGCTAGGCCTTCATTAAATCCAAGACATTGAGATTAATGGACCCAATAATCTCCCCCTATTTGAAGAAGTCAAAATCTATGCCAATGTATACACTAACATACTTATGCTATATATACAAAAGATACTAATACAACATAAATCAAAAAAATCACAATCATAGCAAATGATATTTCATTTAACATATAAGGAATTATAATGTTTGTGCATAAACAAAATGTTACATCTTTTAGCCCTATAAGCAGAACCTGAAACTTTTTAAGTTCTAGGTTCTCTTATCACAATCTCACTGCCCTTGGATTTATTTGCAGGTTTGTCCTCTATTCCAGCTATCTTCTTTCCCTTCTTGTCTGCTTTATCAGCTACCTTTGCATTAGTTTCTTTTTTCCTTTTTAGCTTCAGCTTCAGCTTTGCCTTTCTGCCTCTAAAAGTAGTCATGAGGCTTGAGAAAGTACTTAGAGTGTTCAACAGAATCAGGAGCTAGAAGGTTGGCATTACTATTACTCTAGTAGATTCTTCTTTCTGTTTCCCCCATTTCCATCTTATCCCATTCCATTTTATTGTACCACTTTCCTCTATCTGACCTTTTAATTTTGACCTGATCCCAAGCAAGCAAAATAATGGATCTGGATTCAGGGCTGCATTGCTCAAAACTAGGCCTTTTCTCCATTTCCTCCATGTATCTCTTTTTCCTTAACCCATCTTCCTCCTTAGTTTCAGCAGTGACATCATTTCTTTGGATTGTAATGCCTAGTATACAGTGGGGCTGAAGGAAGGAATCTCAGCAACAGTGGACTGCACTCCCCACTGATCACCAGCACTATCACCTTCTTCTATATACTGATAACTTTGATGTTCTTGTTGAGCAAGCTGTTTGTTCAAAACCTCTAGCACATGAGCAGGCATCATTGGAATGTTATTATATTGCACTGGCTCTATTCCCAATGATCCTCTCACCACATGTGTTGCCCAGACCATATTTTTAGTGTTGGTTCTTATAGCCTCACTCTCCCCCTTTTTGACTTCTTCAATTAAGTCCATGGTCTGGGAGGTGCAGGCATTGCTTCTTTTTATTTCTATATAATTAACTCTTGCAGTAACATGATTCTTTACCTCTAGCATATGGTCATCAAGTATCTTAGTGCATGCTTCCACTTTGGCAAAGATAGCTGAGTTCTATTCACACCTCAAAACTTTATCATTTTCATGAATGGTCACTGAGTTCTTAGCCTGAATCTGTTGATTTTCTATGATAATGGCTATATACTGTCTTGACACATCCAGCTTCTCCATGGTATAGTCTAAAGCCGGAGCAGCTCTTGTAAAGAACTTGGACAGTTTCTCCTTTCAGCAGGTTTACTTCAAATCTTATAGATTTGATCTCTGTTGCCAGATCATTCCTGATATCTTTCTGGGCTTCATCAACATAATTTTCTCATGACTAGATTCCTCTTTCTTAGATTCAAAAGAGACTAGATCATGTACTTCATGAGCATGGAGTTTAGATGGTATCTCCCCCTCAACCTCTGTCATGCCTTCATTTGCATCAAGGTCAGCAGCGCATCAACATCTTTATCTCCTGCAGTAGTCTGGTCTACTTTGGGAGGGACCTGTATCTGCTCCCCCACAACTAATTCTTCTTGCATTATCTCTTCTGTCAGCGTCTCCCCCTCATCTGGTGCATTCTTTTCCTCAGCAAATGTAACATCCATAACTTGAGCTAGGAGTAGCTCACATTCAGACATTACAGTCTCTCTATCAGATGCTAGATTGATCTCTCCATCATTCTGAGGCCTGGGAACATCAGCATCATCAGATATAGGTAAATTCCCATCTATTTCATCAAGTCTGGCAGCATCTTCCTCCATCCTTGCAGAGATCATGTCAACAGCTTCCTTTGCCACTGCTTCAGCCATCTCAATAGTAGGCACAACATCCTCAGGGACAGTATCTGACTCAGGTCTGCTTACAATACTTAGTGAGGTAAGTTCTGAAGAAGCTGATACCTGAGTGTTTATGTCCTTCCTGGATTCTTCAGCAGAGGATGACAGTTCTGGATTATGAGGTTCTTCCTCCTCAGATGAGCTGCTAGAGGAGCTGGGCTCAAAAGCAGCTATCTTCTTTCCTTTCTTTTCTATAGTTGATGGTCGATGGTGTTGAAGTACCCTGTCCCACCTTTCCAGCATCTTGTACTCCATTCTTCTCATGTGGTGTATTCTTGCTCCAAGCTTCAAGTTCAGAATCTCTGGAACAGTTTGTCCCAAAAAAAGGGACAGAATTCTCCCAAAATTCGGTATACTCATACATTCAGTAATCCTTTCAAATATAATTCTTCCACAGTCGATTTTTCTGGTCAATATGACCATGCTCATCAGGCCAGACATCTTTTTTGAGATTTTTTCGTGGGAGTCTGTTTTACATAACATAGCTTTCCCGATGACATTTGTTAAGAACTTACCTTTCATATTCAGTTCCTTTCTTAGGATTGATCCGGTGGAGTGCTTGGACAATCCACACCATTTTATGGAAGTATTTACGTTATCCTGCGATAGTTTGCCTTCGTCATCAATTGCGGAGAACTTTGTTAGCTTTAGGGCTTTGGCCAACCTTCTTGGTGTTATCTTGACTCTTGTCCAGTAGTCATGATTTTCTCAGCTGTAGCATCTCCCCTGACATTGGAGAATAATTCCAGAACCTCCCATTTTCATATTAAACAGGGTTCCGACAGGATGAATTCTAGTTCAGAAGTTCGGAGAAGATGAAGAACATAATGTACCTCTTCAGGAGCATCCTTGAATCCATTACTCACCAATTCTAAACCCTCAATTAGGAAATCTTGACTTTTGGGCGCTATTTTGTTAGAGAATTTGTGAGGGATAGCGAGAAAGTCTTTCCGTCGATTCGGCGAATACGAGCGAGAGAGGGCAAGGAATGGTGAATTTGCTTTATGCACAAGCTCCACTATTTATAGTTATTTCTTAAGAGAAGGTGGAAAGTCACTTACCTATTTTGTTGATCAAATTTGATCAACGGCTGGGATTGAATCCAAGATCTTATCCGCAGGTTGATTAATCAACAGATTTAGGCTCTGTTTGGGAGGACTTATTTTCACCGGTCAAGCGGTTACGACCGCATGAACCGGACTTTAATTTAAGGTCAGGTTTATGCGGATGTAACCGCTTGACCGGTGAAAATAAGTCCTTCCAAACGGAGCCTTAGTTGAGTAAGTTTATTTTCCTCAACCAGTAAGCTTATTTTCCTCAACCTTTGACTTCTTGGTTTTAATAAATTGAACATTACTTTAGAAATTGAATTGTCTTTGACTCTTTTAGTAATATTAAATTTGTCTAATTATCAGGGATTAAGATGACCGACAATGCAGATTATAGTACGTGTCCTAGTGGAGTGCAATTTGAACTAGCTTCAACATGCCAATGTGAATTTTGATGATGTTGAATCTTGTTACATCTTGTGGCATAGTGAATATGTGAGCCATTAACATATTTATTGAGAAGAGTTTTTAGACATTTGTCTCACTCCATCTCAAACTTCAATTTCAAATATCTTATCTCTAAAATGCATAATTTTAGCAATTTAGCAATTATTTTGTAGAATTAAGAGCTAGGTGAATTCTACTTGTTGGGTATTGTATCCACAATAACCCTGATTTGAAGAAGGGTCCAGTCAAGCTAAGATGAATTGAGGGTGTATTTGATATTGCTTTTTAGTTTTGTACTTGTAGGTTCACAATGCCAAGTACACACCAATGTCAGGTTACAGTGGGTCAGTAAACACAGGACTACACAATGTAATCCCTCAATGTGTAGGCCATCGTGTTGACTCATGTGTAATCTATCTCTTAGGATGTACATCTATCCCAAGTACAGGAGAAGGATCAAGGAAGGCCAAAGACAAGAAGTCAGAAACGAAGAATTGTACCTAAGTAAAATTTGGCGAGTATGGTGAGTCATACACGTCGAATTCGTTGAGTATCCCCTTGATGCTCGCCTAATTCGTCATGTATGCTTCTCGATACCCGCCGAATTCGACATATATACTTAGGATAAATTCTCTAGGTTTCTAGAAATTGCCTAAGTCAAATTTGACGAGTATCACATGTGATACTCACCGAATTTTATGAGTATCTCAAGCGATACTCGCGGAATAATTCAAAATAAACCGAATCTGCCTTCTGTTCGACGAACTTCGTTCAACAAATTAACCTTCTGTTCGACGAACTCTGTTTGACATATTTGCTTATATAATTGCATGATTCGACGAGTACCATACCTGATACTCTACGAATCTCACCGAATTTTTCTTGGCGTCTATCCGATTTTTCTTCCTAGTTCGAAACCGACAGCCATGTACAGTACTTTTCTAGGTTTCATTTTTGGAAATCTTTTATTGCCGTTTCATTTCGAATCCTTCTATAAATACCTAGAGTAATTTCAAAATGGACAAGAATCCAAAAACCTAATTTTCAAAAAATCAAAATCTCATATTTCCCGAAAGAGAATCCCGTCGGCGACTTACTGTTTTCACGAATCTTCTTCCGATCAGCCGTGACAACGAGAAATCTTCTTCGCTGACAACTTCATTGATTGGATCGCTTCTTCGTTCAAGATTTGATTTACTCCAGTCCTTGTCGGTCGAAGATCGAGGTTCAAGATCAAAAGATTTCATGTTTCCGAGTTCTCCAAGAATCAACTTCCAACCTTCAAAGAACGTCGGATCAAGATTGGAATCTTGTGTTATTGTTGTAACATTATTTTTAATATTGTAGGAAATTTTTCAATGAGTTTTGTTGATCCGTTTGTGGATCGAGTGTGTAGATCCGATTTGCGGATCGAGTTGTAGGAGAGTTTGTTCTCCGACTGGTAGGAGCTTTGTCTCCGAGGTGTGGGAGTTGCGACTCCGAGGTGTAAGAGTTTATGAAATCTGAGTTTGGTGAAGTAGTCGAATCTACCCTTCGTGGGAGATAGGCGAGGTGGGACAGTGGACGCACCCAACTCGGGGAACCACTATAAAATCTCTGCATTTGTGTGCTTGATATTTTCGATTATTTTTATTCCGCGAAAAGACGCAAACTTCACCTATTCATCCCCCTCTAGGTGATTTAGGTCAACGCTACATACTTTCAAGTGGTATCAGAGGGAGGTTATTCTAATAAGGTTAACACCTTGATCAAAATCCCTAATCTAGCATCCAGAGATTCCGCAATTTCACCATGGATCGAATCAAAGATATATCAACTATGAAGCTATCGGTGTGTACCAAGAAAAACTTTCCCATGTGGAAAGAGCAAGTACGGTTCTTCATGGAAGCTATTGATCCAAGGATCTTTCAGATAGTGGAAGAAGGACCTCACATCACGACACAGCCATCGATGATAAATCCTGAAATCATGATTCCAAAGAAGATGATGGATCTGATGAAGGATGAGATTGCATTAGTCTCCCTTTACAAGAAGGCAAAGAATATCATTGCAAGTGCAGTGGACGATTCCATGCTCCAGAACTTATTCCACTACAAGTCTACAAAAGAGATGTGGGACTGTCTTGTTGTCCTGATGGAAGATACTGAAGAGGTGAGAGATGATCGTAGATCGTTGATGAACCAGGAGTACGAAGCCTTCAAGCAAGATGCCGATGACTCCATTGTTGATAGCTTTGAAAAGTTCTTCAATATTATGAACGGTCTCCGGAACTACGACTGTATCTTCAATTATGGTGAACTAAACGACAAGTTTCTTAGATCCCTCACAAAGGACTGGGATACTAAGGTTGTCGCCATCAGAGAATTTGTAAAGTTTCCAGAGATCGATCCTCAGAATCTTTTTGACAAATTGCTCTCCTACGAACTCTAAATGAACACCAGAAAGAAGGAGCAAGCCAACCGATCTTCTAGCAAAGAGAAGTCTACACCCCTAAAAGCAGAAGGTTCAAGAAAGTTTAGAGCTATGTCACCTATAAGTACACGAGCTCCAGACACCCCTGAAGACTCTGAGCCTAGCACGTCGGGCTCTGAGCTGTCGGATGGAGAATTCTCTTTGCTCTCCAAGAAATTCAAGAAGCTGTTGAGCAAGAGAAGACAAATGAAGAATAAGTCATCCTCTTCAGACTATAGAAGATCACGTCGTGACGGTGATCGAACGTCAAGAAGCTACAATAAAGAGTACATGTACAAATCCAAACCGAACAAACAGGTTTCCTCTGACATTGTTTACTACTGTTGTAACAAATCAGGTCACATGATAACGGAGTTCCCTTACAAGAAGAAGGAGAGCTCCAGGAAGGACGAGAAGGTATCCTTCAAAGGAAAGAAGAAGAATAAAAGAGCTTCGTCGCCAAAAAGTTGAAGACTCTGAGTGATAGTGACTCTAGTGAGTCGAGCTCCGAATATGAAGAAGCATATTTTGGGCATATGGTTCAATCTGACGAGGAAGAGGGCGACTCTGAGTACCATGGAAAGGTAAACTCGCACACCATTCTTTCTGAATCGGAAACTTCCTCGAATGGTCATGAAGACTACTCCTCTGATGAGAATGAATCAGAGTTGATGGCTCAGCACGAGCACTTGTTAAAGGCTTTCGACAAATGCCGAAACGAAGTCCGAAAGCAAGTTAAAGAGATTGCCTCCCTCCAGGTAGTGGAAGCAAATCTGAAGGAAAAAATTGCACAACTACTTCCCCTCAGAGATAAAGTCCACTCCTTGAAAGAGGAACTCAAGGACTCGGCTGTGACGTTAAAGCTGAAAGAAAAGTATCTTGATGAGCTGTAATAAAAGCTCGCGCTAGACAGAAAACTCGTTGAGAGCTACTCAAAGCTGAAGACTGTTCACCCTCTCATCGATGAGTTCTCAGCTCAAAAGAAGGTTGGTGGTATTGGCCATGTCGGTGGTAAGGGTAAGGCTGCCAAGAAGGCTAGCGCCAAAGAAAAGGGGAAGACACCCATTGTTCAACCTCCGTTCAGGAAAGTAATCATTCCGACGAATAAGTTTGACCTTGAGTCATCCTATGGTCATCATGCAAGGCCCACTTATGTTGAACGCAAGACTAGATTCCAGGGATGGACCCATCCTTGTGACTTTGTTGATAGTGTGTTCAAAGCACCTTATGAAGAGATTCAAATGAAGAGTTATGGTCCATATGTACATGGCCATAACAACAAGAAGGCACTGAAAGCCATATCAGTTGTGCCTAAGGAAAAGGAGATGTAGAAACCTTGTGTATGCTCTAATAATGAGGCCTCTATCTCTAAGAATTCTACCCCTGCTAGACCTCACGTTCAAAGGCTAAAGTAAATGCACAAAAGGAGGTACAATAGATTGGACTATTGGTGCTGCGGCAAAATTGGTCATTTTGGCACAGAATGTTGGTATAACCCTGCCAATCTTGTAACTCCTGGAGTTAGCTATGCGAAACTGACCCCTCACAAGGCTAATGTTCCTAGGGGAGTAAGCTGACCAAGAACCAAGGACCCAAATATGTTTGGGTTCCTAAGGTAAACTGATTTATTTTTGCAGGTATGTCCAAAGGCTAATAGAACATCAATGTGGTACTTGAACAGCGGATGCTCTCAACACATGACCGGGACAAGAAGCCTTTTGCATGATTACACCCCAGTCAAAGACGGACCTAAAGTCATTTTTGGAGGTTTAGACAGGGGAACTACAAAAGGTTATGGTATGATATCCAACGACGTTGTCTCTTTCACAAACGTTGCTTATGTTGAGGGATTACACCATAATCTCATAAGCATAAGTCAATTATGTGACAAAGGCTACATCGTTGAGTTCTGCAAGAACAAGTGTTTGATAAAATCATCTGCAAATTTGGAGATGGTCTTAATAGGCACTCGGAACAGAAATATTTTTTGTTTAAATTTCCATTGTTTAGACACTTCTAAACCGGTGTGTTTTATGGAAAAAAGTGGTGTGTCTCTCTGTGACCAATGGCACAAGAGATTAACACATATTAATTTTAAAAGCTTAAATATATTATTTTCTCACAACTTAGTGCACGATGTCCCTAGCATAAAGTACCTTAAAGAGATTACATGTCACTCCTGTCAAATGAGTAAGCAAACACGGGCTACCTTCAAGGGTATTGCTGAGAAAGATTCTTGTCGAAGCTTATACTTTCTTCACATGGACTTATTCGGTCCTATGCCGATTCACAGCTTAGGAGGTAAGGTATATACTTTAGTAATTGTTGATGACTACTCGCGTTTCACTTGGGTGTTCTTTCTGAAACACAAGTCAGACACCTTCGACTCTTTCACTAATTTTGTCCGGCAAATTCAGAACGAATTGGACTCCTCGATGGTCAAAATCAGAAGTGACCACAGAATAGAGTTTGAGTCTGGTGCCATGATAAAATTTTGTGAAAGTCAAGATATCTTTCATGAGTTTTCTTGCCCGCGCACTCCACAGCAAAATGGAGTGGCTAAGAGAAGGAACAGAACCCTAATTAATGCATGTACAACCATGTTGAGCGACGATTCTCTTCTGGAGTACTTTTGGGCTGAAGCAGCCAACACTGCTTGTCACGTGCAAAACAGGGCACTCATCAACAAAAGCCATCATAAGACCCCCTATGAGCTATTGAAGGGCAGAAAATCGACTGTGTACTACTTTAGAATCTTTGGAAGCAAATGCTGCGTACTTTATAATGGGAAGCATTACCGAACTAAGTTTAGTGAAAAATGTTTTGAAGGTATTTTTGTAGGATATAGTAGCCATAATAAGGCATATAGGATTTTCAACAAGAAAACTCTGGTGGTAGAAAAGTCAATTAACGTTGTATTTGATGATACTAGCCTGCTCCAAAGCAGCTCGTCTAGTGTTATTGGTGCAGATGCAGGAACCAGGTTCAAGGAACTTAGCTTGGATGATGTTGTCAAGGAAGAAGCTCCAAGATTAGCTAAGCTCGTCGATTCAGGCTTGGCGGATGAGGAATCCATAGAGGAAAAATTATCTCAACCTACAAAGGCGGCACAGGATATTGCAGATCCTGCTGGAGGAAGAGCAAGGAACCTAGGGTTCAGACACCTATGAGATCACCATGCTGATCAGATCATTGGAGAACCAGGCAACGGTGTGAGAACCAGAAGAGGTACAGCTAACGAAATTTTGCATCTGAGTTTTCTGTCTTAGGTTGAACCAAAAAAGTTCAAGGAAGCGAACAAAGATCCCTCTTGGATCACGGCGATGCAAGAGGAGCTCAACTAGTTTGAATGATGCAAAGTGTGGGAGCTGGTACCCAGACCAAATGGACAGAACGTGATCGACACCAAGTGGATTTTCAAAAAC
This sequence comes from Platanthera guangdongensis, assembly GCA_039583875.1. Lineage (NCBI taxonomy): Eukaryota > Viridiplantae > Streptophyta > Magnoliopsida > Asparagales > Orchidaceae > Platanthera > Platanthera guangdongensis. Next base: position 68,722,656 of record CM077154.1, read on the forward strand.
AAGTTGAACAAACACATTGTAATTATCAAGAAAAAAGACCGGCTTGTAGTACAAGGATACATATAAGAAGAGGGGATCAACTTCGACCAGTCATTTACTCCAGTGGCTCGGCTTGTGGAGATCAGGTTGTTTCTTGCGTATACTGCCCTCAAAGGTTTCACCGTCTACCAAATGGACGTGAAATCATCATTCCTCAACGGGAATCTGAAAGACGAAGTATACTAGCGCAACCCCCAAGTTTTGTCAACTCTTTATTAACTGATTACGTAAACTTTTTAAATAAAACATTATATGGTTTAAAGCAAGCTCCTCGAGATTAGTACAAGACGTTGTCTAGCTTTCTTCTTGATAACAAGTTCACAAGGGGAAAGATAGACAAGACATTATTTCTTAGGAAAGTTAACGGCGAGATTCTACTAGTGTGAATCTATGTCGACGACATCATCTTTGGCTCTACAAAAGACAATATTTGCAAGAAGTTTTCCAAACTTACGCAAGAGAAGTTTGAAATGAGCAGTATGGGTAAGTTAAAGTATTTATTAGGACTTCAGGTGAATCAATCTGAAGATGGAATTTTCATCTCTCGGACGAAGTTCACCAAGAAGCTGCTTAAGAAATTTGGTGTGGAGAGCGCATCCTCCATGCTCACTGTAATGGGTTCAACTGTGTCTCTGCATAAGGATGAGAAAGGGAAACCTTTTGATGAAACCAAGTACAGAAGCATAATTAGATCCTTGCTCTACCTGACCGCCAGTAGACCAGATATAATGTTCTTGATATGTGTCTGCGCTAAATATCAGGTGAAAACTAAGGAATCGCCTTATGCCGCTGCGAATCGAATTTTAAGATACCTTCAGGGTACACCAAATCTTGTCTTATGATACCCAAGAAGCAATGGCGTCGATCTAATTGGCTTTTTAGATGTTGATTTTGCAGGTAGCAGGGACGATAGTAAATGCACTTCTGGGACGAGCCAATTCCTCGGAAGACGGCTCATTTCCTGGAGCAGTAAGAAGCAAAATTGTGTGGCAACATCTACTATCGAATCAGAGTATATCTCTACGGGTAGTTGTTGTGCACAACTTCTATAGATAAGGAATCAGCTCGAAGATTATAAATTGAAGTTCAGCGAAATTCCAATGTTTTGCGACTCCTCCAGCGCCATTGTAATCGCAAACAATCCAGTCTCCCACAGTCGAACAAAGCACATCGAGGTGCTCTTCCACTTCATCCAGGAGTGCGTGGAGAACGAGGACATAACCCTCATCTATGTCCCGATGGACAAGCAGGTTGTTGATATTTTTACGAAGCCGCTAGACGAGACCAAGTTCTCGCTTTTCAAAATGGAGCTGGGCATGCTGAACAAGGAACCATGAAGACGGACAAAGTGGGAAAATTGTCTCGGGATCAATTTCAACAAACCAAGAATTCTTCTTTTACAAGTACAATTCGATGAATATCGACCGACATGTCGCATATTCATACAACACTCGCCGAATCAGACTCCTCGAACAGCTAATTTCGGAGAAATCTATTTGGGGCAATATTTCAAATTGTCTATAATGGATCCGAAGACTCAAAGATCAAAATTGAGGTACGCGCAGTCTAAATGCAATTTAAAAATCGATATATATATATATATATATATATATATATATATATATATATATATATATATATATATATATATATATATATATATATATATATATATATATATATATATATATATATATATGTATATATATATATATATATATGTATATATATATATATATATATATATATATATATATATATATATATATATATATATATATATACATACATATATATATATACATATATACATATATATATACATATATATATATATTCATTTAAATGGTAACGGGAGGGCACGCTTGACTTTCGTCGAACTCAAAAGCCGGTGAAACCCGACGATTCACACAACTGTGCTACCCGACGCTTCAGCTCCCGATTCGCCGATTCCTATCGTTCGCCTCCCTCCTCCCGTGCCCTAGCTCGCATCAACCGTGCAAAGCTTGTCGCAAAGCCCTAGATTCAAGTTTGTCGCCGCCTACTGTGTGTTGTCGCCGGCTACTACGTGTCACCGCCGCCTGCCGACAGAAACGCTCTGATAATCGCCATCTATTCATTACAGTGAAGCCTTCAGTTCTTGCAGTCTTCCAAATATTCTCCAGTGCAGTGCTTGCGCCGACACCAGATGCTTCCTCAGACCCCCAGTGGTTGCTCTCCAGAGTTTCAGAAATTCCAGTTTTCTGTAATTTTCCATGGCTCCTAGAAGCATCACTGGTTGCTAGTAGGAGGTGAGTTGGTCCACGCAGGATTTGCTCAAGCCTCCAACGAATTCAGGAATGTCATTCTGATGTTGGAGACCGCTAGACTCTCCTTCATCCTCGAACAACCCTGCAACGTGCTCGACAAGGAAGTCTTAGAGTTCTTCAGTAACACCAAATTATGTCATGACGACTCAGTGATAAAACGCAAGGTTCAGAAAATCAAAATTAAGTTGAATGTCATCTCTCTAGGTACTTGCGGCTACCCATCTGTGATCAGGACGACTACCTAGAGGACGAAGATTATGCCAGAACATTATCGTTATGTGGTTTGCCCAGGAACACCAAAGCCATCAAGTAAAAAGGAATGAGTGAGGAGGGCAAACTCCTCTCAGATATAATTGGCAAGGTGCTTATTTGCAAGACGGGTTCGCACGACTATCTGTCCTCGGATATGTTCAGGATACTAGTTGCAATAATCTGCAGGACGAAGCTGTACTGGGGTTCTCTGCTGTTCACCAAGATAAAAGACAGCCTACGCACTCCCAACTTTGCGAGGATTATCACCCTATACCTGAATCAGCTCAATGGTGATAGGTTTGATATGACCAAAGGAGTTCCTATCCATTACCTAAATAAGATAGATTCTACAATCTTCTCGAGGTGGGATAGGAGGATCATCCAGCAAGGGGGATCCCTGGTACCCCCAGTGGAGGAGATAGATCATGTTCCTGATGACAGGACCCCTTCTCCTCTCCCCAGTGATACTTCTGCTGGATTGAGTACAAGAATTGAGGGAGAGACAGCTGCTCGTTCAGATACAGTTACGGTGCTTCCAGACTCAGGTTCAGGGGATATCCTAGCAGAGGTTGCTGCTATTGGTGCTACTACCGCTGCTGAGGTTCAGATAGTTGAGGGTTCAGAAGTGCATGCTGAGGAAGAGGATCCGGCTCCTTCTAATCATGATGAGGATGCTAATGCTGATATGGTTGATGATGATGCTGCTGAAAATAATGTGACAGTTGAAGATTATCATATTGAGATTGTTGATGAGGATGCAGGGTCTGCTGATAATTCTGCTAATAGCAATTCTGCTGCTGTTGAGGTTGGTTGTGATGTCATTGTGGTTTCAGTGCCTACGCCTGTAGACACACTGGTTGCTCCTGTAACGCCCTGAAAATCGTTATCGAGTTGGTCGCGTCCAAAAGTAATTTTGGTGCCTGTATAGGGGTACACGGCCTAGGACACGTGCGTGTCCAAGGCCGTGTCTAGCATGGTGTTTTGGCCGATTTTATCCCGAGAAGGACACGACAAGAAACATGGCTGAATGACACGGGCGTGTCATTTGACACGGGCGTGTGCCTACCCGTGTCAGTACCCGTATTCCCTAGAGTCATGACGGTTGGCGTGATAGTTATTCGTGACACGCCTCCGGTCACGGGCGTGTCCAAGACCCGACACGGGTGTGTCAGGTTGAGACACGGGCGTGTCTTGCCCGTGTGGTTTTTCTGCATTCGACGATCGTGTCAGGATCGAGGAACATGGCCTGGGACACGGCCGTATGCGAGGCCATGTTCGGCCCAGGTTTGAGGATTTCTGTGCATATCTGAGCCGTTCATTTTCTTTAATTAAGATTTGATGGCCCAGGCGTGTTCCTGCTCTGTTAAGGCCAGGAATGGTGGTTTAACTCCTCATTTCTCCCTTAAGCATTCTCTTTCCAAGGAGTTAGAGCAAGGAGGAAGAGGGAGGAGGATTCCGGCCGCTGGCGGAGCATCGGAGCACCGTTTATAGAACTGAGAGCGGATTCGTGGAGGAAATCCCGTTGTGAAGACTTATGTCCGTGTATTTTTCCCATGCCGCAAAAGCGTACTACAAGGGTAACGATTCTCTTCTTGAGCATGTGAAGCTCTCTTCCTTTTTGCATAGGGAAACCCGCTCCCGCGAGTGTGCGGCGAGTTTGCGGTGTTCGTTGGGGTTGACGGGAATAGTCCCCCTTGTGTTGCATATAGAGTCCGGAATCGAAGTACGGGCATAGGCATTGTGTGTGAGACCTACCCGGACATGTTAGTCTGGATCGGTGATGTTGCATTTGTTATGATTTGCCAGAGAAGACTCCGTACTTTGGGTTTTCGGGTTTCTACGTGGTAGATTGCAGCAGGGATCCTTGGGGATTAACTCCAAGGCGCACCCGGAAAATTGAGCAGAATCGTTGTTCTGCTAACTTTGCGGTCTGGGAACCGGCCTTGAACATAATTGGGTTATGTGATTGTCTGGAAATGGCAGGATCCGAGAGAAGCTTGGCTCATGCGTACGTCTTAAGGTGTACTACGCGTTGTGAGCAACAGGCAAGTGGAATTGGACCTAGGCTATGTGGTTCGGTGCGAGAGACCCGAAAAGGGGACTGGCCGTTGGCATAGTAGGGAGCCTTAGACAGTGGTCAAAAAGGCTAAAATGCTCACGTTGTTGCCATCCCGGGGGTGGTGGTGAAGACGCTGAAGTGTCAGGATTCACCGATAATGTGCCCTGGGTGCACGGGGTGTTTGGCCGTGCGAGCCTACACCTATGGTTAGCATGGTTGTACTATATTATTTTAGCTGGGCTAATGAATTGCAGGGAAGGAACACCGCCGTCCCGAGTTAGGGGCGGGGTCGTTATAATTTGGTCGGCTTTTGGCTGACTGTTGATTTGTTTGACACCTTGCGGTGGAATGTTGCTTGCAGGTGCTGCGGAGCCGAGTACCAAATAGTGGGTTGGAGCCCATGTTGCTGTGTTGGCCCTAGAAGGCCAAAGAGAATAGTTGTACTGTACTTTTGTCATGTGTGGCCAGCATGCAATCCGATGTATGGAAAACATTATTTAATTAAGTGAACCTCTGTAAGGCCATAAGGTCATGTACCTTTCTGTGTATTTGTTTTCATTCCAACTGTAGTGGTGTTGGACATTCATGTTATTTGGATTCAAGTTTGGGTTCTTTCAACTGTTTAAAAGCTTCCGCTAGAATGCTCTGTGTTAGGACGAGTAGTCTTAATTGGATAGTTTGGTTATTCATACGTAACCCTTCCGACTGTCCGTGGTATATGGTGTCAGGTTCCAGCTGGACCTTCTACTATATACCATACGACGGATGGGAGTGTTACAATTTGGTATCAGACTTCTGGTTACGGTCAGGCTTAAATGAATTTGTGGGCAAATTCTTTTAAGGGGTGGTGAGCACATGTGTGCGTCATCGTTATAACATCAAAAAGAACTCATGAATGTCCACTTAGGAATGAAAAATACACTTGTTTTGTGGAACCTGAGTGTTCTAATGATTGATTTTGGCAATTTGTGTGTCGTCTAATCTAGGTTCTTTGCTTTTATAGGCAGCTAGAAGAGATGCTGGTCAATCGGAGCGGCCGTAATCGGCGGAAAGTAGTGCACCGAGAGATGTGTCTATAACACCTCCTTCAGCGAAAACCATCAGGTTGGTGGCTGAAGCAGTTTTTGCCATGATAAATGCCCAACCTGCAGGGCAAATGCATCACGCACCTCCTGTGAATGAGCAAGAACCGGTTAGGGTGACAGAGCCGAGAGTGGTGGAGCGCTTGGTGGTGGATCAGGTAGAGCCAAGGAGGGCTACGGAGAGACAGCTCAAGCATGTAATGGGCTTTAATCCTCCGAGGTTCGATGGGGTTGGAACGCCAGCTCAAGATGAGGATTGGCTCTCTATGATTAAGAGGGTCTTGACAGCCACGTTAACGGAAGAATGGCAGAAGACCACCATAGTGACCTTCCTTTTGGATGGTGAGGCGAGGATGTGGTGGGATGAGTTGGAGTTTCATCTCTTAGTGGGAAGGCAGCTTGCTGATGTGCCTATGGAGGAATTCTCAAGATTGTTTTTGGCCAGATATATACCCTCTTCTCAGAAGCTTGAGATGGAAAATCAGTATCTTGGGTTGACTCAGGGAGCCAGAAGCGTGGACGAGTATCTCCATGAGTTTACACGGTTGGGTCGGTATGCTGGTGCTATGTTTACGGAAGAAGAGACGAAGACCAACCGATTTTATGAGGGTCTACGCGGTGACCTACAGTTACTCCTTGTTTGGCCTAAGGCGCAGGGCTTCCTAGCCTTGGTCAATTCGGCCCAGTCATTGGAAAAGGTTGTGAAGAAAGTCCAAGAGAAGAAGGACCTAGGGGAAAAGAAGGCAGAGTTCAAAGTGTCAAATGCAAAGTCAGGATTCCGCAGATGGAGCAAGAAGCAAAAGACTTCGAACTCAACCCCTTTGTCTGGTGCGTCGGGGGCAACCACAAGTCGAGTTCCAGGAGCTTGCTACAACTGTGGGAAGACGGGGCACTTTGCTCGTGAATGCTGGAGCGGACGTGCAAAGTCCGAGAGGAAGCGTGGAGTGACCTATGATGAGAAAGGGAAGGAGGTGGAATCAACCGTGTCCCATCATGCTCCAGCCCAGCCTAGAGTTTATAATCTTGGTCTGCAAGAGGCCATGAAACAAGCTGACGTGGTACAGGTATGAGTTAAATTAATTTAACTTTATGTAGTTGTTACCTTTTTATACGTTATCTTATGTTTGTTGGTGCTGGGCTTTGTGTTGATTTTCGATCGTCTGGCAAGAGCCCTATTTGATACGGGAGCATCGCATTCCTTATTGTCCGAAAGGTTCATATCGCACGTCGGGGTCCCTTCCTCGATGGCAAAAGATAGGTTGGAGGTGTTGTTGCCCAATGGGTGCTTAATGCGAGCGGATAAGTTTTGTGTGGTAAAGATTCGGATTGGGGACCAGGAGTTTGATTTACGAGAGTTTGTTCTACCGTTAGTGGAGTTCGACGTAATCTTTGGTATGGACTGGCTCTCGGAGCAGCGAGCTTACATCGATTACAATCGAAAGGAGGTTAAGTTGGGATTGCATACTGAGCGGGAGGGTATGTTTACGGGCATGAAGGGGTCGGGTAAAGTTTTGATGACGGCCCTTCAAGTGATTAAGGCGGTTCGGTCTGGTGCAGAGTTGTTTGTCACCTTAGTGCAAGCTTCAACGCCTAGGCCAAATTTGAACAGTATCCCAGTTGTGTCTGAGTATCCTGATGTGTTCCCAGATGATCTCCCAGGAGCCCCTCCTCAGTGGGAGATTGATTTTACCATTGAGCTGGTACCGGGTGCCAAACCGGTGTCACGCTCTCCATATCGGATAGCGCCGTGAGAGATGGCGGAGTTGAAGGTGCAATTGCAGGAGTTGTTGGAGCAAGGGAATGTGCGTCCAAGTTCGTCGCCTTGGAGCGCACCAGTTCTTTTCGTTAAGAAGAAGAATGGGAGCTTGCGACTCTGTATTGACTATCGAGAGTTGAACAAGCTTACGGAGAAGAACATATATCTGATACCCCGGATTGATGATCTATTTGATCAATTAGTTGGGTCAACAATATATTCGAAGTTAGATCTGAAGTCCGATTACTATCAATTGAGGATAAGGGAAAGCGACATCCCTAAGACAGCGTTCAGCACGCGGTTTGGGCATTGCGAGTTCACGGTCATGTCGTTTGGGCTGACCAATGCACAATCCGTGTTTATGGATTTGATGAACAGGACGTTTAGAGAATACCTGGATCATTTCATGATAGTATTTATCGATGATATCTTGGTATATTCGCAGTGTGAGGAGGACCATTACAAGCATCTACACATGGTGTTGGAGACATTGAGGAGGAATCAGTTGTATGCAAAGTTCTCCAAGTGTGAGTTCTGGTTATCCTCAGTAGCGTTCCTTGGTCATATTGTTAGTGGAGAAGGGATAGCGGTGGATCCGGCAAAGATAACAACGGGAGTGGCCTGTATTGTCTTCTGTGGCGGAAGTTCGGAGCTTTCTGGGGCTTGCCGGCTACTACAGGCGCTTCGTAGAGAACTTCTCGCGGATAGCGTTACCACTCACGACGTTGACAAGGAATGATCAAAAGTTTGTGTGGTCGCTGGAGTGTGAGCAGGCTTTTGAAGAATTGAAGAGGCGGTTGACCACGGCGCCTATTTTACGTTCGCCGAGTGGAACCGAAGTGTTTGAGATTTATAGTTGCTTCGGGCAGTGGTTTGGGTTGTGTTCTACTACAGCATGGGAGCGTGATAACCTATGGTTCACGACAGTTGAAGGTTCATGAGATGAGCTATCCGGTCCATGACTTATAGTTATCGACCATAATATTTGCTCTAAAGATGTGGAGGCACTATCTGTATGGGGCAAAGGTCGATATATACCGACCATAAGAGCCTGAAGTACCTGCTAGATCATAAGGATCTGAACATGAGACAGTGGAGGTGGATGGATTTCTTGGGGGACTATACATTCAAGATACATTATGTACCTGGGAAAGGAAACGCGACGGCGGATGCGTTGAGACGTAGGGCACCTGTGCAGGCCAGTTGGTTATCGGTACATGATGGGAGATTGGTTTGTGATTTGGAGGCATTAGAGATTTCCTGCATCGATAAGAAGTCTAGTTTCGGGGTGATATTGTGTTGGACAGAGGTGCAATATGACCTGGCTGATATAGTCCGATGGGCTTTGATTCAGGATATCAGTATGAAGCAGATCTTGGATGAATCTTTGGATGGGTCAAATTCCCAGTTTGCGGTCAAGGATGGACTGCTAAGGAAGGACAGTATTCTATGCGTCCCTAGTGCGGATAATCTTCGGGAGGAGTTGATGTATGAGGCTCATCATACCAAGTACTCAATCCACCCGGGTAGCACGAAGATGTATAGAGACATGAAGAAGTTATTCTGGTGGCCAAGATTAAAGAAGTATGTAGCACTTTATGTGGCCAAGTGCCAAACTTGTGCCTTGGTGAAAGCGGAGTGCCAGAAGCCCGGAGGATTCCTAAAGTCCTTGCCTATCGTAGAATGGAAATTCGACGACATTTCTATGGATTTTGTGCATGGTTTGCCAAAGTCGCAGAGGGGAAATGACGCCATCTGGGTGGTCGTAGATAGCTTGACGAAGGTGTCGCATTTCATCCCGAATAGGAAGGAAGATCAAGTGGAAAAGTTAGCCAAACTTTTGTGGATAATATCGTACGGTTGTATGGTGTGCCGCACAGTATTGTTAGTGACCGAGATGGACGCTTCACGTCGAAGGACTGGAGGCTGGTGCATAATTTGTTCGGAACTAAGATGAGTTTCAGCACAGCTTTCCACCCACATATGGATGGTCAGACCGAGAGGGTCAACATGACGATGGAGGACATGCTTCGCATGTGCATCCTAGATTTCGGAAAGCATTGGGAGGATCACCTGTACATGGTGGAGTTTGCATATAACAACAGCTTTCAAGCGAGTATTGGAATGACACCTTTTGAAGCCTTGTATGGGAGGAAGTGTCGTACACAGTTGTCTTGGTTGGAGACAGGCGAGTCGAAGTTGTATAAACGTTGAGTGGTGGAAGACGCCACTTCAATGGTAAGTACAATTCAGGAAAGGTTGAAGATCACTCAGGACAGGCAAGCAAAGTACTATAACGCCAAGCATAGGAACATGGAGTTCGGTGTTGGCGACTGGGTGTATTTAAAAATCAAGCCGTTCAAGGTTGTTTCGCGGGTTCGATGCTTGAAGAAGCTGAGTTTGAGATACCTTGGACCATTTGAAATCCTGGAGCGTGTTGGCGAGGTAGCGTATAGATTGAAGCTATCGGTGGAGTTGAGTGGGCTACACGATGTGTTCCACGTATCGGTGTTGCGGAAGGCGGTGCAAGAGCCTTCGCAGATAGTTGCGGTTGATTAAGTGTCAGTGGATTACGAGTTGACGACAAAGGTCAAGCCTATACGTATAGAATACGTTGAGGCAAACGACTCCGCAACAAGTAAATCCGAATGGTTAAGGTTCGTTGGGATAACTGCGGACGTGAGGAGCTTTCTTGGGAGTGAGAGCAAACTGTTGGGTATTACATCCACAATAACCCAGATTTGATGAAGTCACCCTGGAACTAAGATGAATTAAGTTGTATTTGATGCTTGGGTTGAGTTATATGTTTGCAGGAATTTCACTGGGAAGTGTAGACCAATGTCAGTCCACAGCGGGTCACCAAACAAAGGAATTGTGCAATGTAATCCCTCATTGCATGTTCCAAGGTGTTGACTCATGTGTGGTCTCTCTATTGGGATACACTTCATATTCAAGCTATTGGACTTTGGGAAAAGAATTGGAAGTTGACTACATTAGAAGAAAGAGTTTCCAACAACAAAATTGTCTAAGTCTTTTACTCGAGTAGGTCCATAACTACTCGAGTAGATTGATTATAATTTACTCGAGTAGAGAAGCTTTATACTCGAGTACTTAAGTGTATCTCTCGTGTAGCTAAGTCATGTACTCGAGTAGACTTAGTTACATACACGAGTAGCATGTTTATATACTCGAGTAGATCATTCATTATACCCGAGTATTAAAGGCTTCACTCGTCAAAATTCTTCTAAGTCATGGACTCGAGTAAATACACTCATATACTCGAGTAAGTATACTCACATACTCGAGTAAATAGAAACATACTCGAGTAGTACATTATACCTACTCGAGTAAATCGTGTCTCACTCGTGTACTTTGTAATTTTCCTAACTCCAGAATTTTCTAAGTCTTTTACTCGAGTAGAACTTTCACGTACTCGAGTAGATCACTTCCTCTCGAGTAGTTTAGTTCAACTACTCGAGTAGCTGCTTGCTGTCGTCTTCAGAAATTATTCCAAATATTTCACTCGAGTAGTCCTTCATGCACTCGAGTAGTTTATGTAATATACTCGAGTAGACTTTCTTGTACTCGAGTAGATCCTTCATGTACTCGAGTAAGTCACTATACATACTCGAGTAGTTCTATCTGCCTACTCGAGTAGTTGATTTCTACCTACTCGAATAGTCTATCTTTATATACCCGAGTATATTCTCCTTCATGTACTCGAGTACTTATTCAACTACTCGAGTAGCTCTTCTCTTACTCGTGTATATGGCTGAACTTTCCTGAAATTTTGTCTAAGTCTTTTTCTGACGGGATTTTCAAATCACGCGACATGATTGGTCCATGTGTACATCATTATGACCGATTATGACCGTTATTCTATCCTATATAAAGTCTTATCAGAAAATGACAAACCCTAAGTATTTCTCTAAGCTTTCATTGTCAATCTACTTTAAGAAAGTTTTTCAGCCGACTCCTCTCTGTTTTCACGGAACGGAAGCCGCCGCCGCCGCCATCTTCTCCAGCCACTGCTTCTAATTTCAGAGGATTCGTTCTGAAGAAAGTTACAGATCGAGATCGACCTCACTGCTTATCTTCTCTCTCTGATTCTGTAGAAGCAAAGAAGATCCAGATCTGGGCCGAGATTTTCTTCACCGATTTCTGAAAGTGCTGCAAAGTTCACTCGAGTAGATCATTCATTATACCCGAGTATTAAAGGCTTCACTCGTCAAAATTCTTCTAAGTCATGGACTCGAGTAAATACACTCATATACTCGAGTAAGTATACTCACATACTCGAGTAGATAGAAACATACTCGAGTAGTTCATTATACCTACTCGAGTAGATCGTGTCTCACTCGTGTACTTTGTAATTTTCCTAACTCCAGAATTTTCTAAGTCTTTTACTCGAGTAGAACTTTCACGTACTCGAGTAGATCACTTCCTCTCGAGTAGTTTAGTTCAACTACTCGAGTAGCTGCTTGATGTCGTCTTCAGAAATTATTCCAAGTATTCCACTCGAGTAGTCCTTAATGTACTCGAGTAGTTTATGTAATATACTCGAGTAGTCTTTCTTGTACTCGAGTAGATCCTTCATGTACTCGAGTAATTCACTATACATACTCGAGTAGTTCTATCTGCCTACTCGAGTAGTTGATTTCTACCTACTCAAATAGTCTATCTTTATATACCCGAGTATGTTCTCCTTCATGTACTCGAGTAGTTATTCAACTACTCGAGTAGCTCTTCTCTTACTCGTGTATATGGCTGAACTTTCCTGAAATTTTTTCTAAGTCTTTTTCTGACGGGATTTTCAAATCACGCGACATGATTGGTCCACGTGTACATCATTATGACCGATTATGACCGTTATTCTCTCCTATATAAAGTCTTATCAGAAAATGACAAACCCTAAGTATTTCTCTAAGCTTTCATTATCAATCTACTTTAAGAAATTTTTTCAGCCGACTCCTCTCTGTTTTCACGGAACGGAAGCTGTCGCCGCCACCATCTTATCCGGCCACTGCTTCTAATTTCAGAGGATTCGTTCTGAAGAAAGTTACAGATCGAGATCGACCTCACTGCTCGTCTTCTCTCTCTGATTCTGTAGAAGCAAAGAAGATGCAGATCTGGGCCGAGATTTTCTTCACCGATTTCTGAAAGTGATGCAAAGTTCATAAGAAGAAGATTCTGGCCGTTTCATCAGATCTGATTGGATTTACTGTTTGTATAATTTTTTCTAAAACTTTATTAATCTTGTCGGAGAAAGTTTCTCCGAGTGTAGGAGTTTTTCACTCCGAGTTTGTAGGGAGTGTTATCTTCCGAGGTGTAGATCCCGTTGTTTGGATCGAGTTTGTAAGAACTTTGTTCCGAGGGTAGGATCGGTTTTTCGATCCGAGATAGTGGAGTAGCCGAGTCTAGTTGATTGCTAGATCGGTGAGGGAAAGTGGATGTACCCAAGGTAGGGGAACCACTATAAATCTTGTGTCGTCTGTGATATTGGTAGATAGTTCTGTGCTGTGCTCTAAATATTTTTTATTCTGCAAAAGACGCACAACTCACCTATTCAACCCCCTCTAGGTGATTTAGGTAGACAATCGTTTTCTTTCACAAACTATGTTGGAGGAATACCCCGAGTTATTCCACTCAGGTAACATTTAATTTTTGTATACCTTTACTTAATTTCGGGACGAAATTCCTTAAGGGGGGGAGATTTGTAACGCCCCGAAAATCATTATCGAGCGGTCGCATCCAAAAGTAATTTTGGTGCCTGTATAGGGGTACACGGCCTAGGACACGAGCGTGTCCAAGGCCGTGTCTGGCATGGTGTTTTGGCCGATTTTATCCCGAGAAGGACACGGCAAGAAACACGGCTGAATGACACGGGCATGTCATTTGACACGGGCGTGTGCCTACTCGTGTCAGTACCCGTGTTCCCTAGAGTCATGACGGTTGGCATGACGGTTATTCATGACACGCCTCCGGTCACGGGCGTGTCCAAGACCTGACACGGGCCTGTCAGGTTGAGACACGGGCAGGTCTTTCCCGTGTGGTTTTTCTGCGTTCGACGATCATGCCAGGATTGAGGCACACGGCTTGGGACACGGCCGTTTGTGAGGCCGTGTTCGGCCCAGGTTTGAGGATTTCTGTGCAGATGTGAGCCATTCATTTTCTTTAATTAAGATCGGATGGCCCAGGCGTGTTCCTGCTCTGTTAAGGCCGGGAATGGTGGTTTAACTCCTCAATTCTCCCTTAAGCATTCTCTTTCCAAGGAGTTAGAGCAAGGAGGAAGAGGGAGGAGGATTCCGGCCGCCGGCGGAGCATCGGAGCACCGTTTAGAGAACCGAGAGCGGATCTGTGGAGGAAATCCCGTTGCGAATACTTCTGTCTATATATTTTTCCCATGGCGCAAAAGCGTACTACAAGGGTAACGATTCTCTTCTTGAGCATGTGAAGCTCTCTTCCTTTTTGCATAGGGAAACCCGCTCCCGTGAGTGTGCGGAGAGTGTGCGGTGTTCCTTGGGGTTGACGGGAATAGTGCCCCTTGTGTTGCATATAGAGTCCGGAATCGAAGTACGGGCATAAGCATTGTGTGTGAAGCCTACCCGGACATGTTGGTCTGGATCGGTGATGTTGAATTTGTTATGATTTGTCGGAGAAGACTCCGTACTTTGGGTTTTTGGGTTTCTACGCGGTAGATTGCAGCAGGGATCCTTGGGGATTAACTCCAAGGCGCACCCGGAAAACTGAGCGGAATCATTGTTCTACTAACTTGGCGGTCTGGGAACCGGCCTTGAACATAACTGGGTTATGTGATTGTTTGGAAATGGAAGGATCCGAGAGAAGCTTGGCTTGTGCGTACGTCTTAAGGTGTACTACGCGTTGTGAGCAACGGGCAAGTGGAATCGAACCTGGGCTATGTGGTTCGGTGCGAGAGACCCAAAAAGGGGACTGGCCGTTGGCATAGTCGGGAGCCTTAGACAGTGATCAGAAAGGCTAAAATGCTCACGTTGTTGCCATCTCGGGGGTGGTGGTGAAGACGCTGAAGTGTCAGGATTCACCAATAATGTGCCCTGAGTGCACGGGGTGTTTGGTCGTGCGAGCCTACACCTGTGGTTAGCATGGTTGTACTATATTATTTTAGCTGGGCTAATGAATTGCAGGGAAGGAGGACCGCCATCCCGAGTTAGGGGCGGGGTCATTATAATTTGGTCGGCTTTTGGCTGACCGTTGCTTTGTTTTCCACCATACGGTGGAATGTTGCTTGCAGGTGCTGCGGAGCCGAGTACCAAATAGAGGGCTGGAGCCCATGTTGCTGTGCTGGCCCTAGAAGGCCAAAGCGAATAGTTGTACTTTACTTTTGTCATGTGTGGCCGGCCTGCGAGCCGATGTATGGAAACCATTATTTAATTAAGTGAACCTCTGTAAGGCCATAAGGCCGTGTACCTTTCTGTGTATTTGTTTTCATTCCAGCTGTAGTGTGTTGGATATTCATGTTATTTGGATTCAAGTTTGGGTTCTTTCAACTATTTAAAAGCTTCCGCTAGAATGCTCTGTGTTTGGACGAGTAGTCTTAATTGGGTAGTTTGGTTATTCATACATAACCCTTCCGACTGTCCGTGGTATATGGTGTCGGGTTCCAGCTGGACCTTCTACTATATGTCATACGATGGATGGGGGTGTTACAGCTCCTCTCCCTATGACTGTCACTACTGCAGTGTTTGAGGGGGAGGCACCTCTATACCGCATATTTGTGTCCACTAAGGTTGTCAGACTCATGCACAACCTGGACAAGAGACTAGGAAGGATGTCATTGGTACCTGAAGGCATAGTTGACCTCTCTGATGAGGAAGGATCAGCCGATGTGCATGCCCCTACTTTAGGTTTAGAAGTACCGAGGTTGATTGCTGTGAATGTCACTCTTCTAGTGCTCCCAGATGCTCCAAGCTGCAGTTCAAGTGATAAGCTGCTGAAAGTTTTTGAAGAAATTCTAGCTAAGTAACAGGCTCAGTTTGATGCCTCATTGGCTAAAGTGGTTCAAAGACTCAAACAATCCGAGCAGTTTATTCTTAAAGTTCTTACTAAAGTTCAAGTAAAATTTGATAAGATAAAGGCCAGATTTGATGCAAAGTATAAAGAGGCTGCAACTGCAGTAACCCTTATGATGAGAGGACTTAAGCAGAACGAAAGAGTATTGAAAAATGTTGAGACAAACGCTCTCTCTCTCTCTCTCTCATCGACGCCCACAACAGATCAATGGCCATTATGACATTTCTTTGAAATCTTATGCCAATGCAATTGTTGTAGAAGCCAAAAAGGAGGAGGAAGCCCATACAGGTAAGATTGCCGGTGTTGAAAAGACTATTCTCGATCAGTTCAAATATGCAAATGAGTATAGCTATGACAACACTGCGTGGTTACATTGATAGTTTTTCCCTCCTCCAGTTCCTGCTGAGCCAGTTCATGTTGACGTTCATCCGGGTGAGCCTAGTTATGATGATGTTTATTCGGCTTCGGACTACACCCAATATTGGATAGACTCAAAGGACTTCTCTCAGGTTCATGGTCTGCTGTGGCTCTAGAGGTTTAAGCTTTTACTGATCCTGCTGTTGCTTCGTTCTCTGAGGCTCAGGTTCTCAAGAAAAGGAAATTTGTAGAAGGTACTTCTGAAGTCAGACCAGAACCGGTCAGGCCAGCTTAAGTCATAGAAGGACCTAATCGTAAGATGGATGAATTTTGGAGCCCTACTTCAAAAGGAAATATCTTGGACACCTTTGCCTTGTACGAGCTCGGAGCAGAGATGCATCAGGATCATTACAGTCCAGAAGAATGGAACAAGTTCAAAGAGGCATGCACCAGGAGGAGGATTCATTTCTGGATGTACAAGAATGCTGATCCATTGCCTCCTCCTCCTCCCAACTGCTATCTGAAGCCCAAGGAATATTTTGAGAGACAGCTATTGAAAAGGAAGAACAAGAAGACCTAAATGATTATATATACTTCTATGTTGTGTAGTGGGCTTCCCTCCCTGATCTAAAACAATTTTGGTTATATATATATATCTTATTTATCTAATTGACTTGGAATGCGCACTATTATCTTTTCTTAATTTCACTTATCTTTTCAAGTCTTAGTTTAATTTTATTTGATATGTGTAATTCACCTTAGCTTGTAGGATTTTGGCTTCTTCAAATAGGGGCAGATTGTTGGGTATTGTATCCACAATAACCATGATTTGAATATGGTTCCAATCAAGCTACGTTGAATTGAGGGTGTATTTGATATTGCTTTTTAATTTTGTACTTGCAGGTTCACAATGCCAAGTACACACCAATGTCAGGTTACAGTGGGTCAGTAAATACAGGACTGCACAATGTAATCCCTAATTATATAGGTCATCGTGTTGACTCACGTGTAATCTCTCTATTGGGGTGTACTTTTATCCCAAGTACAGGAGAAGGATCAATGAAGGCCAAAGACAAGAAGTCAGAAACTAAGAATTTTACCTAAGTAAAATTCGGCGAGTATGGTGAGTCATACACGTCAAATTAGTCGAGTATACCCTTGATACTCGCTGAATTCATCATGTATGCTTCCAGATACCCGACGAATTCGACATATATACTTAGGATAAATTCTCCAGGTTTCCAAAAATTGCCCAAGGCAAATTCGACCAGTATCCGAAGCGATATTTGCCGAATAATTCGAAATAAACCGAATCTTCCTTCTGTTCGACGAACTCCGCTCGACGAATTAACCTTCTGTTCGACGAACTTTGTTCGACGTATTTGCTTATATCATTACATGATTCGTCGAGTATCATACCTGATACTCGACGAATCTCGCCGAATTTTCCTTGGCATTTTTCCGATTTTTCTTCCTGGTTCGAAACCGACGGCCATGTACGATACTTTTCTAGGTTTCATTTTTGGAAATCCTTTATAGCTGTTCATTTTGAATCCCTCTATAAATACCTAGAGTAATTTTGAAATGGACAAGGATCCAAAACCTAATTTCCAACAATCAAAATATCATATTTCCTTAAAGAGAATCCCGTCGGCGGCCTACTGTTTTCGCGAATCTTCTTCTAATCAGTGAGGACAATGAGAAATCTTCTTCGCTGATAACTTTCTTCACTGGATTGCTTCTTCGTTCAAGATCTGATTTACTCCAATCCTTTTTGGTCAAAGATCGAGGTTGAAGATCCAAAGATTTCAAGTTTTTGAGTTCTCCAAGAGTCAACTTCCAACCTTCAAAGAATGTCGGATCAAGATTGGAATCGTGTGTTGTTGTTGTAACTTTATTTTAAATATTGTAGGAGATTTTTCTCTGAGTTTTGTAGATCCGTTTGTGGATCGAGTGTGTAGATCTGGTTTACGGATCTAGTTGTAGGTAAGTTTGTTCTCTGAGTGGTTGGAGCTTTGCCTCCAAGGTGTAGGAGTTGCGACTCCAAGGTGTAAGATTTGACGAAATCTGAGTTTGGTGAAGTAGCTGAATCTGCCCTTCGTGGGAGATTGGCAAGGCGGGATAGTGGACTTACCCAACTCGGGGAACCACTATAAAATCACTGTGTTTGTGTGCATGATATTTTCGATTATTTTTATTCCACGAAAAGACTCAAACTTCACCTATTCACCCCCCTCTAGGTGATTTAGGACAACGCTAGATACTTTCACTACTTATCTCTGTCCGGTAGACTTGAAGCAGATGTTGGATTCTCAGTCTCTGAGCACACCAACATCCTTGACCCTGGACATTAGCCATTGATGTGCATCTGGCTTTCTTTTACTAGCTCTCCCTCAACAGTTGCACAAGTCTTTGACATCTTGTGCAAGATGATTAATTGAATCATTCCTTATACCAAGACTTAGGTCTGGTACATCTCTGTCCAAGGACCATAAATGGTCATGGCCACTTGGACTATCCTGCAAAACATAAATTACCTTACCTTAGGAACCCAAGCTGACTTGGGTCTTAGTTCTTGTTAGGATAAGAATGCATATGTCTACCTACATGAGTCCTATCAGGAAGGCATTGCCTTGCCTTTGGAACACAGAGGTTGTACCAACAATCTATGGCACAGTGGCCCACTTTTCCAGAGCACCATCATTCATGGATTTTGTATCTACTTTTCTGAACACACCTTGAAATGTGCAAGTCATTTCTGGTTGTCTGTTCAGTGGGAAGAATTGAGGCCTTCTTCTTGTTTCTTCCAGTAAGAGCTTGACTAGAAGTGGTTCTGTTAGTAAAGGAACTTGGCTTACTCTGAACTCCATTAGCAACAGCCTTCTTTGCAGTTAGCATGTTCTTAATGGATTCAAAGGCAGCCAAGTCAGCCTTACTAACTGAAGTACTTTTGGTTTGTGTTCTTGCTTGAAGAACCTTAGAATAGGCCATTGCCTTATCCTTGAATGAGGGGGTTGAGGCACTGAATATAAAAGGTATAGGATGGGCCTCTTGGACTTTTACATCGGAATTAATCTGCACACTCAAGCCCATGACCTCTCTTCTTCCATTGTAAGGTACTTTTGTAATCTTACAAGGAAGATTCCCACACATCCAGTGACCACACTTACAGTCTTGGTCATACCTGTTGGATGGGAGAATTACCTTGTGAAAGGTTAACTGAGGCCTGACAAGTGCTTGGACTCTCTTCTGAGATTGGATAACTTTAGAAATCCACTCAGACTTAGATTTTCTCTTGATAGCATCTATCTTAGAGAAATTGGTCACAATCCTCTTCTCCCTTTCAAGTTTCTCTTAAAGATCCTTGATAATTGAGTCCTTATATTTTATGGACTCAACATGGATATCTACCATGGTCTTTAGATGAGCTACTTCTCTCTCTTTTAGATATAGCAAAGATGAAGTTTCATCTTGCTAGGAAGCAGCTAGCTGTAGGGAGGCAATTATCTCTGCTTGTTTCTTAACATGCACCTTGCTTTTCTTGGAAGACTTCAGGAGCACACCATGATTTTCAATCAATGGATTGATATCATCTTCTGAGGGAGGACTTTCATCATCACTTGATGAGGATACTTCAGAATCTGAGCAGGATTCATATCCTGACTTTGAGGATGAGCTAGATGGGTAATATACATGATTTTGTCAATGCTGATCCTAGTAGATTTCTTCTTTTGGTGTAGCTGTTGTCCCATAGCATCTGCATTCACCTTCCTCGGCCTCATCCACCTTTGAGTCACTATCTGAATATGATAGAGGGGCCCTAATATTTGCTCTTGTATCTGAATAGACTTTGTCTTCTACAAGAAATACCAACAGTCCAATATTGTTCTTGTCCTTTCTGTAGATTTGAAGCTCCATTAATCTACACATATTATGGTTCACTTTTGAACACATAAGATTAAACCTTTTTAGCTATCCTTTGAGGTCTACTCAGACTGTTAGGTCCTTTTTGAGTAACCTCCCTCTGATACCACTTGAAAGTCTTTTTTTTAAGGATACCTAAATCACGTAGAGGGGGGTGAATAGGTTTCTTAGTCCTTAGTGACTATCTTTTATTTTCTTTTAGTTGGATGCTTTGTTAGCTGAATATATTCTGCTTTCAAGACATGCAACTTGTAATAAAGCCAACACAGAAAAACACACACAAGAATAATAGTGATTCCCCTAACAAGGGTACATCCACTTTCCCTCCCACCTATCCAACTATTTTGTTGGACTTGGCACTTCTCTAAAACTACTTCTCCAAAACTACTGCTCCAAGGAGCTTACACCTTAGATCCCTCATGATCTCTCAGTCTCCTCTAAGACTTATAGCTCAGCCACAAGGGACTATAACTCAGTGATCAGCTGATCACCTAACTCAGGCCAAAGGCCCTAAACTCAGGCTAGGAGGACAACCCTACCTCAGATCTACAAGGGATCCTATAGATCAGAGAGAATGAGTCTCCTACAATCTCAGGCACCAAGGCCCTACACTCAGATCTGCTCCCAGATCCTACCTCATGCACAAGTGCCCTACAGCTCAATGAGAATGACTCACCTACCTTAGACTTGAATCCAAGTCCTACAACTCAGATTATTAACAGAATCCTACCTCAGAGAAAATTTGCTCATACCACTCAGATCCAAAAGGATCCTATAAGATGGAAGTGGGTTGGTGAGTCTTGATTGGACATAAGAGAAATTTCTCTGTGCCAATCTACCTTGACTGAGATAGACTCAGCCCAAAATTAACTCCAGGAATATATTTTCTCAGTCTACTTTTACATGATTTGATATACACGCAGTCCTAACTTCTTCTTCACAGCACCAGGAATATTTCCTGCAGCATTTGTGAAGTTACTGCAGCAAAACTTGTTGCTACTTGAGCTGAAAAGATTCTCAGCTCAACTTCTTCACAGTAACAAGGATACATAACTTGTTTTAGCTTGTGCTGGAAGTAACTGGCAGAAAATAGTTCTGCTTCTTCTTTCTTTCTTGGGCTTAGAATGTTCAGCCCTAACTTCTTCTTCACAGCCTCTAGTATATGGTCTTCAGTGTTATACTGTTGGATCTGTAAAGAACCTGCTGGTGCAGATGGAGAATGCCACCAGCTTACTTTCTTGCTCCTCTTCAGAGATCTGCCCTGATCTTGTTATAGTAGATGATGAAGACAAACAACTAACTTGTTGAGCCTTTTGACCTCCGGTCTTTTTGCTCTCTGTTCTTCTCTTCACAGCAACAATGGTGATGAAGAAGATCTATCTCAACAGCTGCCTTTTCCGTAAAAGGCTTTTCCTTTTATTGAATGCAACTCAACGACTCTTTTTGTCGTGGGACCCATACATTTAATGTCAGCTGCATCCTTTCTTTAACGCCTAACTATCGTACAGTAGGTCTGCAGCGTCTTATGTCATGTACTGTAGCTTCGCCGCTACAATTTGAATAAGGTTGAGTTGTTTACTTACTGACGTCAACACCTGTGGACTTAGTCAAAAATCAAGCATCAGTAGAATAGGCGTTGAGTGAATGAGCTTCACTCAATGCCAAAGTACTTAGACAAAATTCTGTCTATCTAGGCATTGACAGTGTTGAGTGAGCAAGCCTCACTCAATGATTTTTGCCTTAACCATTTCTGCAGCCTTTTCTGCATGCCTGGCATTGAGAGCGTTGAGTGAGCACACCTCACTCAATGCCTTGTGCCTTAGTCATGTTTTTTGTAATTTAGGCGTTGAGAGCGTTGAGTGAGCTTGCCTCACTTAACGCTTTCTTCCTTAACCAATTTTTCTAATTCTTCAGCATCTTAAGCGTTGAGAGCATTGAGTGATCATACCTCACTCAACGATTTTTAGCTTTAATCAGATTTTCTATGTCTTGGAATTGAGAGCGTTAAGTGAGCATGCCTCACTCAACGCTTTCTGTCTTAGCCAGATTTTTCTGCTCCTTGGCGTTGAGTGAGTAAGCTTTACTCAACGCATTTGTACTTGGCCAAATTTCTGTGTCTTAAAAACACAAATACTGACTTTGAGAATTAGTCAACACATTATCACATGGCGTTGAGTGAGCTTGCCTCACTCAACGCATGTGGACTTAGTAAATATTCATAGTTTTCCTGTGGTGTTGACTGACTGAGCTATACTCAATGATTATTGAGCTATGACATTGAGTGAGTGATACTCACTCAACGCCTGTGGACTTGGCCACTTTTCTGCCCATTTCTCTTTAGGCTATTGTAGCATTAGACTGTCACGCATCCTTTTGATGCATGGCATTGAGTGAGTTGACTTCACTCAACGCATGTGGACTTAATCACTTTCTCAGCTTGCCACTGCTTTGGCTTTGACTATATAGGCTCCACTTAGCGCTATAAGTCATCTGGCATTGAGTGAATAACCTTCACTCAATGCTTATGGACATAGACAGTTTTCTATCTATCCACACCTTAGGTAAATGTTTACCTCACCTATCCACTTAGGCTACCTATCCCATCATTATTGTTAGGACAACCTACAATCATTAAACTTGAGCACAAGTTAGATCACCACATGTGTATACATTGTTTGTTAGGTTTTCTTCAAATCCTGGACATTGGGATCAATGGACACAATAAATGTGAATTGTCGGCTCCAACAAACTCCTCCTTTTGATAATATCAAATCTCATTCATGAGATATAATAATTGAGATGCATGATATAGTCAAATAAGAGATAAGCTCGAGATAGTCAGGTTTCAGGTTACTGGTAACTCCCCTACACGCGCGCTCCCCATATATATGTGCTTTAATTGCTCCCCATATCCACATGCACACAGTTCAACAAGCTCCCCTACATGTGATATCCCTAGCTCATGACTCATGAACTTTCTTTTCTCCCCCTTTTGATATTAGCAAAAGGGGTGTGCTAGATGGAAAATAGACTACACACATGGACGGGGAAGAATGCAGTCAAAATAAGCGTGATAAAGATCAAACAATGCACGTGATAAAGTAAATCTAGAAGCAAATACAGTTGGGGTGACCAAACATACATCAGAGAGAATAATGCATACCAGTCAAATATACGAGCGGAGTATACAGAAGAAAATCATATGAGTTTGTAGAGTAGAAAGAATCAGACAACACAGGTGAAAATAAGTACACAACGGTTTGGAGTACAATGCTAAGAGATTTATAGAGTTAACACATTGGAACATTGCAAAAGTCAAGAATAGAAATCATGTACTAGTATATATGTGCAGTAGACATATAGTGTAGTTTCAGTCAAATTCTTATGCATGGAAGTGTAGATAGAGCAATGACATATGTATGTATAGCATCAAAAGAGAAAACATCAAGTAGAACTAACATTTAATACATGTTTTATCTCAATAAATCACTATGCTATCACGAGAGAAATAAAGTGAAAAATCACTTCACCTATCTATCTACTACATACCAAGACTAGAATAAGAGGCACGACACTTAAGGTATAGTCTTTGCATAAGATCGAAACGATTCATTTAACCAAGGTGTAACACCCCCTATCCGTCGCATAGCATATAGCAGTAGGTCCGGCCGGGGCCCGACGCCGTATGCCACAGACAGACCGGGTGGTTACTCATGGAAACCATCCAACCAATCATAACGTCTTACACAGAGCATTCTAGCGAAAGCAGATTATAAAAGTTGCAATAAAGAACCCAGCACTAAAACATGAATGTACACTAATACCAAAATAAGAATGTTATACATACAACAGTACAAGCCTTAAGGCCTTACAAAATTGTTCACTTCATATTACATGTTTTACAAACTAAAACACGCAGGCCGGTCATACATGAATAAAATAGTAAACACTCCAATTAGGCCTTCGAGGGCCGGCTTCGCAAATTGGGCTTTAGCCCGCTATTGACCGCTTGGTCCAGCAGCACCTGCAAGCAACAAACCACCGCACGGTGACAAAATAAGGCAACTGTCAGCAATGCTGACCAAATTATAACGATCCCGCCCCCAACTCGGGGCGGCGATGCTCCTTCCCTGCATTTCATTAGCATAAGCGAGCAATAAATATATATCCATTTCATCACAGACGTTGGCTCGCACGGTGACACGCCCCGTGCTCTCAGGGCACATTCTCGGTGAACCGGTCGACGTCACGTCAATTAAAGCCATAGACATTCCGGACTCACCACCGCCACTATAACGGCCAAACCTATGAGCATTTTTGTCTTCCCGGCATGAGTCACGTCAATTTAAGCCATAAACCGCCGAAGACCCACATCTATGCCAACGGCAAGTGCCACGTAACTTTAGGTCTCTTTAACCCGAATGACATAGAAGTGGGTACGGTTCCATCTAACCCGTGCTCACGTCGCAATGAAAATTTAAGCCATTTGCGCGGGTCAAACTTCTCCCGAGTCCCATTTTCGTCACACATTTCACATAACCCGGTTATGTTCAAGTTGGCTCCCAGGCCTCCATGTTGGCAAGATCACGCATCCGCCCAGTTTTCTGGGTGCACCTTTGGGTTAATCCCCAAGGCTCCCTGTTGCAATCTACCGTGTAGAAAACCCGAAAAACAACCAATAGCACGGAGTCTTCTCCGGCATTATGCAATGCAACATCACTGATCCAGACCAACATGTTCGGGTAGGCTTCACACATCATGCCTATGTCCGTTCTCGCTTACGGACTCTAAACAACTGGGACTTCACATATCTACCCGGAGGAATGCCTCCAACTCACCGCAAACTCGCTAGAGCGGGCTTCCTATGCAAAGAAGGAGAGCTACTCATGCTCAAGAAGAGAATCATTACCCTTGCGTTCTTCTTTGGCGCCATGGAAAAGTAAGCAGATGAAAAGCACCGCACTAGCTTTGCCTCCATGGATCCGGAGTCGGCTCACAATTTGGAGCTTCGAAGCTCCTCCAATGGCCGGATCTAGCTTCTTCTTGCTTCCTTGGCTCTCCTCTCTCTCTCTAAGCTTTTAGAAAGATAACCACTCATGAAAAGTGAGGGTTTCTAAGTCCAATCCCGGGTATATCTCATCAGGAACAACCCCCAGCCGTTGGATCCCAAAATAAAGAAACAAACGACTTTGATTCGGGACTGAAATGTCCAATCTGGGTCGCACACGGCCTGGAACACGCCCGTGTCCAGGGCTGTGTGCCTCATTCGCCGTCAAACTCGACTTGTCTGGAACAACACACGGGCATCGAACACGCCCGTGTTCGACCTGACACGCCCGTATTCCACCTGACATGGCCGTGTGGCCGGCCGTGTACCCCCATCGATTTCTCCCGAAAACAACCCGAGCACTGCACGGGTTCTAGTACACGCCCGTGTCCTTGCCCATGTCTACCTCAACACGCCTAGGCTCCAGGTCGTGTACACGGTCTCGACATGCGACACTTCATCGAGCAAACATCGTCGACCTGATGACACGGCCTTGGACACACCCGTGTCCTAGGTCGTGTGTCTTGTCTCGACACCTCGTCGAGCAAAGTTCGTCGATTCCCCGGGACGAGTGTCGACACAGGTCGACACGCCCTGCGACACGCCCGTGTCGCAGGCCGTGTGCCATGTCTCGACACTTCGTCGAGCTCAGTGTCGACTTCACGGGCTGAGTGTCGACACGGGTCGACACACCCTACGACACGCCCGTATCGCAGGCCGTGTGCCCAGTCTCGACACAACATCGAGCGAAATTCGTCGACACCCTGGGCCGATCGTCGACACGGCCTTGACACGCCCTGCGACACGCCCGTGTTGCAGGCCGTGTTCTCCTGCCAGAACCCAAAACTGGCCCAAAACGTCACCAGTCGCTCCTTTGAGTTTCGGGGCGTTACACAAGGTGCTCATCCTCACAATGCTCATGAAGACTTATCTGGGAGTGAGTAGTGCTTAGGGGGATATCCTTGACATATTAGTTGATAGCATGCATAGTTTTTTTGTGTTTTTTTTTGTACTATCATTATTATAGAATTCAGTTCAAGGACCCCGAATCAATCGAAATCTACCCACATAGATAGATGCACTTTAACTTGTATACAAAAGACATGATCAGTAAAGATTTTGCCCAAAGTTATAACTTTTGTATAAGTACATGT
The DNA here is from genome assembly GCA_039583875.1 of Platanthera guangdongensis. Taxonomy (NCBI): domain Eukaryota; kingdom Viridiplantae; phylum Streptophyta; class Magnoliopsida; order Asparagales; family Orchidaceae; genus Platanthera; species Platanthera guangdongensis. Next base: position 68,748,684 of record CM077154.1, read on the forward strand.
ATATCGTGATATTGATTATTCAAGTTATTTCTAATGTATTAGACACAATATCACGAGTTCTAATATGTATATATAGTTTCAACATGAGTGCTCCGTCTGGGGATGTGAGAATAGTGTAAAGTCATTACGCTACCTAAATCATCACACATACCTAGAGGCATATTTAACATACACTAACATGTCTAGTCGCACTCAGTAGCCAAGCACCTATAGATTTGACACATCATGACATAAGTAGACAATGGTCACAGAGATTAACAATCCTAAATCAAACATTGTACATAATCATTGTGCTCTAGGTTCTAGCCAATTGTGTCCTAAGAGTGAAGAATCCACATTTTTTTTATATTTTTGGGCTTTATAATAATTTTTTTTATTTTCTAAAGAAGGATAATAAAACAAAGAACAAACAAAAAAATTTGGATTTTAAAAACAAATTAAATAAAACAAACTAAACAAATGAAAAACAATGCGAAAATAAATAGAACATCATGATAGAGTATGATGCATGATATCGACAACTATGAGACATGAACTGACATTCGTGCTCTGTATAGGAATAATTTTGAAAATACTTAAGACACAATCGACCCAAGCAATATGTCGTCACCCTACCCCCGTACTAAGTGACGGATGGACATGAGGAGCTGCACACATGCCGTAGGGTGGGTTTTTAATCTCATATGCACACACAAAGACCCGCTCAACCCAACACTCTTTCCCCCCAAAGCCACAAAAGGACTTACTGGAATCCTTCCCCGGTTAAGGATAGGACGTGGATTACAAGTTAGCATTCCTAATACACACAAACCTATGCCTTCGTTATTTTGAGACAGATCACAGTAAATCTTGTGTTTTCGTTCATATCAACTAGGAAGCACTAAAGATACCTGCGCTAATCGTGAAATCATTAATCCCTCTACCTGCACACCAATTTATTTAATAATAAATCTTCCCCACTAATCATAACGGTTAGTGGGAAGTTACTCGTGAATTTAACGACAACGATTGCATCAAAGCAATTGGGCGGTGCAGAAATTATACTACGAATCGGCGACCAACCCACCTGTGGTGGTTGAACACCAGCAAGGGAAGAGGACCAAATCGGCCGTCCATGACGAGAGAAGATCGCAGTCGCGGAAAGCGGCCGCGGGGAGGGGTGACCAAGGAGGCCGCTCCTTGCGAGGCGCCTCCGTCGGCCTAAGGCGGCGGCCCCTTGTGGGGCGAGCCGCTCAGCCGCCCCTGTGCGGGAGTCACCCCACTAGGGAGGGTGGCAGTGGTCGCCCCTGCTCGTTTGCCTCTTCACGGGCGGCAGCGACGGCCGCCTCTTGCATGGTGAGCCAGTTGGCCTCCCCACTTACGGGCGGTGCCCCCCCCCCCCCCACTCAGGAGCCTCTTCACGGGCGGGGGCAGCGGCGACCGCCCATTCTGGTCAGTGATAGTGGAGGTCGCCCCTTCCAGGTGGCGACGGCGGTTGGGTGAGAGCGAGGAGTGGGGTCATGCGCGATGATCACGCGCGGCGATCGCGTGTGGCGATTGCGCGTGCAGTGGTTTAACCCATGATCCCACTAACGTTCATTGGATCATGGTAAAAAGGCGAGGTGCACCCTAAAATTTTTATAAAGGGTATTGGCCTCATCAATTGTCCCCCGAAATCCTGGGTGCTAGAGGCCGAAACGGGTGAAGAATGAGGATTTCTTCCCTAGGGATCTCTTGACGAGGATTACGACGATGGAGAATGGTGAAAGGCCAGAAAAGGAAGATAGTGGTGCCCTGTAATTCAGGTAAGACATTAGAGAGAGGGGAACACGGCAAGAACGAACGCCGGAGCGTGCGGCAGGAGTCAAGCTCTGTCGCGGGTGCACATGGCTGTGTCCGTGCAGGCACCTATCCGCGCGCACGCGCAGGGGTGTGCGGTAAGGTGATTATGTAGGCACCTATACGTGTGCGGGTACGGGTGAGCGCACCCCTGGGTGCGTACGCAGACCTGGGTGTGCGTACTCTGGGGCACGTGCTTGCCAGGCCCCATGCAAAGACTTGCGTGCACTGGGGTGTATGCACACCTGGTGGCACGACTTGGTCCTGTGGCCTAGTGGGCGCGCACACTTGGTTGAGCGTGCCCCTGGGAGCATGGGCACCAGGACCGATGTACGTCCATGTGCGCACCGGGGAGTGCACGCACCTGGTCATGCGACTTGGTCGCGCGGCCTTGTGCGTGCGCACACCTGGTCGCACGACTTGGTCGTGCGACCTAGTGCACGCGCACACCTGGTCACACAACTTGGCCGTGTGGACCAGTGCACGCACGCACCTGGTCGTGCGACTCACACACACCTAACCGGGTGGCTCAGGGTGCGCGCGTACCTAGCCGCATGCATACTTGGCCGTGCGGGCACCTGCGCTGGCCGCTGGCTGCGCGAGCGGACCAATGTGTGCATGCGGCTAGTTATGAAGCGCACTTTTCCACACAATGTTGGGTACGTGTGTGTGTACTTGGTTATGCGTGTACATGGGCATCTATGCTCGTGTTAATGCTTTTGTTGCATGTGACTTGATTTTTGATGTCTAACCCTAATTTTTGCTTCTCCTTTAATTTCAAGCATCGAAGTGTACTGCGAGACCGATGCGTTTACGTTCGTCTCTTATCGATGATCAAGTTGTGATTTGGAGGAATAGATGTGGTTTACCTGTTGATCTTGAGGTGAGGACTCTGCATACCAAGGAAAGGGTCCAAAATCCTCCGAGAGGTTGGTTGACAGTTTGCGAGATCACTTTGATATCGGGCTTTAAATTCCCACCATACGAGGAGGTGATCAACATCTTGGAGTTCTGCGGTGTTCCAATGTCATAATTTACTCCGCTAGAGATGGTGCGCTTTATATGATTGATTGCCTTCTTTAGGGAGCATGATTCGAGATTTTATTTGGATATATTTAGGTATTTGTGCGACATTTGGGTTGATGGTGGTGGTTGCATTGAAATATTCAATACTAAAAGTTGGCTTGACTTTGTGTCCCGGACGGACCGTCGTAATGAGAATACTTTGTTTGGATATGTCAAGAATTCATGGAGCTTAACCGAGCTCTAGAATTCCTTAACTGATCGTTTCCGGCGTCGGAGATGGCAAGTGCGGGACTTTACACCGATATTGGGATTTTTAGATTCTCGAGAGGTTGCGAATCGTTTATTCAACATTTCTTTGTTCGTTGAAGAGAACCGTCTATCCCTGTGTGTCCTTTCGATCGTGGCCGAGCGTGCAGTGCCTTTAGCTCGCAGGTGGAAGCTTACTTTGAGAAGTAATATTGATGCACTTGTAGGGTTTCAAACTTTGCCCCATTGAGGGGAGGACCTGACTGAGGAGGCCCTGTGAGATGAGCCTATTATAGCTGATTCAAATGTTGAGGTAATAGAGGCGCCTGCCCCCCGAGTTCTTTATACAGAGATTTCTGCCCCCCCCCCCCCCCCCCCGAGTGTCTTCATCTTTGAAGGCCATGAGTGATGTGGTAAGAAATTTACACATTTTTATCTTGTTTGAATTTATTGATTTTAACCCTTTGTTTGTTGTTTGCAGATAGAGACTCAGGTGCATATTCCGCTTATGTGGAATGATCACTATGTGAGTCTAAAGGACAGATATTCAGCTCTTCAAGAGAGGCTTCGAGCTATTGAGGCTTCAGTTGCGACCTCTAGAGATGAGTTAGATCGAGAAGTATCCCGATTTTAGCGGATTGGATCATAACTATAGTCCGAGATAGAGGAAGCCCGAGCATTGCTACAGATAAAAGTTGTTGGCAGAGAAGATTGTGCAGACTTTGAAGAATGCTCAGGAGGAGAGTTCCGAATTGTGAGTGATGTTGGAGGTGTTGGAGCATGTGTTCCGCATCTCTTGGTTTGAGAATAACAAATACCGTAATGTATTTGATCTAGTATTTTGTGTGTTTATAGTGTGCATGTTGTACAGGTTGAATGAGGAGATGAGTTTTGTGTGCTAAACTTCAAACAGCCATAACTTTCAATCCGGGAGGAGTTACGGAACGTGCCACCCCATTCAGGAATGAGAACGAAGTCATCTACAATCTGGAAAAGGTTCGGATAGCAAAAATGAAAAGGGGATATCGTTAGGCGATAGCCACTATCGTCAAGCAATAGCGAAAATGGCGTCAATGTGACAAGGCCGTGTTCCACACGATCCAGCTACAAAGCACGATATTTGGAGGTATAGCCAAGCGATATTGGCTATCGTCGGGCGATAGATCCATGATCAAATCAGCCCATAGAAACCTCAGAATCATGGGACACGTGGCAGCCAGAAATGATATCGCTGGAGGGCGTTAGCCACTATCGCCGGGCGATATCCCAAAAATATAAGAAGGCCAAATTCTTCTATAAAGAAAACGAATTTCATTACCTAGAGTATTAGTTCTCGTGTGTTCCATCAAGAGAGCTCCAACCTTAAAAAACTCGAACTTTCCCAAGAACGTTTAAGAGCGAAGAAGAGACGGTTCGTGCGCAGCATCTAAGGCAATCTTTGCAAGGATTCAACATCATCTTCAGAGCTTCATTTTGAGGGAATTTTTATTCTGAATTTCTATTTTGTAACTTATCTTTTCATCTTTGCAATTGGTAGAGAAATTGCCGCCGTGTGCATGGCGTCTAGGTCCGTGTGTGGCTTTGGAGGAAATCGCCACCTTGTGTGTGTATTTTAGGTCCTTGTGTGGCTTAGGAGAAAATTGTCGCCTTGTGTGCAGCAACTAGGTCGAGGTTAGATTTAGGGGGAGGCTAGAGTCTGTATCTGGGGTAAGATAGGATATAGCCAGCCAGTACTTGGGAGAAAGACCGGTGAATCATCAAAAAGAGATTTGTCATATTCGCCTCGATTTCTAGCGATATAGAGATCAAATATTTTGTAATCAATTTTTTAGGAAATAAAATCTTATCATTTATTATTTCATTATCTTGATTTTATTTTCATGTCATAAATATTTTAAATATTGTTTTCTCTTTCAAAATCATTAAAGAAAAATATAATGTAAATTACCTTTTACAATACACTCTTAGAATTCAATATATCTAGCGCTGAGCGATAGTGATATCGCTAACGGTAGTATAGTAATATTGAATTCCACAATTTCCTTAAAATAATCTTTAACATAATATGTTTGTTTAGATATAAAAATATAATTTCCTATAAAATATTCCATAACTTCATTAATTAACTCTAATATTTTTATTTAAGAATTAAAATCCCATAAAGCCCTTATTCACCCCCCCCCCCTCTAAGGGCGATGTAAGATCCAACAATTGGTATCAAAGATAGGTTATTCCAAAACGGCTTCACAATTGGGAATAATGGCGCTTCATGATCTTGCAACCACTAGAGGGGATGAAAATTTATTAAATGAAAAATCTTTAGCACCACCATTATTTATGGGTGAAAATTATAAAGGATGGAAAATTTTAATGGAAAATTTTCTTAAATCCTTAAATATTGAAGTTTGTAATATTACAATTAAAGAGCCCCCAATTATTTTAAATAGAAATGAAATGATTTAAAATGCTAAATCATTAAATATTTTATTTTGTGCACTGGCTCAAAATATTTTCAAACTTATTTATACCTTTCCTACAACTTATGAAGTTTGGAAATATCTTGAGAATTTTTATAGTCTTTTTTCCGCAGATAATGAACAAGAGCAATTTCCTATAGATTCGAGAGAAGAAACCGATGAGGACTCATATTTGGAGGAAAATCTATCAAATTCAACTAACAAAGAAGAATGCAACATCACAATATTATACTCAAATGATGATAACACATCAAGCAGATGGGAAGATGAACTCTCATCAATAGAAGCGGACAATGAAGATGTCAAAGGAACTATATGTTCAAATCATGTCTTGTTTGATAGTGTTATAAGAAAATCAAATTCCCTTCTTGTTTGTAATTCTATTTCTACGTTACATGTGGTAGATGCAGCAAAATGCAGAAGTAAGAAATTAAAAAAATATTAATTCAAAATTGCATTTAGAAAATAAAAAAATAAAAGCACAACTAAATGTAGATCCAAAGCATGTTGTATCACATTCTCCATCTAGCTCCGTAGTTGAAAATATTATACCTTGTTATGATTGCAGAGAATTTAAAGAAAAATTCCAGGTTTTTGAAAAAGAGCTAAACTTTTCCAAAGAGCAGAATGAAAAATTGATTAATGAAAATGTTGTTGTGTCTCGTAAACTAAAATCATTAAAATTATTTGTGAAAAAAGATTCAAATAATAAAAAATTATTTTATGTCTAGTTTATCTTCAAAGTTGAGTGAGGTATCTACTAGTGTTTCAAATTTCATAAGACATATACCTAGTAGAATATTTAATCCGCATTCAACTTATCCAAATGTTAAAGTAAATGTCAACAAATTTTATATTAATAATAATTTCAAAAATCACTATCATTATTAGCCCCAAAATAATGAGTGTGAAAATTTGTCATATAAAAAGAATATTCAACCAAAGTTTGAATGGAGGCCCATCGTTAAAAATGACGCACATATTCCACTCAAAAGGGCACATTCATCATTATCTCCCCATGGTTAATCATGTTATGTTTGGGTACCCAAAGGAACCGCATCACTTGGCTCCTTTTGGATACCTAAATATCTTATCCATTAATATCCACCTATTGCGTGAAGTAGAAACTAATCAAAACAAAATTACTCGATAAACTACTTCACAATATTCACAATGTTCTTTTTGTTTTTATTGTGTTTTTTTTTTGTATTTTGTTTTTGTATATGTGTGTCTATAGGATTAAGTGCTTTAGTATGACCATGATCAATCACCCATTATTTGTGTCTCACTTTATCGAGGACGTAGGTTGTATGCATTAGAGATGTTAATTTGTAAATCATGTCTTGTACTTAATCGGGGAAGGGTTCCAGTGGGGCCTTGCGAGGCATTAGGGGGGAAAGAGTGTTAGGTGTAGCGGCCTCTTTTATGTGTATATGTGATTAATACCCCAACCTACGGCATTCGTACAGCTCCTCATGCCCATCTGTCACTTAGTACAGGGTTAGGGTATAGACATATAGCTTGGGTAGTTTAATCTAGGAAATTCTCATATCATTTTCATTGCATGAACATTATTTTACATTATGATTATTTATATCATGCGTATTGGTTTGAACATGTATACATTATTTTATACTAGTTATTTTAAAGATATTACAAAAAAAACCAATTATAAAATTATAAAACAATTAAAATATCCATTATCATTGTCAAGGATGATTAATTTTATCAATTAAAGATTAAATACAAAGTTTAATTTAGTTTTCACATTTCTTAAAACATTGTTTTGATTTTATCATGCCCTGAATATTATCTTGTTATGTGCAATGAAATTGATTGTAGAAAACATGTGTAGAATTGTTTAGAATGCCTCTAAGTATGAGTAATATTTTGTGTTTGATAATGACTTTACACACTCACTTATTTTGATAAACTATATGTGTTTTTAATCTTATACTTGCATGGTTGTGTAGTGTAATAACATAATAATTAAAATGCATAAATAGATTACCTACACTACATTGAATGGTTTATTTCAATTCTTTGTTTTTCACGCACTTATTCATTAGAGAAAAGTTGTTTAAAAAATTTAAATGATATTGTTTGCAAAATAAGTGAATTCGGAGTCCTTACTCACCAGCATAGAAAGCATATAATAAATGATAAAGAAAACTCCACCAAGCACTACTCACCCTCCTAGTAAGTCTTAATAAGTATTGTGAGGTTGAACACCTTGAAAAGGATTGTAAAGTGTCTTGTAACAAACAAAAGTATTCACCACTTCTCTTAGTACACTAGATCACAAAAATAAAAACAAAGTTAAAAAGAATAAAAGTGATCCCCCCAAGTACTACTTCGCTCCCTAATAAGTCTTACTGAGCATTGTGTGTGCAAAGCACCTTGGTTTTTTTTATGTATGTGCATTGAAATATCGTGGAAGTAATTTTAGTTGTGTATTTTAATATTATATTATTTCATTATATATGTCATTCATTTAGATTAATATATTTGTATACTTTATCAAATCACTTTGGTACACATTATTATCATATATAAAACTTCTACTCATGAGAATTGGATCATAATGCATATCTACACAATTCTCTACAAACTTAAGTAAATGCACTAGATAGAAAAGCATGACCACTTCAATATTTTTGTTTACTTGAAATGCAAATTTTATTACATTGTAGCTTTGTGTCTTTTCTTGATATTTTTCAAATCATGCTTGCAATTATATCTCAATAGAATAGCATCTCTTGTAACTATAACTCAAACATCAACTTTTCAATTTTAAAACTCATTATCCTTTATATGCTCTTACTTTATAAAAATATATTTATTTTTAAGAATGCTTATTATACTTTCTGATGAGATTATTACTTGCACTTATTCATGTTTTTCTTTCAACAAGTGGTATCTTGAAATACAAACGCTTACTCTATCATTTTATCTATATTTCTTACTACATTATGCTCCATCATGCTTACTTTTAATAAGTGGTATGTAATAAGCTATATATTACATTTTTTCCAACATAGAGTACATTGATTAATATTGCATACACTCACCTAATACCCTCTTTTGATACTACCAAAGAGGAGAATAACTTGCATGAATTTAAAATTTTAGAGGGAGTACATTGAAAATTTCATAGGCAACATCTATGTAGGTGGAGTAATCATATAAGAAATGCATATATTATCTTATTGCTCGATCATGATTATTCTTCCAATAAGTTATCCCTAATCAATCTTAAAAGGTATATATTCATCCCTACCCACTTTTGCCAATAACAAAAGAGGAAGAATAAACTAAGAAATCTAGTGGAATCGATATTTAGGCCGAGAAAAATATATGGGGAACACTTATATAGGGGAGCCTTCATATACGAAGAGTATGCATCTGAGTTTTGTTTTAAAAGCTACCATGTTATAAACTAATTATTCATGCATATCTTTTACTATACTTACCTATAAACACAATTGTTCTTAAACTCACTAATTTTTCATATATGTATTTGTTATTATCAGAAGGGGGAGATTTTTGGAGCATGCATTTCGCATCTCTTGGTTTGAGAATAATAAATACCGTAATGTATTTGATCTAGTATTTTGTGTGCTTATAGTGTGTAGGTTGTACAAGTTGAATGAGGAGACGAGTTTTGTGTGCTAAACTTCAAACGGTCATAACTTTCAATCAAGGAGGAGTTATAAAATGTGCTACCCCATTCCAGAAAGAGAACGAAGTCATCTACAATCTAGAAAAGGTTCGGATGACAAAATTTAGAGGGGATATCGCCAGGTGAAATCCACTATCGCCAAGCGATAGTGAAAATGACGTCAGCGTGATGAGGCCATGTTCCACACTATCCAGCTACCAAGCGTACTATTTGGAGGTATCGCCAGTCGATATCGGATATCGTCGGGTGATAGCTCCACGATCAAATCAGCCCACGGAAACCTCAGAATCATGGGACACGTGCCAGCCATAAATGTTATCGCTGGAGGGTGATAGCCACAATCGTCGAGCGATATCCAAAAAATATAAAAAGGCGAAATTCTTCTATGGAGAAAAAAGAATTTCATTACCTGGAGTTTTATTTCCCGTGCATTCCATCTAAAGAGCTCCAGCCTTAAAAAATTTGTACTTTCCCAAGAACGTTTAAGAGCGAAGAAGAGAAGGTTCGTGCGCAGCATCTAAGGCAATCTTTGCAAGGATTCGGCGTCATCTTCAGAGCTTCATTTTAAGGGAGTTTTTATTCTGAATTTCTATTTTGTAACTTATCTTTTCATCATTGTAATCAGTAGAGAAATCGCCATCTTGTGCGTGGCGTCTAGTTCCTTCTATGGCTTAGGAGAAATTTGTCGCCTTGTGTGCATCGACTAGGTCGAGGTTAGACCTTGGGGGAGGTTAGAGTCCATATCTACAGTAAGATAGGATATAGCTAGCCGGTCCCTGGGAGAAAGACTAGTGAATCATCAAAAAGAGATTTGCCATATTCACATCGATTTCTAGCAATATAGAGATCAAATATTTAGTAATCAATTTCTTATGAAATAAAATCTTGGCATTTATTATTTCATTATCTTGATTTTTTTTACATGTCATAAAATATTTTAAATATTATTTTCTCTTTCAAAAGCATTAAAGTAAAATATGTTGTAAATTACCTTTAAGAATACACTCTTAGAATTCAATATATGTATCTAGCGCTGAGCGGTAGTGATATCACTAACGATAGTATAGTAATATTGAATTCCGCAATTTCCTAAAAAAGTAATCTTTAATATAATATGTTTGTTTAGATATATAAATATAATTTCCTATAAAATATTCCATAACTTCATTAATTAACTCTAATATTTTTATTTAAGAATTAAAATTCCATAAAGCCCTTATTCACCCCCCTGTAAGAGCGTTGTAAGATCCAATAGGAGGCTTCCGAGGCAGAGATAATGTGTCTTTCTTCTGAAGAGCGGGTACTTGAGATGAAGGCAAGTGGCCTTGAGGAGTATAAAGATTCTTTCGATTTCCTACACAATCGTTGTTGAGAATATTGCCCTCAATGATCCCTAGATTTGAAGAGACATCACAATCAATACTAAGAGCATAATTGTATTTGATGTTGTTCAATTTCATCATGTGTAGAATGTTCCTTGGAACAAGTTTAGACAGGTTGTCTAAGTGATTATGATAGGTGGTCACAAGGTAGAAAGGCAGAGAGACAAAAATCTGACTAAGTCCATAGGCATTGAGTGAAGACAGTTCACTCAACGCCAGGAGTCAAGGAAGGATAAAGAAAAGATGGAAATCTATCTAAGTCCACAATTATTGAGTGAAGCCAGTTCACTCAACACTAGATGCCAAAAAGTGCTGAGTAAAGCATGGACAGCCAAAGCCTAATAGTTTGCAAAGCAGATTTGCGGCTAAGTCCACAGGCATTGAGTGAAGGCAGATCACTCAACACCATATAATAAGAAGCATTGAGTAAAGCTCAGTCTGTCAAAGCTTCAGCATTGGCAAGCAAGAAATTCGACCAAGTCCAGAATGGTTGAGTGAGGACAGCTCACTCAATGCCTGAAGAAAGAAGCATTGAGTTAAGCTCAAGCAGCCAAAGCAGTTGAAGAATCTGTCAAGAAATTCAACTAAGTCCAGAATTGTTGAGTGAGGACAGCTCACTCAATGCCTGAAGAAAGAAGCATTGAGTCAAGCTCATGCAGTCAAAAGAATTTGAAGAATCTATCAAGAATTCTAGCTATTCCAGAAGCGTTGAGTGAGGATAGCTCACTCAATGCTCAAAGAAGAAGGCGTCGATATGACAGTGTTCAGTCAAAGCTTAAGAAGAGATTGACAGAAAAATCTGTCTAAATCCAGATGCATTGAGTGAGGACAGCTCACTCAATGCAAGCTCATCAAGAAGATTGGCTAAGTACAGAAGCGTTGAGTGAAGCAAGTTCACTTAATGCCTCATCAAAAAGACAGGCAATGGTAGAAGTGTTGAGTGATAAAGGCTCACCCAACGCATTCATAAAGAGAGAAGCGGCTAAGTACAGAAGTGTTGAGTGAAGGGAGTTCACTCAACGCCTTAGCAAGATTGCAGGTAATTCAAAGAAGCAACTAAGTCCAGAAGCATTGAGTGATGATGGTTCACTGAACATACTCAACGCCTGGCAACGCAGAAGTAATTGGCTAAGTCCAAATACGTTGAGTGATGAAGGTTCACTCAACGCACTCAACGCCTGGAAGTGCAGATTATCTGACTAAGTGTTTTTCCGCGGAGTGAAGGCTATTCACTCTACGCACTTAACGTTTGGGATGAAACTGAGAATTTGGCGAAGTCCACAGATGCTGACGTCAGCATGAGTCATCAAGATTCAAAATTATTACAACAAGTCTACAGTACATGACAAACGGCATCGCAGGTCTACTGTAAGACTTTTACTGATGAAGCTACGTTGCAGTTGTCAACCATTGCGGGTCCCATGAGCCAAAGTGTCATTGGATGGCGGAAGATAAAATGATTGAGATCGACGGAAACAAATCAACTTTTAGGGTTTTATCTTTTCGTAAAGAGGTGGAACTTCATCTTCTTCCTCTCGCCATTTTTATAGATCCTAAAGCTTCAAGTTCAAACCTGCTGATCTAAAAGTTCACTTTAGTTAGCTGTAGCAATCTTCACCTACTACGACATATTCAGAAGAGTTTTCTGAGAAAGAAGAAGAAGCAGAGCATTCTAATTTCTGCAGTCAAGGTTAGTTTATTGAAGAATACAAAGATCTGTCAACTCATCTTTCTTCATTAGCAAGATCAGAAACTTGTGTTTCTGAAATCTGAAGTACTTCCAGCACAAGCAGCAGTTTCCTAAAGATCTTATTTCTTATTGCTGTGAAGAAGTTAGGGCTGAGTTCATCTCAGCTCAGGAAGCAGAAGACTCGGAGAAAATTTCTCTGGAGTCAATTAAACATCAACAAACTCTTTCTTTTATATAGGATCCTCTGGATCTGAGTTGTAGGCCTATTTTATAAAGGTTGAGTGTAGGATCATTTGTTGATCTGTGGAAGGATCATGTGTGGAACTGAGGTAGGGCATGTGTGTCTGAGGTAGGGAAGTTTGCCTGATGTAGGAGAGTTATTATCTCTGAGTGGTAGGGTCTTTGTGCATGAGTTGTAGTATCCAGCTTTGGATCTAAGGTAGTGCCTTTGTGCCTGAGCTGTGGGAGAGTCATTCTCTCTAAGTTGTAGGGCTAACCTCCTAGCCTGAGCTGTAGGACTATTAATTTAGTCTGAGGTAGGTGATCTTTGATCACTGGGTTATAGGAGCTAGCTTGCTCTGAGGTAGAGCTTTGTGCCTGATGCTGGTCTTGGAGGAGACTGAGAGAACCTGCTGGATCTGTGTTGTAAACTCTTAGAAGTCAAGTTTTGGAGAAGTGACTTGTCTAACACACTGTTAGAAAGGTGGGAGGGAAAGTTGACGTACCCATAATCTGAGGAACCACTATAAATCTTGTGTGTGCTTTTATGGTTTGTCTTGAAGGCAAGAAAATAACTAACTCACAACACACTTAAAGAAGGAAAAATAAAAAGAGATTGAAAAACCTATTTAACCCCCTCTAGATGTTTAGCTATCCTTGAAACTAAAGACTTTCAAGTGGTATCAGAGGGAGATTTCTCAAGAAGGACTTCACAATCTGAATAGATTTCAAAGAGTAGCTACAAGCATTATACTTATGGGTTCAGGAGAGAACCATAAGGAGCTGGGTTCCATGAAGCTTTCAATCTGCAAGAAGGAGAGCTTGGGAATCTGGAAGGAGAGGGTCAGGCTTTTCATGGAAGAATCTGACCTGAGGATCTTCATTATAGTTCCAGAGGGATATTTCAACCCTATGAAAGTCATAGCTCTGGATGCAATAGTACAGACACCAAAGAATTATTCAGAGATGACCAAGGATGAGGTCATTCTTGCCATCATGGACAAGAGAGCTCAGAACATCATAGTTAGTGTTATTGATGATTCTACCTTTTAAAATCTGGATCACTACAAGACCTCCAAGGAGATGTGGGACACTTTTGTGGTCTACATGGAAGGCACAGATTAGGTCAGATATGATAGGAATTCCTTACTCAACCATAAGTACGAGGATTTCAAGCAATCCAAAAAAGATAATGGTACGCCAGATACAGGTATACATATTACACGCAAGTGCACGTACTGTAACACCCCCTATCCGTCGCATAGCATATAGCAGTAGGTCCGGCCGGGGCCCGACGCCATATACCACAGACAGACCGGGTGGTTACGTATGGAAACCATCCAACCAATCTCAACGTCCTACACAGAGCATTCTAGCGGAAGCAATTTATTAAAGTTGCAAAACAAGAACCCAGCACAAGCATGAATGTCCACTAAAACCAAAGGAATGGCATTACATAATACTCAAAAGTCGGCCTTAAGGCCTTACAAGATGTTTCATTTGTCTATTACATGATTTACCAACCTCGGCACGCAGGCCGGCCATACATGAATAAAATAGAAAACATTTCCACTTGGGCCTTCGAGGGCCAGCTTCGCAAAAAGGGCTTTAGCCCGCTATTGACCGCTTGGTCCAGCTGCACCTGCAAGCAAACAAACCACCGCACGGTGGCAAACAAAGCAACGGTCAGCAATGCTGACCAAATTATAACGATCCCGCCCCCAACTCGGGGCGGCGATGCTCCTTCCCTGCATTTCATTAGCACAAGCGAGCAATGCATATAATCATAGCCATTTCATCACAGACGTTGGCTCGTACGGCCACACGTCCCGTGCACTCAGGGCACATTCTCGGTGAACCGGTTGATGTTACGTCAATTGAAGCCATTAACATTCCGGACTCACCACCGCCACTAGACGGCCATTCCTATGAGCAATTCGTCTTCATGGTATTGGTCACGTCAATTTAAGCCATCGACCACCGAAGACTCACATCTATGCCAACGGCGAGTGCCATGTAACTTTAGGTCTCTCAAACCCGAACGACATAAAGCGGGTACGGCTCCATCTAACCCGTGCTCATATCGCAACGGAAATTTAAGCCATTTGCGCGGGTCAAACTTTCACCGAGTCCCATTCTACCGCAAGACACATAACCCCGTTATGTTCATGTTGGCACTCAGGCCACCAAGTTGGCAAGACCTCGTGTCCGCCCAGTTTTCCGGGTGCACCTTTGGGTTAGTCCCCAAGGCTCCCTGCTGCAATCTACCGCGTAGAAAACCCGAAAAACACCAAATAGCACGGAGTCTTCTCCGGCCTTATGCAATGCAACATCACCGATCCGAACTACATGTCCGGGTAGGCTTCAACCAAAATGCCTATGTCCGTTCTCGCATACGGACGCTAAACAACGGGGACTTTACATATCTACCCGAAGGAACGCCTCCAACTCTTCGCCAACTCGCGAGAGAGGGCTTCCTATGCTAAGAAAGAGAGCTATCATGCTCAAAAGTGAGGATCGTTACCCTTGCGTTCCTCTTTGGCGCCATTGAAATGTAATCGGATAGAAATCACCGCGCTTGCGTTGCCTCCGTGGATCCGGAGTCGGCTTGCGATTCGGAGCTCCGAAGCTCCTCCAATGGCGGATTTAGCTCCTCTTCCTCTAGCCTTGGCTCTTCTTTCTCCAAGGGTTTGGAGAGAGGATAAGTAATGAAAAGTGTGGATTTTTCTAAGTCAAACCCGTGTATATCCTCCCAGGAACCATCCCCAGCCGTCGGATCTCAACCTAAGAAAACGAGCGGCTTTGATTCGGGGCTGAAATGCCCAATCTGGGCCGAACACGGCTTGGCACACGCCCGTGTCCAGGGCCGTGTGCCGCATTCGCCGTCAAAATCGAATCTTCTGAACACGCACACGGGTATCGAACACGCCCGTGTTCGAGCTGACACGCCCGTGTTCCAGCTGACACGGCCGTGTAGCCGGCCGTGTACCCCATGATTTTCCCCCGTTTCCAACCCGAGCACTGCACGGGTTCTAGGACACACCCGTGTCCTTGCCCGTGTCACATTGACACGCCTGGGCCCCTAGGCCGTGTACACGGGACATTTCGTCGATGGGAGGACGACGACTCGCTGACACGGCCTTGGACACGCCCGTGTCCGAGGCCGTGTGCCTTGTCTCGACGACCGTCGAGTGAATCTCGACGATTTCACCTTGACGCTCATCGACACGGGTCGACACGCCCTGCGACACGCCCGTGTCGCAGGCCGTGTGCCCATTCTCGACGAATCGTCGAGAATAACTCGACGATTTCACGGCTAAGTGTCGACACGGGTCGACACGCCCTGCGACACGCCCGTGTCGTAGGCCGTGTGCCCATTCTCGACGAATCGTCGAGAATAACTCGACGACTTCGCGGCTAAGTGTCGACACACGCTTGACACGCCCTGGGACACGCCCGTGTCCCAGGCCGTGTGCCTTCAGCCAGAAACCAAAACTGGCCCAAAACGTCCCCCTTTGCTCCTTTGAGTTTCGGGGCGTTACAACTCTACCCCTCTTAAAAGAATTTCGCCCACGAAATTACATAAAGGGAAAAACATGTACAAAACAAAATTTGTACCTGAGCGGAACAACTCCGGATATTCGTCAAGCATCGTCTGCTCTCGCTCCCAAGAGAGCTCCTCACGACCGCAATTGTCCCACCGGACTTTGACCATCCTGATCTCTTTATTGCGTAGCCGCTTGACTTCCGAGTCCTCAATCCGCACGGGCTTTACCTTTGTCGTTAGCCCACTATCCACCGGCACTTGATCGACCGCGATCACTTGCGTAGGCTCTTGCACCGCCTTCCGAAGCGCCGAAATATGGAATACATCATGTACACCACTTAGCTCCACTGAAAGCTTCAGCCGATAGGCCGCTTCTCCTACTCGCTCCAGAACCTCGAACGGTCCAAGGTACCTCGGGCTTAGCTTTTTCAATCGTCGCACCCGCGAGACACCCTTGAACGGCTTGATCTTTAGGTACACATAATCACCCACAGCGAACTCCACGTTCCTGTGCTTGGCATTATAGTACTTTGCTTGCCGGTCCTGAGCGATGAGTAACCTCTCCCGAATGGTTCTCACCAAAGAAGTAGCACCCTCTACTTCCGATCGCTTATACAACTTTGACTCACCCGTTTCTAACCAAGACAACGGCGTGCGACATCTTCTACCATATAGGGCCTCGAAAGGCGCCATCTGAATACTTGCTTGGTAGCTGTTGTTGTATGCGAACTCCACCAAATAAAGGTGGTCCTCCCATTGCTTTCCGAAGTCCAAGACACACATGCGAAGCATGTCTTCCATCGTTCTATTGACCCTCTCGGTCTGCCCATCCGTTTGTGGATGGAAGGCTGTGCTAAACTTCAGCTTTGTTCCCAACATTTGCTGCACCAGCCTCCAATCATTGGACGTGAACCGCCCATCACGGTCACTCACGATGCTGCGGGGCACACCATGAAGCCGCACTATGTTATCCACATAAAGCTTTGCCAGCTTCTCCACCGGATCATCCTTCCTATGCGGAATAAAATGCGACACCTTTGTTAATCGATCGACCACCACCCAAATGGCGTCGTTCCCCTTCTGCGACCTTGGCAAACCATGCACAAAGTCCATAGAGATGTCGTCAAATTTCCACTCCGGAATAGGCAAGGACTTAAGAAATCCTCCCGGCTTTTGGCACTCCGCCTTTACCAAGGCGCAGGTTTGGCACTTCGCTACGTATAGCGCCACATCCTTTTTCCAACCCGGCCACCAAAATAGCTTCTTTACATCACGGTACATCTTCGTGCTCCCCGGGTGAATCGAGTACTTGGTATGGTGCGCCTCGTACAACAACTCCGCCCGTAAACTGCCCACACTTGGGACGCACAAACGACCGTCTTTCCACAACAATCCGTCCTCCACAACGAATTGGGAATTTGACCCATCCAGAGCCTCTATCATGAACTGCTTCATATGAGCATCCATATCCAAAGCCTGCCGAATCCGATCAGCCAGGTCATATTGGACTTCAGTCCAATTCAGCACTGCTTCAGCACTAGATTGTCTATCCACACAAACAATCTCCAACGCCTCCAGCTCCTGCACCAACCGCTCATCATGCACTGATAGCCAATTAGCTTGAGCTGGGGCTCGACGACTCAACGCGTCCGCAACCGCATTCCCTTTGCCAGGCACGTAGTGGATCTTGAAAGTATAGTCCCCCAGGAACTCCATCCACCTACGCTGCCGCATATTCAGATCTTTCTGATCAATCAAATACTTTAGGCTCTTGTGATCGGTGTAGATATCAATCTTCACACCGTACAAATAGTGTCTCCACAGCTTCAAGGCAAAAATCACGGCCGCCAACTCCAAGTCGTGGACCGGATAATTCCTCTCGTGCACTTTTAGCTGTCTCGAGCCATAAGCTATCACGCTGTCGTGCTGCAGTAGCACGCAACCCAAACCACTGCCCGAAGCATCGCTATATATCTCATAGCCTTCGGTTCCACATGGCGAACTCAACACAGGCGTCATGGTCAACCGACACTTCAATTCCTCAAAAGCTCGCGCGCACTCCGGCGTCCAAACGAACTTATGATCCTTCCTCGTCAAAGTAGTGAGAGGTAGCGCTATCCGCGAGAAGTTCTCTACGAAGCGCCTATAATAACCGGCAAGCCCCAAAAAGCTCCGGACTTCTGCTACCGTAGCAAGCTCAGGCCACTCCCGTATCGCAACAATCTTCGCCGGATCCACCGCAATACCCTCTCCACTCACTATATGCCCAAGGAACGCCACTGAGGATAGCCAAAACTCGCACTTTGAGAACTTGGCATACAATTGGTTTCTCCTGAGCGTCTCCAACACCAAATGGAGATGCTTGAAGTGATCCTCCTCACTTTGCGAGTACACCAAAATATCGTCGATGAAGACGATCACGAAATGGTCTAGGTACTCCCTGAACGTCCTGTTCATCAAATCCATAAATACTGACGGCGCATTAGTCAGCCCAAACGGCATGACCGTAAACTCATAATGCCCGTATCTCGTACTAAACGCTGTCTTCGGGATATCACTCTCCCTTATCCACAGCTGATAGTACCCCGACTTGAGATCTAACTTCGAGTACACCGTCGACCCGACTAACTGATCAAAGAGATCATCAATCCTAGGGATCGGGTACTTATTCTTCTCAGTCAGCTTGTTTATCTCCCGATAATCAATACACAATCTCAAGCTTCCGTCCTTCTTCTTAACAAAGAGGACCGGTGCGCTCCAAGGCGAAGAACTCGGGCGTACAAACCCTTGCTCCAACAACTCTTGCAATTGAACTTTCAGCTCCGCCATTTCCTTAGGCGCTAGCCGATACGGAGATCGTGACACAGGCTTTGCACCTGGCACTAGCTCGATAGTAAAATCTATCTCCCGTTGTGGCGGGGCTCCAGGAAGATCTGCAGGGAACACATCAGGGTATTGCGATACCACTGAAATACAATCCATAGCGGGCTTCGGCTTTGCAACCTCCACTAGAGTGAAGAACAGTTCTGCTCCGGCACGAACTGCCTTAACCACTTGAAGAGCAGACATCAATGTTTTGCTCGACCCCTTTAAGCCCTTAAACGTCGTCTCACGACTCGCTCCCAGATTGACTTCCTTGCTACCGCAATCTATATGGGCCTGCTGCTCCGAGAGCCAGTCCATGCCAAATATGACGTCAAACTCCACTAACGGAAGTAAAGACGCCCGCAGGTCGAACTCCTGCTCTCCAATACGAGTCTTAACCTCGCAGATCCTAACCGCTCGCATCGAACACCCATTGGGCAATAACACATCCAACTTGTCCTTCGCCATCGAAGAAGGGACTCCGATGCGTGATATAAATCCTTCGGACAAGAAGGAGTGTGAAGCTCCCGTATCAAAGAGTGCTCGTGCGGGATTTTCACAAATCATTACAAATCCTAAACAAGCAGTGGTAAGGTAACATATACATAACAAGCATATAAAGGAATTGACTTGCTATAAATTAAACCGTACCTGTCACCACGTCAGCTTGTTTAATGGCCTCCTGTTGGCCAAGATTATAGACCCTTGGTTGGGCCGGAGCATAGTGGGATGCGGTCGACTCCACCGCCTTTCCCTTCTCTTCGTAGGTAGCTCCTGGCCTCCTTTCGGACTTAGGACGTCCGCTCCAACAATCACGGGCAAAGTGCCCCGTCTTGCCGCAAGTAAAACACGCACCCGGGGTCCGACCCGTAGTCGCCCCAGAAGCGCCAGAAGGAGCTGGACCCGAAGTCCTATGCTTCTTGAAAGTCCTCCGATAGCCAGACTTCGAAGTAGTCGGCACTTTAAACTCAGATTTCTTTTCAACCAAGCCTTTCTTCGCTTGTACACTCTTCATGTCCTTCTCCAAGGACCGGGCAGTATTGACCAAGGTCAAGAAACCCTGCGTCATCGGCCCCGACAGTAATAGTCTCAGCTCATCCCTCAGACCTTCGTAGAAGCGATTAGTCTTGCACTCCTCATCCATGATGGTAGAGCTCGCATAACGACTCAACCGCGTAAACTCGTGGAGATATTCATCCACGCTTCGCTCACCCTGCACCAACCTCAGGAACTCATTCTCCATTGAAATCCTCTGAGTAGAAGGGAGGTATCTTGCTAAGAACAATTCCGAGAACTCTTCCATCGGAACGTCTATCAATTGTCTTCCTCTCAGATGATGCATCTCCAAGCCTTCCCACCACATCCTCGCTTCCCCGTCTAGAAGGAACGTAGCGATGGTGGTCATTTGCCACTCCTCTGTCTCCGTCGCTGTCATGACTCTCTTCACCCTAGAGAGCCAGTCTTCAGCCTGCGATGGGGTTCCCAACCCCGAGAATAACGGAGGGTTAAAGCTCATTACATGCTTCAACTGCCTCTCAGTCGCCCTCCTTGGCACTATTGGTTCTACAACCACTTGCTCCATCCTCCTCGGCTCCGCCTCTTGAAGAGGTACTTGCTCCATCACAGGAGCGGGCTGCTGCGCTTGCCTCCCAGGCTGCGCATTTATCACGGCTAACACCGCTTCAGCCACCAATCTTATATTTTCAGCCGACAAAGGTGTTGCGGGAGCAACTTCTGGTGCACTACTTGCCTCAGAACCTCGGCGTTCTGACGGCCCAACACCACTTCTGGTCACCTATAGTGGTACAAAACACCGTTAAGCGACCAAATCTCTGAGTGGTAGGGTCTTTGTGCATGAGTTGTAGTATCCAGCTTTGGATCTAAGGTAGTGCCTTTGTGCCTGAGCTGTGGGAGAGTCATTCTCTCTAAGTTGTAGGGCTAACCTCCTAGCCTGAGCTGTAGGACTATTAATTTAGTCTGAGGTAGGTGATCTTTGATCACTGGGTTATAGGAGCTAGCTTGCTCTGAGGTAGAGCTTTGTGCCTGATGCTGGTCTTGGAGGAGACTGAGAGAACCTGCTGGATCTGTGTTGTAAACTCTTAGAAGTCAAGTTTTGGAGAAGTGACTTGTCTAACACACTGTTAGAAAGGTGGGAGGGAAAGTTGACGTACCCATAATCTGAGGAACCACTATAAATCTTGTGTGTGCTTTTATGGTTTGTCTTGAAGGCAAGAAAATAACTAACTCACAACACACTTAAAGAAGGAAAAATAAAAAGAGATTGAAAAACCTATTTAACCCCCTCTAGATGTTTAGCTACCCTTGAAACTAAAGACTTTCAAGTGGTATCAGAGGGAGATTTCTCAAGAAGGACTTCACAATCTGAATAGATTTCAAAGAGTAGCTACAAGCATTATACTTATGGGTTCAGGAGAGAACCATAAGGAGCTGGGTTCCATGAAGCTTTCAATCTGCAAGAAGGAGAGCTTGGGAATCTGGAAGGAGAGGGTCAGGCTTTTCATGGAAGAATCTGACCTGAGGATCTTCATTATAGTTCCAGAGGGATATTTCAACCCTATGAAAGTCATAGCTCTGGATGCAATAGTACAGACACCAAAGAATTATTCAGAGATGACCAAGGATGAGGTCATTCTTGCCATCATGGACAAGAGAGCTCAGAACATCATAGTTAGTGTTATTGATGATTCTACCTTTTAAAATCTGGATCACTACAAGACCTCCAAGGAGATGTGGGACACTTTTGTGGTCTACATGGAAGGCACAGATTAGGTCAGATATGATAGGAATTCCTTACTCAACCATAAGTACGAGGATTTCAAGCAATCCAAAAAAGATAATGGTACGCCAGATACAGGTATACATATTACACGCAAGTGCACGTACCAGATCAAGTAATAAATAGTGAGTAAAGTTCATTTCCACGGAGAGGTGGTGAATTTAGTGCTCGCAACTACCAGTTATTCCTTTTCTTTAAATACAAGTCAAATAAAATAGTGATTTGTTAAATACTATGATTATGAATGACAATGACTACGAATTAAAATAGACTACAATTCGCTAAAATAAAGTACTTGGTTATCGAAGAAATAATCTTGTATTATGATTTTCGAAGTCTAGTGTGATGAATCTTGTGAAGATGACTTTATGATGGTGAGTGGTGACACGTCTTGCAACGATTTTAAGGTAGAATATTCGTACCTCTCGATATCAGAAATCCCTAGCCTCTATTTCCCCCTCGGGAGAGACAAGTACCGCATGAAGATCGAAAACCGAAGTTGTTAATATCAAGGGGAAATCTCTTTCTCCCTTCAAATACTATATCGGATCTATAACACACTTACGCAACTCCTCTCTCGAATTATGAAGCATAGTAAAACGGCGAAACCTTGTCCAAAAGTTTCAAAGTAAAGATTATAGATTCGATAAAAATATTCACCAAACATTCATAGAGAAAAGTTTAAGATTCCATCAACACCAAGACAATGTACTTTCACTTAAGATTCAATCAACACCAAGACAATGTACTTTCACAATACAAGATTAAAAATGTTTAGTTCATGACGGCGGAGAAATCACATATAATAGATGGAGAGATCTTACAAATCATGTTGAAATTAAAGAGTAAATGATGTAGGATTCCTTTGCCGGAATCGCTCCCTCGATCAGCCCGGAAAATCTCCTCTTTTTCTCTAGCCGCTCCCTTGAAGGATGAGGATCTTTGAAAAGCCTAGATCAAGAACTCCCTCTCTCTTCAAGTTGATGAATCCTCCATAACTTCAGAATAATCTCCCATAAAAAAAGTCCAACCCCTTCCCCAAAGGATGCATCTTTCTATTTTTGCAAATGGCGCAATTTTTTTGAATTTTGAAATTTGAAATTCGTCCAGAGGTTGCAACTTTTTTTTAGAGGTTGCAACCTTTTCTGCAGGACAGTATATTTGACAAAATCCTTCTTCTAATTCGTTCTCTTTGGCTTCTCTTACATAACCACCTAAGAAAAAGACCAATTTAGAAATAAATAAAATAAAAAATGAATTAACTTACATTTAGACTTTAACTAAACGGTTTTTTTTCCGGATCAACGAGTAAAAAGGTCCAAAACTTGGGCTAGATAACTTCTTTTTGAGAAGTTATCACACCTCCACACTTGAACATTTGCTAGTCCCTAGCAAAGAAGATTCTAATCTCCGAATTGGGTGAGGTGATAGTTAACAAAATAAAGAACTCGCATGATCTTTTTTTCTCAAAGATAACTTAAAAAGGTCTAGTCCATAGTACCGATTAAACCAATTGAGGAATTGTCGATCATTAAAAGTTCAAAACATTTGAGAATTCATTAGTTTGATGGAAGGGAAATCTCAATTAAAATTTCTAGTGTGGTGTGTGCTACTGTTTTAAAATCGTTCACTTCCCTCCAACTTTCTCGTCGAACTTCCGTTAATGTATAAAAAGGAATGAGAATAAACCGAGTCTTTGGGTTAACCTCCACAAGATTTAGCAGTTAGGTATGAAGAGACATCGTGACGGTTAGTGGTGAGAGTGAATTTTGGCATGGTTAGAAATGTATATGGATGGTAGAAGGTGTCTCCCTAAATGAAAAATTCTTAGCGACTCTCCAAACTATGAGGTTTATTTTCTCTTCCTCTTTTTTTTTGTTTTTGTTTTTTTTTGTGTTCCGTAGTTGGGATCATTCCAAGTAGTTACACACACACTTGGGTCACATATCACTACGACTCTTTTCTTTATTTTTCTTTTTATAATCACAGTTGGGATCATTCCAGGTATGAATGCACATATCTAGGCCACATATCACTATGACTCACACATTTTTATTTTAACAAACACTCATAATTGAAGAGCATACTAAGAATCATCAAATAGGCGATGAGGGGAAACATGCATAAAAGTTCAACGATCAAGCTCAAAGGGGGTACAAATGGTGGTCAATGCTTTGGTTTACATCTCCAACTCGGTTCTTGCTCACCCTCCATTATTATTTGTAGAAGTTCATATGGGTCTATTTTTAATAAGATCGCTTTTTTTAAAGGATAATGTGAGAAGATGAAATATTAAAAGAAATTGGACCCATCTTGCTAAATTCAAATCAAAATGGTGTGAACCATTAGTGTCGGCTATCCTCCTAGATGAAAATTAGCATGGACTGCATGATTCATTAGTTATTTCGAGAACTAGGATCAAAAAATATTATATTTTCATTTCTCACCCAATTAGTAGGGGTCACACTACCCCCACCTCCACACTTTGGCCCTTTGCAAGTCCCTAGCAAAGCGACCTCACTTCTCATAACGATAAATGTGAGTTGTTTGTTTTTGAAAGAGAACGTGCATAAGGTCAAATATAATGCGGCCAATAAAAGCACGAAATAATGAAATCTAAAAACTCCCCTAATGTTCGGGTGGCTGAAAAATAGTCCAAACTGCATTCTTGTGTTCCATAAACTCCGTTGACACATGATGGTTCATCGCTCCTATCTGTGTGGTGTAACCTGCAAGGCACTCAAACCACAGGCTAGACAACCATTTAATTAACTTATAAAGTAGCTCATTTCATACCAACAAATTTAGGACATCATTAAGAGAGCATGACACTAAAGGTAGTACAAATGATAATTCAAGACAAGCGATATGCAACAGTCGTAATGTAATTATCATCCAGCCTGCTTATTATATTTGTGCAAGATATTATTTTCAATGCATAGGGAAAATGATGTAGACAAAATGTGAAGGAGTACCCTAAGCAGATAGAATAATATCCAAAGTGAATTAACTATCATGAATGTCAGCACAGAATATCACACATCAAAATGTCAAATCAATAATAGAAGATGGGGAGAACTACTCATCGCCTTTGTTATCCCCTGACTACTCTTTGTCTTCATCTTCCTCGTCTTCGGGCTCGGTCTCTGCCTCTAAGTCGGATGCAATTGCAGCGATTTTGGCGGGGTCAGCTCGTGACCAATCGCTCTGAAGCAGATATACCTCGGAATTGAACTGTGACTGAAGCTGGTACGAGGGTGCCTCAACCGGGATTCTGGCCGCATGCATCAGTTTCTCCTAGTTCTGATGGATGTCCTCAAATCGAGACTCAAAGTACACATGCTGGCATCTGAGGTAGGCCTTTATATACTCGGCATTCTTAGTCTCTAAGCCATGTTCCCTCTCATACTTTGATCTTCCAATCACCAACTTCATGGGGGCAGACGATGTGGGTTTTGCAGATGTCTCAGGTTCCTCACCCCACAGCTTGCTCAGCTTCGATTTCTTCTCTCCTATTTCAGCGGCCACCTTAATGTTAACTTCCACCACCATCTCAGTGATGTGGTGGGCCACTTGCATAACAAGATCACCCATATCACTACCAACTCCAGCCAAGCGACATAAAAGTGTAATAAGCGTGGGAAACCAAAGCGGTAGCTCCCTGTCCTCCATCACTCGAAGATCCAATTGCTCAGCAATGAGTCTGCCCATGTTAATCCGCATACCCATCAAAATGTTATAGATTAATGTTATGCGGTCTAGAGAGATGTTGTTCAGATGGCGAGTCGGTAGAATGCTAGCATTGATGAAGATGAGCCACACTTTTGCCTCCCGCGACAGGCTAGTTGACTTAATTGCCTTAAAAGAACGGCGTGCCCACTCAGGTTGAGGTACACAGCACACAGTAGTTGCAATCTCAGACGATGGCACGGTCGCTTGGAGTGACATTAAGCTACCCTCAGTATTGTCATCCAACTCGAAGAGATTGTTGATTGTTGCTACAGAAAAGTCCACTTGTTTTCCTCTAACTGAAACAGTGGTTCCTTCCCGGAATCTAGCATTGGCGTAGAACTCGTACACCCATAAAAGCACAGCCTTTGTTCTAGGATGGCAAAATGTCACCCACTGGAGAGCTTTGATGTCTCCAACATATGCCCGGCTCCATTCCATAATCTCCATTTTAAATCCCCTCTCATAGATGAGAGGGGCGGACTTAAGAGCTTCAAACGGTGCCACGATTCCTCAGATAAGAACTTCTCATTGGTATGTAACACCTCCTTCCCCTTCCCCTTGTCCTTTCTCTTCGGTGCTATCTTCAAGCTTACTAGGTCAAGGAATGATGTGAGAATCTGCGCTGAAGCACTCACGTCGGCAATGATGGCGGCGAATTTCCGAAACCCCTCCGAAATGCATCGCCCACCGGAATCCTTCTCCACCAACGCTGCTCTCCTGAACTCTCGTGCCCTAGGTAGCGATAAAAATGGGGGAAGGTGAAAAGATGATGTCAGGCCGATTGTTGCAAAGGGATGAGTTAAATGCGGGATGTATAAATTAGGAGATTTTAATTTAGTAAGAATTGTAATTAGGAATAGTATTAATCCTAACCATTCATTTTAAATTGAGTGGACCTGTTGTATTAAACGAATTGGCGCGCCGGTCAAGTTGAACCAGCACAGTAACGATACAGCAGCACCATCCCGAAATTGGCAGCAAAATAAAGGTTGCAACCTTTATTTACTGTGTTGCAACATCCCCAAACCGGCTCAGAACAACGCCGGTTCAGCTGAACCGAGGAGGCTACGAGCCAACATCGCCATGCTGAAAACGGAGGCAGAAAAAAAAGGGTTGCAACCCCAAATTTTGGGTTGCAACCTCTGGAATTCTAAAGACCCAGCCGATCATGTCAAGAATAGGCAGAAAAATAAGGGTTACAACCCAGAATTTTGGGTTGTAACATCTAAACTTACACTCATGAGTTCTTCACTGTACGTCATTTTCTCCGGGATACACTTTGTAACACAGTTAAAATTGACGAACTACGAATTTTATATTATATGTTATATAAGTACTAATCTACTGATGGGTTGCCCCCCACCAAGCGCCTGATTTACCATCCCGGCAGGACAGTACAAATCTAATGGAGTGTCATGCACGGCACTGCTCGGTCGTCATCCTCTCTAAGATATAATTTCAGTCTTTCGCCATTCACTTTAAAGTTCGTTCCATCATTTTCGTTTAGAATAGTCACCGCGCCATACGGATGCACCTCCTTGACCAAAAAAGGGTCCGACCAACGCGATTTAAGTTTTTCGGGGAATATTCGTAAATGAGAATTGAACAACTAGACTAATTGTCCCGGCTCGAAATGTTTTTCTTTCAACCGTCAGTCGTGCCACTTCTTGGTACGCTCTTTATAAATTCTCGCATTCTCGTAAGCATTCATTCGTATTTCTTCCAATTCGTTGAGTTACAAAAATCTTTTCTTACCGGCATCTTGAAAGTCATAATTTATTTTTTTTATAGCCCAATAAGCTCGATGCTCTAATTCTAAAGGTAAATGACATGTCTTCCCGTAGACTAGTCTATATGGTGTGAGATCAAGGGGCGTTTTGTAAGCAGTTCGATATGTCCATAATGCATCATTGAGCTTCTGCGACCAATCCTTACGATTTATGTTAACCATCTTTTCGAGTATTCTTTTGATCTCCCGATTGGACACCTCGGCTAGCCCATTTGTTTGAGGATGGTAGGCTAATGTAACTTTATGCGTGATCCCATATTTTTTTAGCAAGGCTGTGAAGTGGGCATTACAAAAGTGGCTCCTTCCATCACTAATGATAGCTCGCGGTGTTCCAAATCGATTAAAAATGTAGTTTTTCAAGAAATGCGAGATGACCTTAGCATCATTTTTAGTTGTGTCTATCGCTTCCACCCACTTAGACACATAGTCTATGGCCAATAATATATATAAATTTCTTTTTGAGTTGATAAATGGACCCATGAAATCTACGCCCCATACATCAAATAATTCAACCTCAATCATTGTATTCATGGGCATTGAGTCATTCTTCCGTATATTCTCACTTCTTTGGCACCGATCACATTGTTGAACGAATTCCTTAGAGTCTCGGAATAAGGTGGGCCAAAAGAATCTGGTGTCTAACACTTTCATCGCCATTCTTTTTCCCATAAAGTGCCCCCCATATGGAGAGCTATGATATTTTTCTAGTACAGACCTCATTTCCTCCTCAGGCACATAACGACTAATCACACCGTCAGCACCAGTCTTGAAAAGGTAAGGCTCATCCCACAAGTATGAGCGTACCTGATATAAAAATCTTTTTCTTTGCTGGTAATTTAACTCAGGGGGCATAATATTGCTAACTATATAGTTTACATAGTCTGCATACCATGGTGTCGGACTCTCAGATATTGCCAATAACCATTCATCGGGGAATCTCTCATTAATTTCAGTATGTAACGTTGATTATAAGCCCTCAATCCTAGAGAGATGATCAGCTACCGGGTTATCCGCACCCTTCCTATCCCTGATTTCTACATCAAATTCTTGTAATAGAAGCACCCAACGAATTAGACGAGGTTTTGCATCTTTCTTGTCCATGAGATAACAAATTGCGGCATGATCCGTGTAAACAATGACCCTTGTACATAGGAGATATGACCTATACTTCTCAAACACATAGGCTACTGCTAGCAACTCTTTTTCTGTGGTGGTTTAATTAACTTGAGCGTCCACCAATGTTTTGCTAGCATAGGCTATGGTGCTGAAGACCTTCTCTCTCACCTGCCCTAAGAGTACTCCCACCGCGTAATCACTCGCGTCACACATCAACACAAATGGTTCTTCCCAATTGGGATTCACCACAATAGGAGCCGAGATTAACCTATTCTTTAATTCATCAAAGGCAAGTGCACAAATGTCGTCGAAATGAAATTTTACATCTTTTTCTAAAAGACCACTTAACGGTTTAGCTATCTTCACAAATTCTTTAATAAATCTCCTATAGAACCCAGCATACCCTAGGAAATTTCGCAGCATTTTAACATTTTTAGGTGGTGGTAGCTTTTCAATTACATCAATTTTAGCCCTGTCCACTCCTAGGCCATTCCTAGACACATGGTGTCCAAGTACTATTCCTTCTCTAACCACGAAATGACATTTTTCCCAGTTAAGCACCAGGTTAGTTTCTACGCACCTAACTAGGACTTTCTCCAAGCACTCTAAACATTCTTCAAATGTTTTTCCAAAGATGGAAAAGTAATCCATAAAGATCTCAATGTCATGTTCCATAATATCAGAGAATATTGCGATCATGCATCGTTGGAACGTGGTCGGGGCATTACACAGACCGAAGGGCATCCTCCTAAATGCAAAGGTTCTGTAAGGACAAGTAAAGGTCGTCTTTTCCTGATCTTCTGGGTCTACAGTGATCTGATTGTAGCCTGAGTATCCATCTAGAAAGCAAAAAAAATCATTCCCCGCTAATTTATCTAAGACTTGATCAATGAAGGGTAAGTGAAAATGGTCTTTTCTCGTGGCCTTACTAAGCTTCCGATAATCCATGCAGATTCTCCACCCGGTGATCGTTCTAGTGGAAATCATCTCATTCTTTTCATTTATTACTACCGTCAGTCCTCCCTTCTTGGGGACACACTGCACCGGTGATACCCAAGGGCTATCCGAAATGGGGCATATTATACCGGCATCTAACCATTTAATAATCTCTGTCTTCACCACCTCTTTCATTGGTGGGTTCAGACGACACTGGGCCTCTATAGATCATGTACAAGATTCTTCCAAAAGAATCTTGTGCATGCACAATGATGGACTTATGCCTCGAATATCAGTTATGGTCCACCCTATAGCCAACTTATATTGCTTTAGTAGTTCAATCAGTTTTTGATGTTGATTATGATGTAATTTTGAGTTGACAAACACCGGCAGAGTGTTATTCTCTCCTAGATACTCATAAGTAAGATGTTCTGGTAAAGGCTTTAATTCCAGTGTCGATGGATCAAGGATGGAAGGTTTGACCGCTAAATACTTATCTGACATCTCAAGTGGTTCCGGTTTCATAAGCATAGTGGCTTGCTTTTCTAAAACTTGTAAACAGTCAAGAGTTTCATCCTCATCATCAGTTAACTCATCATGAGTCAAAAATCGGTTTAAGATTTCATTTTGATTCTCAGATTTACTCTTGGCATTAAACTCAACAACCGATACAATATGCACTTCTTCCATATTATCTTCCTCTCTATGGGGAAATCTCATTTCCTTTAGAAGGTTAACGTTACATGCTCATCATTCACCCTCATAGTCAATTCACCTTTTTGAACGTCAATCAAGTTTCTCCCCGTCGCTAAGAATGGTCTTCCAATGATAATGGGGACCTCTCTATCCTCCTTCATATCTAGTACCACAAAATCCGCGGGAAAGATGAACTTATCTACCTTAACCAAAATGTCTTCCACTACCCCTTTTGGGAACGCTAGCATTCTATTAGCTAGTTATAGGGTAATTGAGGTTTTTGAGATTTCCCCCAACCCCAACTTCTTAAATATTTATAGGGGCATTAAGTTGATGCTTGCTCCTAGATCACACAAAGCCTTTCCTTCGAAGCGATGTCCTATGGAGCACGGTATCGTGAAGCTTCCCGGATCTTTTAATTTATGGGGGAGTTGTTTCTGAAGAATTGCACTACACTCTTGAGTGAGTGCTACCGTTTCATTGACTCCAAATTTTCTCTTCTTAGAGAGAATATCCTTCATGAAGTTCACATAGCTTGGCATTTATTCTAAGGCTTCGACAAAGGGAATATTTATTTGTAATTTCTTAAAGATTTCTACAAATTTTCGAAATTGCTAATCTAATTTACTTTTCCTTAGTCTTTGTGAAAATGGTGGTGGGGATAGACAATCGTCTTCTCCTTACTTCTTCCCTCTTCACCGCTAGGCTTTCCAGTCTTTTCTCCTAACACTTCTACCTCCTTTTCCTTACTCTCATCGTCTTGTTTTACATCTTCATTATTAGAATGAGGCCTTGTGTCTTCTAAATCATTTTCTACGATGTTTTTTTAGCCGGTTTATTCGTCAACTCGCTTTCAAGATCCCTCCCACTTCGTAGGGTGACAGCCTTGCATTGTTGGTTGTCTCCCTTAGGGTTTGGAGAGGTGTCAGTTGGGAGTGTGCCCGGTTTCTTAAGACTCAAGGCGTTGGCAATTTGCCCTAATTGGGATTCTATCATGTGTAATAACCCTTCCAGATTCGCAATGCGTACATCTCTCTTTTGCATTGATTCCATAATCATCTCATCAGTCAGTTTCCTAAAGGTACTAGGTGGATTAAAAGCGTTATTATGCTGTGGATGTGAGTTATTTAGATTAAATCCGGGTGGGTGGGTCGCTCCCGCATTATTCTTCCAAGAGATATTTGGATGATTTCTCCAGTCGGGATGGTAGTGATTTGCAAAACCGGGTGGTACTTGCCTTAGTTGGCCTCCAACATAGTTTGCCTCCTCAGTTATTTGATTTAGTTATTCTACCGTTAGTGGTGTATTAGGTGCAGGAGTAGATAACAAGTCTAACCTCTTGTTGATCAAATTAAATTGCGATGCCATTTGTGCAGCTAACGATGTGAATTGGTCCACTTGATGGACTCCAGCCGGCTGAGTATTTCCCTGTCTCTCATAAGCCTGATAATTATTAGAAGTAAGATCTTCTAATATTGCATAGGCGTCTTCGGGATATTTCTTCATTAAGGAACCGCCTGCGGCTCCATCCACTAAAATCATGATTGTTGTTTGCAAACCATTGTAAAATATAGAGACTTGCTGGTGTTGGTGCAACCCGTGGTGTGGACATTTTCGTAATAACTCTTTAAAATGCTCCCACGCATCATAAAGAGTCTCCCCATGATTTTGCATGAAAGTCGTTATGTCCCTAATGAGTTTTGCAGTCTTCGAGGGTGGGAAATACTTATTTAGAAATTTTTCTACCAGTTGATCCCATGTGGTACTAGAGTCATTGGGTAATGAGTCTAACCAGTCCTTCGCTCGTCCCTCCAACAAAAATGGAAATAGCCTCAACAAAATTTCATCTTCGGACGCTCCATTAAATTTGAACATGTCACAGATCGCTAAGAATATACGTAAGTGAGATTTCGCATCTTCATGACTAAGACCCCCAAATTTGTTATATTGTACTTGTTGCATAATTAATGGGTGCATTTTGAATTTGTTAGCCATAATTGCGGGCCGTGCAATGCTAAAGTGCAAACCTCCTCTTAAAGGTATATTATAGTCGCGACACGTCATTCGTGGCACAGTGTCTTGACCATTTTGGTCTACTTGACCTTCTTGTGCTAAACCCTCCTGAAGATTTTCATTGGGAGCATTTTGATTATTGGGATTCATAATGATAATGTTATTATGTTCTAATCGACACGTCCTTCTATTCTATCTACACGTCCGTTCGTTTCTACGTTCAAAGGCAGTAATTCGGGTGATCGATATCTGGACATACACTATGCACCGAAACAGTTGACAGTTGACAATAATCCCACAAGCAAACAGTTACACAACACCCAAAATTGCAGTAAAAATCAACAGTAACACAAATAAAAACTTGAGCTCTAAATACTCGGGATTCACTAATATCACAAGAAAGAAACACTAAATTTTTCACACCTCACTGGCAACGGCGCCAAAAACTTGGTACACCCGATATAGGTATACGTATTACATGCAAGTGCACGTGCCGGATCAAGTAATAAATAGTGAGTAAAGTTCATTTCCACGGAGAGGTGGTGAATTTAGTGCTCGCAACTACTAGTTATTCCTTTTCTTTAAATCTAAGTCAGATAAAATAGTGATTTGTTAAATACTACGATTATGAATGACAATGACTACAAATTAAAATAGACTATGATTCGCTAAAATAAAGTACTTGGTTATCGAAGAAATAATCTTGTATTATGATTTTCGAAGTCTAGTGTGACGAATCATGTGAAGATGACTTTGTGATGGTAAGTGGTGACACGTCTTGCAACGATTTTAAGGTAGAATATCCATACCTCTCGATATCAGAAATCCCTAGCCTCTATTTTCCCCTCGGGAGAGACAAGTACCGCATAAAGATCGAAAACCGAAGTTGCTAATATCAAGGGGAAATCTCTTTCTCCCTTCAAATACTATACTGGATCTATAACACACTTACGCAACTCCTCTCTCGAATTATGAAGCGTAGTAAAACGGCGAAACCTTGGCCAAAAGTTTCAAAGTAAAGATTATAGATTTGATAAAAACATTCACCACACATTCACAAAGAAAAGTTTAAGATTCCATCAACACCAAGACAATGTACTTTCACAATACAAGATTAAAAATATTTAGTTCATGACGGCAGAGAAATCACATATAACAGATGGAGAGATCTTACAAATCCTGTTGAAATTAAAGAGTAAACGATGTAGGATTCCTTTGCCGGAATGGCTCCCTCGATCAGCCCGGAAAATCTCCTCTTTTTCTCTAGCCGCTCCCTTGAAGGATGAGGATCTTTGAAAACCCTAGATCAAGAACTCCCTCTCTCTTCAAGATGATGGATCCTCCATAACTTCAGAATAATCTCCCATAAAAAACGTCCAACTCCTTCCCCAAAGGATGTATCTTTCTATTTTTGCAAATGGCGCAATTTGTTTGAATTTTGAAATTTGAAATTCGTCCAAAGGTTGCAACCTTTTTTTCAGAGGTTGCAACCTTTTCTGCAGGACAGTATATTTGACAAAATCCTTCTTCCAATTCATTCTCTTTGGCTTCTTTTGCACAACCACCTAAGAAAAAGACCAATTTAGACATAAATAAAATAAAAAATGAATTTATTTACATTTAGCCTTTAACTAAACAGTTTTTTTCGAATCAACGAGTAAAAAGGTCCAAAACTTGGGCCAGATAACTTCTTTTTGAGAAGTTATCAGATAGCATATCTGAATGCTATGAAAGATTTTTCATAATTATGAATGAGCTGAGGACCTATGGGAGGGCCTTTAGCCATTATGAGCTAAATGACAAGTTTCTCTGGTCTCTAACTAAAGACTGGGATATAAAGATTGATGTTATTAGAGAGGTGGCAAAGCTGGCGGATACTCCACCTCATATACTATTTGGAAAGTTGTTCTCTTATGAGATGCAGCTGGCTGCCAGGAAGGAGGAGGAGACCATCAGCAAATCTCAGGCCAAGGTAAAGTCTTTGGCCTTCAAAGCTGAGAGCACTAAGAAGAACAAGGAGAGGACTGCCTCTCATCCAAGGAGGCCTGCTGATTCAAACAACACAGGGCCAAGCTCATCTGACAGCAGCTTGTCAGAAAAAGACTTTGCTGACTTCTCCAGGCAGTTTCAGAAGTTGATAAAGAGGAAGAAGTGGAGGAGTAGACCTTCCTCCTCCTCTCATCACAGGAAGAACCACTCCAATGGAGATAAGTATGACTCTAAAACTAGTAAACATGTTTCCTCTAAATTTGTTTGTTATTGTTACAACAAACCTGGACATGTAATTGCTGACTGCCTAGTGAAGAGAAGAGAGGCCAGTGAGAAAAAGGTCCACCCGCACAAGGTCAAGAAGGAAAAGTTGGTCATTACAAAGAAGGAGAAGAGTTGGAGTCAGTCTGACTCAGCATCTTATAAATCTAAAGAAGAAGAAGAATCCTACATAGGGCTATTTACTGCGGAAGAAGAAGCTGGAGAAGCTGCTGAAGAAGAAGCTGAAGACTATCCTGCTATCAGGATAGGTATCAGGGCCACTCTATCACATTTAGATAGTGACTCAGGGGTGGATGAAGATGAAGAAGATGCCAACAGCTGATATGGGCTAATGACCAGGTCTGATGAAGAATCCATCCAGGATCAGCCTGGTCAAGAAAAGGTATTATCTCTATCTAGCTCTTCTTCTGTATCAGATTATGAAACTAGTCCAAATTCTGAGGCATCATCATCCAGTGATGATGATGAGTCAGAATCTGAGGAAGATGTCAATCAATTGATTGAAAAGTATGGTGCCCTTCTAGATGCTTTCAAAAGAAGCAAGAAGTTGGCCAAGAGGCAAGCTGAGGAGATCACATCCCTTCAGCTAGCTGCTTCTCAATAGCTGAGACAGTAACCCTACTGGATAAGAAGGCTGGGGAAGTCAGCCAACTGAAAAACATTTCCCTCATTCAGATTGGCACCATCAGATTCAAGAATAGTCTCATTAGGGATCTTGAAGAGAAACTCCATAGGGAGAAAAGCATAGTGGCTAGTTACTCTAGGCCAAGTACTGTGTTGCCCTTGATAGACTCCTTCTCCTCTCATAAGGGTAAGAAGGGGTTGTGATTAAAGGGAAGCACAAGAGTTACCTATTCCAAAGGTAAAGGCAAAGCTCTAATTCAGCCTCTAACATCCAAGTCTCCCATTCCCTTTAAGAAAGTTTTGTTACCTTCAAACAAGCATGACCAAGAGAGCATCTATGGTCACTGGATGAATGGTACATCCACTAGTGTGAAGATGTTCACAGGTATGGTGGAAGATATAGTAGGGGAATGAGTGCCTTTAAGGCTCCCCATGAGGAAATTCAAATGGCCCATCATGGACCATTTTTCTTTGGTACCCCAGCACCCACTCTAAAGAATAGGGTAGTGGCCTTCACTAAAGACCTTCCAACAAAGACTCAAACCAAGGGTAAGTCTATCAGTAGGTCAAATCTGGCTATCCCTAATGCTATAAATAGCTTGTCCTCTGCAAACAAGACTCTTGTAAATGGCATTCAGAGCAAGCTGAGAAAGCCTGCTAAAAGACCACCTTCAGTCAGATCCTTGCTGAAAGGAACTTGAATAAGGCTACTACTCCTCTTCCTTCTGTTCAGTCAGCAGTTAACAAAACTGACAGACCTGCTCAGAAAAGAAGATATAACATTCATGAGTGTTGGTGTTGTGGGAAAGTGGGGCATTTTGCCCTAGATTGCGGGCACAATCCAAGTGTGCCAAGAGAAATTGTTAGTCCTCCTGTCAAAAAATCTGTAGGAAGACATTTTCCTTTTCAGGCTAATCAGAACCTAGGAACCAATAATTATTAGGGTCCTAAGATAAAGATAAATTTTGTTTTGTAGGTTAGTCCAAGTGCCCATACCCCTATATGATACTTGGATAGTGGCAAGGAGCAATCTACAGGAGTACACTCCAGTGAAGGATGGACCCAAAGTGATCTTTGGTGGTTCAGATAGAAGAATGACAAGAGGATATGGTAAGATTACCAATGGCATAGTCATCATCTCAAAAGTGGCTTATGTTGAAGGGTTGCAACACAACCTGATAATCATAAGCCAACTCTGTGATCTTGGCTATATCAATGTATTCCACAAGGATCAGTGCCAAATTAAGAGGTCAAGTGATCAAGAGGTCATCTTAACAAGCACCAGGAGTGGAAATGTTTATTTCTTAAACTTTCTATGTCTTAATAAAGACTCTCATATATGTCTAGTTCCAAATGAGGAAGTATCATATTATGTACAATGGCACAAGAGACTGGATCATTTGAACTATAAGACCATTGGCAAACTCTTTAGTGACGAGCTAGTTAGGAATGATCCCAAGATGAAATGCACCAAGGAAGGCATTTGCTCAGCATGCCAAAAGGGCAAGCAGACCAAAGCTTCCTTCAAAAGCATTGGGACCAAAGACTCTGTGAGGTGTTTATACCTCCTTCATATGGACTTGTTTGGTCCTTTGCCAGTTCATAGTCTAGGTAGGAAAGTCTACACCCTTGTGGTGGTTGATGACTATTCTAGTTTTGCTTGGGTTTTCTATCTTAAGAAAAAGTTTGAAACCTCTGATATCTTCAATACATTTGTCAAGCAAATTCAGAATGAGTTAGACAGTATCAAAATCAAAATGGGACCATTAGACTGAATTTCAGTCTGAAAGCATGATAAGGTTCTGTGAAGAGCAATAGATTCATCAAGAATTTTCTTCTCCAAGAACACCCCCAGCAAAATGGGATTGCTGAGAGGAAGAATAGTACTCTCATAGAGGTTGGTAGGACGTTGCTAAGTGACACATCTCTCCCAGAATATTTCTAGGTTGAGGCAGTAAATACTGCATGTCATGTCCTTAATAGAGCCTCTATCACCAAGAGCCACAAGAAGACTCCCTATGATATTATAAAGGGCAGAAAACCAAACATGTCCTATCTCTTGATCTTTGGTAGCAAGTGCTATGTGTTGAATAATGGGAAGTCTTATGTGACTAAGTTTGCTGCCAAGTCCTATGATGGGATTTTTGTTGGGTACAACAATCATAGTAAGTCTTATAGGATCTACAATTTAGAAAGTCAAGTTGTAGAAGTGTCTGTTAATGTAGTATTTGATGAGTCAACTATGATTAATAATGAGCTGCCAAGATCCTCTTCTAGACCTGCAGGTACAGGGCTGATGATGGATAAGCTAACCATCAAGAAAGTTGTTCCAGTAGTCTAAGATGGAGTAGATATTCCAGAAGAGGTTCAAGGCACACTTAAAGTGGATGAAGATCAACAAGATGCTGCCATTGAAGTTGATGCTGAAGGAAGATTGCCACCAATTGTCAGGCATCTAAGGGATCATCGAAGACACCAGATTATTGTTGATGTCAACCAAGGAGTGGTGAAATGGAGCAGAAGTCTTAATACAACCCTGTATTCAAGTTTCTTGTAACAGATTGAGCCCAAGAGATTTAAAGAGACCAACATAGATCAGTTCTGGATTATAGCTATGCAAGAGGAACTGAACCAGTTTAAGAGGTGTAAGGTCTGGAAGCTAGTTCCCAAACCAAAAGGACATAATGTCATTGGAACTAAGTAGATTTACAGGAATAAACTTGATGAAAATGAGATTATAATCAAGAACAAGGCTAGGCTGATAGATAAGGGGTACAGACAAGAAGATGGAATTGACTTTGATCAAACATTTGTCATGTAGCAAGATTGGAAGTCATCAGACTCTTCCTTGCATATGCTACATATAAAAAATTTAAAGTCTACCAGATGGATATGAAGTCAGCCTTCCTAAATGGTGACTTAAAGGAAGAAGTCTATGTTGAACAGCCTTCAGGTTTTGTTGATTCTAACTCTCCTGACTTTGTTTATAGTCTTAGGAAAGCTCTATATGGGTTGAAGCAAGCCCCTAGAGCATGGTATAAGACATTGTCTAGCTTCCTCATTGAGAACAAATTCTCAAGGGGGAAGATAGACAAGACCCTATTCCTAAGGGAATCTAAGGGCAAGATCATCCTAGTCCAAATTTATGTAGATGACATAATTTTTAGGTCTACTAATGACAACCTTTGCAGGAAGTTTGCCAAACTTGTGCAAGGGAAGTTCGAGATGAGCAATATGAGTGAGCTTAAGTACTACTTGGCCCTCCAAGTACGGCAGACTAAAGATGGATTGTCCATTTCACAGTCTAAGTTCACCAGGGAGTCGATTAAAAAGTTTAGAATGGAAAATGCCTCCACCATGAAAACTCCCATGGGGTCAAGTATGCCTATAGACAAAGATGAGGCAGGGAAAACTGTTGATGAAACTTTATATAGAAGGATAATTGGCTCCCTTCTATATCTTACTGCAAGTAGGTCAGTCATTATGTATGCTACATGTGTTTATGCTAGATATCAGGTCTGCCCTAAAGAGTCTCACTACTCTGTTGTTAAGAGTATTTTGAGATATCTTTAGGGCACACCAGACCTTGGCCTATGGTACCCTAGAAATAGGGATTTTGGACTAACAAGTTATTTAGATGCAGATTTTATAGGCAACAAAGAGGACAGGAAAAGTACTTCAGAACATGTCAATTCTTGGGAGGAAGACTTGTGTCTTGGAGCAGCAAGAAGCGGACCAGTGTTCAATCTCAATAGATGAGTCAGAATATATCTCATCAGGTAGCTGTTGTGCACAGTTGCTGTGGATCCAGCATCAGCTCCGGGACTACAACATTCAGATAAGTAAAACTTTTTTGTTCTGTGATTCAAATAGTGCAATCTCTACTGCTAGGTGTCATGTCTCTTATAGTAGGACTAAACACATAGAGATTATGTATCATTTTATTATGGATCATGTGGAGAAGGAAGACATAAATCTTGAGTTTTTCCCCACAGACAAGCAAGTGGCTGACATCTTTACTAAGTCACTAAATGAAGTCAAGTTCAACACCTTCAACTTTGAGTTATATATGTTAAACTTGGTATAGCTTCAGTTGCTCCATATATTTTTTCTATTACAAGACTCACTCTTCTTGCAGGTTGATAAGTCTCTCAAGTGATATCAAGACTCTCAAATTTGTCAATTGATATCAAGACTTAAATAGACTCAAGTGTCCATTAGAGAAGATTGCAGAAGATGCTCCAACTGAGGGGGAGCAAGTTAAGATGCTCCAGTTGAGGGGGAGCAAGTCAAGATGCTCCTGCTAAGGGGGAGCAAGTCAAGATGCTCCTGCTCAGGGGGAGCAAGTCTAGCAGCTATAATAGTGGATCAAAGAACAACACTATTGATAAGCATGTCCTCAGAACAATGCACAGTCTGAGGGGGAGATCAACACTAGTGGATTGTTGCTGCTGGGAAGACAAAGCTGATGCAGTAAAGAGGAAAAACCAGCCCATCCTTGACTATATCTGCCTCTACAGGAGTCATAAAAAGGGGAGGAGTGGCATTGGCTCATGTGGATCAATGGACCACTCAAGAGTGAAGTGGTTGCAGTGATGTGTTGTACTAGTGGTATCAACACAAGAGGAATGTTCTCTAGTCAACTAGTTTGATCACTAGTGTAGTGGAATTAGGCTAGGATCAAGAGATAAATTCTCCCATAATCCTTTCACCTCCCTCATTAAATAAATTTTTTTTGAAGAAGCTAGAAAGGGGAAGGTGTGAGCAATACCTAAACCCTAAAGGGGGAGGTGTGGGCAATACTTAACATGATCAGGTCATGATTGAGTCAGTGCATATTATTTGTAAACATTCAAGTAATATAAGGAGAGAAATGTTGAGTCATTACATATTACCTTCCCACCTCCATGCGGTATGAGGAAGGTGCTTCTACTGGTATGAGGAAAAGTGCTCCATTTAAGTGTTAAGTGGCATGAAGAAAGTGTATATTACTTTAGCAGAGCTCAAGTGGTATGAGAAAGCAATGGCTTGACATGTTTAGTAAATGCACTTAAATGGAGAACATTGAATTATTATGCTGGAAATTCAAGTGGTATGAGAAAGCTACATCTGCTAGCTTACAGCTGCATTGAATTAATATGCTTTATGTGATAATGCTCCTTAGTATTGTTGAGTGTTCTGCCTTCTTGAAATAGGGGGAGATTGTTCGGAATATTGCCCTCAATGTTCCCTAAATTTGAAATTACAACACAATCAATACTAAGAGCATAATTGTATTTGATATTGTTCAAGTTCATCATGTGCAGGATTTTCCTTGGAACAAGTTTACACGGGTTGTCTAAGTGATTGTGACAAGTGGTCACAAGGTAGAAAGGTGGAGAGACAGAAATCTGACTAAGTCTACAAGCGTTGAGTGAAGACAGTTCACTCAACGCCAGGTGTCAAGGAAGGATACAGGAAAGATGAAAATAAGTCGAAGTCCACAGAAGTTGAGTGAAGCCAGTTCACTCAACGCCAGATGCCAAAAAGCGCTGAGTAAAGCATGGACAGTAAAAGCCCAACAGTTTGCAAAGCAGATTTGCGGCTAAGTCCACAGGAGTTGAGTGAAGGCAGTTCACTCAATGTCATATAACAAGAAACATTGACTAAAGCTCAGTCTGTCAAAGCTTCAGCACTGGCAAGCAAGAAAGTCGACCAAGTCCAAAATCGTTGAGTGAGAACAGCTCACTCAATGACTGAAGAAAGAAGCATTGAGTAAAACTGAAGCAGATAAAGCAGTTGAAGAATCTTTCAAGAAATTCAACTAAATCCAGAATCGTTGAGCGAGGACAGCTCACTCAACGCCTGAAGAAAGAAGTGTTGAGTCAATCTCAAGCAGTCAAAGCATTTGAAGAATCTATCAAGAATTCTGGCAAAGTCCAGAAGTGTTGAGTGAGGATGGCTCACTCAATGCGCAAAGAAAAATACGTCGACAGGATAGTGTTCAGTCAAATCTTAAGAAGAGATAGATAGAAAATTCTAAGTCCAGATGTGTTGAGTGAGGATAGCGCACTCAATGCAAGCTCATTGAGAAGATTGACTAAGTATAGAAGCATTGAGTGAAGCCAGTTCACTCAATGCCTTATCAAAAAGACAAGCAAGGGCAGAAGCGTTGAGTGATGAAGGCTCACTCAATGCATTCATAAAGAGAGAAGCGTTGAGTGAAGGGAGTTCACTCAACGCCTCAGCAAGATGGCAGGCAATTTAGAGAAGCAGCTAAGTCTAGAAGCGTTGAGTGATGAAGGTTCACTCAATGCACTCAACGCCTAGCAGTGCATAAGTAATTGGCTAAGTCCAAATATGTCGAGTGATGAAGGTTCACTCAACGCAATCAACGCCTGGAAGTGCAAATTATCTAACTAAGGGTTTTTGCGCTGAGTGAAGTCTATTCACTCAACGCACTCAACGTCTGGGATGAAACTGAGAATTTGGCTAAGTCCACAGATACTGACGTCAGCATGAGTTAGTAAGATTCAAAATTATTGCTGGAAGTCTATAGTACGTGTCAAACAACACCATAGGTCTACTGTAAGACTTTTACTAATGAAGCTAAGTTGTAGTTGTCAAATATTGCGGGTCCCAAGGGTCAAAGTGTCGTTGGACGGCGGAAGATAAAAGGATTGAGATTGGTGGAAGCAAATCAACTTTTAGGGTTTTATCTTTTTGAAAAGAGGCAGAACTTCGTCTTCTTCCTCCTTCCATTATTGTCGAGCCTGAATCTTGAAGTTCAAACCTGCTGATCTAAAAGTTCTCACAATTAGCTATAGCAATCTTCACCTGCTACACCAAGTTCAGAAGAGTTTTCTGAGAAAGAAGAAGAAGCAGAGCATTCTAATTTCTGCAATCAAGGTTAGCTGATTGAAGAATAAAAGATCTATCAACTCATCTGTCTTCACCAAAAAGATCAGACACTTGTGTTTCTGAAGTACTTACAGCACAAGCAGCAGTTTTCTGAAGATCTTATTTCCTGTTGTTGTGAAGAAGTTATGGCTGAGTTCATCTCAGCTCAGGAAGCAGAAGACTCAGAGAATATTTCTCTGGAGTCAATTCAACATTAACAAACTCTTTCTTTGTTGTAGGATCCTCTGGATCTGAGTCATAGGCCTATTTTATAAAGACTGAGTGTAGGATCATTTGTTGATCTGAGGCAGGATCCTGTGTAGATATAAAGTAGGGCATGTGTGCCTGAGGTAGGGCAGTTTTCCTGAGGTAGGAGAGTCATTCTCTCTGAGTGATAGGGCCTTTGTGCCTGAGTTATAGGATCTAGCTTTGGACTTGAGGTAGGGTCTTTATGCTTGAGCTGTAAGAGACTCATCCTCTCTGAGTTGTAGGGCTAACCTCCTAGCTCTAGTTGTAGGACTATTAATTTATTCTGAGGTTTGTGATTTTTGATCACTGAGTTGTAGGTGCAAGCTTGCTCTGAGGTAGGGCTTTGCGCCTGAGGTAGGTCTTGGAGGAGACTGGGAGAACCTGCGGGATCTGTGTTGTAAGCTCTTAGGAGCCAAGTTTTGGAGAAGTACCTTGTCTAACACACTTTTAGAAAGGTGGGAGGGAAAGTGGACATACCCATAATCTGGGGAACCACTATAAATATTGTGAGTGCTTTTGTGGTTTGTTTTGAAAGCATAAAATAACTAACTCACAACACACTTAAAGAAGGAAAAATAAAAAGAGACTGAAAAACCAATTCACCCCACTTTAGGTGTTTAGCTACCCTTGAAACTAAAAACTTTCAATCGCGACTTGCTTGTCGAGGTGGTTCGCATGGATGATTGGACCCGAGAGGTCGAAACTCAGATGGAGGATATTCGTATGGTTGCTCTTAGACGTGGGGTATCAAAGGCCTTTCGTCTTGTAGCCAAACGTCTGAAGTGTGATGTCTTTAGTCTTACATTTGATGATATCTCTGATGATGATGGGAGTTATCCATATGCCTGATATGGAAGTGGCAGGCGAGTAGTGATTTATACTTTCACTTTTGTATGCTTTGTACACAATTGCTTTTGCTTTTGTTATATCTGGTGCATACTTGTTATCACCTTTTGGTGATTTTATGTAGCATATTTGCAACTTCGCTTGATATGATATCATTATCTTTGCTCTTTTATCTTTTGTGTCCCGAGTCTCGATAGCTGGTGGAATGCAAGCTCATGGTAGCGTCAGAGAGTGCCTTAATTGTTGGTATTGTATCCACATTAACCCAGCTTTGAAGAAGTGTCCAGTCAAGCTAAGATGAATTGAGTTTGTATTTGATGTTGTATTCTAGTTTTGTACTTGTAGGTTTACAATGTCAAATACACACCAATGTCAGGTTACAGTGGGTCAGTAAACACAATACTATACAATGTAATTCTTCATTGTGTAGGCTAATGTGTTGACTCATGTGTAATCTCTCTATTGGGGTGTACTTCTATCCCAAGTATAGGAGAAGATCAAATAAGGCCAAAGACCTGGAGTCATAAATGAAGAATTTTACTTAAGTAAAATTCGGCGAGTATGGTAAGACATACATGTCGAATTCATCGAGTATCCCTTTGATACTTGTCGAATTCATCGTGTGTGCTTCCTGATACCCGTCGAATTCATCGTATATACTTAGGGAAAATACACAGAAAAGCAGTAAATTTGCCAAGGAAAAT
Organism: Platanthera guangdongensis; assembly: GCA_039583875.1. Classification (NCBI taxonomy): domain Eukaryota; kingdom Viridiplantae; phylum Streptophyta; class Magnoliopsida; order Asparagales; family Orchidaceae; genus Platanthera; species Platanthera guangdongensis. Next base: position 68,792,288 of record CM077154.1, read on the forward strand.
TCGCCGAGTATCACTTACGATACTCGCTTAATTCGTCGAGTATCACTGACGATACTCGCCGAATTCGTCGAGTATCACTAGAGATACTCGCCGAATTCAACGAGTATCCCAGGAGATACTCGTCGAGTGTGTCATTTCATGTGTCGACCACTCAGGATTTCCATCTAAGGCATATTCGGCATATATCGTCTTCATCTTCGGCGAGTATCATACTGGATATTCGATGAAACTCATCGAAAAAGACTTGTCGATTTTTCAATTTTTTCTGGTTCGGAATCCGTCGGCCATGCACAATGTTTTTCTAGGGTTCATTTTAGGAAACCTTTTATAGCTGTTTGATTTCGAATCTCTCAATATATACCAAGGGCGATTTCGAAATCATTACGGATCCTAAACCTAATTGCTAATATCAAATTTTCCAAGAACTTCCCAAAATAGATTTTGTTGGCCGCTCCTTACATTTTTCGCAATATTCTTCAGATCGACCGCGACATCGAGCGATATTCTTCTTCTACGACATCTTTGACTGGATTGTTTCTTCCTCCAAGATTCTTTCTACTCTAGTCCAAGTTGGTTGAAGATTCAAGATCCAAGGTTCAAGATCCAAAAATTTCAAGTTCCCGAGTTCTCCGAGATTCAAGATCAACCCTTCCAAGAATGTCGGATCAAGACTTGTAATCGTGTGTTATTGTTGTAATATAATTTTAAATATTATAGGAGATTTTTCTCCGAGATTTGTACATCCGTTTGTGGATCGAGAGAGTAGATCCGGTTGTGGATCGAGGTTGTAGATCCAGTTTGCGGATCGAGTTGTAGGAGAGTTTGTTCTCTGAGTTGTAAGAGCGTCGTCTCCGAGGTGTAGGCGTTGCGACTCCGAGGTGTAAGATTTGATAAAATATGAGTTTGGTGAAGTAGCTGAATCTGCCCTTCATGGGAGATAGGCGAGGCGGGACAGTGGACGTACCCAACTTGGGAACCACTATAAAATCTTTGCGTTTGTGTGCTTGTTATTTAAGATTCTTTTTATTCCACAAAAAGACGCAAACATCACCTATTCACCCGCCTCTAGGTGATTTAGGTAGACGCTAGATACTTTCAATTGGTATTATAGGGAGGTTGGTCAATAAGGTTAAATCCTTGATCAAGATCCCTGATCTAGCTTTAAGAGATTCTGCATATTCACCATGGATCGAAGCAAAGATATGTCATCTATGAAGCTACCGGTGTGTACCAAGGAAAACATTCTCATGTGGAAAGAACGAGTACGGTGTACAACCCCGTGTCTGGCGAGCAAGGTCGCCAGGAACCAGACAGATCGGGCTGAAGATAGTGGGCGAGCTCGGCAGTAGAGAAGCCGAGCCCGAGCTCGGCATTCGTCGACCGGAGATCGGCATTCGTCGACCGGAGATCGGCATTCGTCGACCGGAGATCGGCATTCGTCGACCGGAGATCGGCATTCGTCGACCAGAGATCGGTATTCGTCGAACGAAGATCAGGCATTCATCGACCCCGAGCTCGGCATTCGTCGAGCTAGTCCAAGAATCGTCAAGCTCAGGTCAACTGATGGCGACCAATGGATGGGCGAGCTCACCGTCCCAGCTCGCGCCCTCGCAACGGAGCTCGGCAACAGCACGTGAGCAGGACCTGCCGAGGTGATCAAGCTCCCCAGCTCTCCTGGATGCATGAGGTACTTTTTACTATTTTGCCCCCACTGGTCTGCCCATAGCACTTCTAAACAGCGGAGTTTGGCTATTGGCAGACCCAGCCAAGGGTTTTTTGGTAACTTCAGGTCAGTTCATTTGGTTATTGGCAGTTTAAATTCCAAAAACTATAAATAGGACCCAATGGGTACCTCAGAATGCATGCTTCCTGTGCTCTCCTGCTCCAGTTTTCAAGTGCTTTCTGAGGGTACCTTAGCCTGGCCTCTGGCTAAGGAGGGGAAGCGCTCTCAGATCTTTTGGGTGTGTGGTGGGTCCTCCCCGCCGAGCCCTTGGGTCGGTCTTTCCTTGTTTTCTTTGTTGTTTTGCTTGCAGGAGTGAAGTAGGCGCGAGACCACCCCTTCCCCAAGGGTGAACTCCACAGGAGATCGTTTTTTGGTTTCAACATTTTGGTGCGGTGAGCGTGGAGCGTGGTCAGTGCAGAAAATCTTCAGGGAGTTCGATGATGGGAGGACAGGGATCTGACAGGTCGGACTCGCCGCCCCCCCCCCCCCCCCCCCCCGCCTCTCGCCATAGTGAGGATGTTTGAGGATTTCAGGAGTGAGGTGTTGAACCTCGTCAAGTTCGCACTCGTCACGCGGGCCGAGTGCTCGACTCCAGCAGTCTAGATCGCGGCCGCCCCCTCTTTGGGCGAGGACGCCCCCGGCAGGCGAGCTGGGAAGGAAGTGGACGAGGAAGGCCGGGGGTGCGAGATCCCCAGGCGCGAGCTCTTCCCCGGCTCGGCAGGTCAAGGCCGATTCGGCGAGCTAGGCTCGCGAGATTCGCCAGCTCGCCCAGTAGGGGGAGGCAGCCACTTCAGCGAGTTAGTCTCTTCAGCTCTAGTTCCAGATAGGTTCAGGTAACCCGAGATGTCCTACTACACCGGGAAGGGAGACCCAGTCCAGCATGTTCAATGGTTAGAGGATGTAGTCTCCATCTGGCAGATGTCGGACGGGTTCAAGTGCTGACTCTTCGCTATCACCCTCAAGGAGAAGGCAACGGAGTGGTTCCATCAGCTACCGGCCAGCTCCATCTACTGCTTCGAGGACCTACGACGGGGGTTCATGCTGAGGTTCACTACCTCGAAGAGGAGGAAGAAGGAGTCAGAATCCCTGTTCCACATCAAGCAGGGGGTGAATGAGACCCTGGGGAGCTATGTGGATCGGTTCCAGGAGGAAGTTACTCAGGTCCAGGAGATGTCAGGTCATAGCTTGATGATGGCCTTTACCCTGGGCCTGCAACAGGGGTTCTTCAGGATGGAGCTGAAGAGAGTTCCCCCCCCCCCTCCTACGAGTAGCTGATGGACAAGGCGGCGAGAGAAGTTGATGGGGAGGCGTCAAACCCGGAGTTTGTGTGGAAGGTGGACAGGTGGGCCACGGAGGAGGATAAGGAGTCGAGAGGAGGAAGAGGAAAGGAGAAGAGGAGAGGAGAGCCCTGGTAGAGGGAGCAGAGGCAACTCCAGGGGCAGCAACAGCCGGGGTGGGGGCATCAGGAGCCCGACCGTCGGCTAGGCTGGAGACCTGAGTGGCAAGGGCAGGGGCCACAAAGAGGATACTAAGGAAGGGATCGCTATCAAGGGGGCAAGATCATTTCCACCCCCCGGGCTGGAGGCAGGCCCAGAGGCCCCGACTCCCCGATCAAGAAGTGGCTATGGCCATAGCCTTGGGGGGAGGATGAGAGTAGCAAGGAGGAGGAGGATAGAAGTTAGGGTGGAGTTGCCCTATTGCGACTTCCATCAGGAGGAGGGGCACGCCACGGCCACGTGCCCGGAGTTTCCTTAAAATGAGAGGGAATAGGGAGCAGCAACAGCAGCAGGGGCGGCAAGAAGTAAGGATCGAGGAGGTCCTGCCTCGGGCAGAGGAGGACCGTTGTGAAGATCGGGTGGATGTTGGTACCCGAGGATGGATCAGAGTGATCCAAGGGGGGTGGGGTTCCAGGCTTCCCGTAAGGCGAGCCTCCACACCATGTACCGTCGGAGCGTTGCCTCCACATCCCAAACCCAACCCCCAGAGGAGAGGATCACCTTCTCCAGAAGCGACATACTGGATCACGAGGATCCATTCTGTGATGCGCTAGTCATCAAGGCAGCCATCGCAAATTTTACCGTCTCTCGGATCCTCGTTGACAACGGGAGCTCCGTCAACGTCGTCTTCAAGAAGTCGTTTGACCCGATGAAGGTGGAGACAAAGAGGGTGCTGGCCTCGGACGGACCCTTGTTCGGGTTTTCGGGGGAGAGGAAGGAAGTGGAGGGAGGAGTCGGCCTCCATGTCGCCCTGGGGGCAGTCTAGAAACTGCAGGTTTGTCATTGTGGATGCCCCCAGCAGCTACAGCGCCATCTTTAGGAGGCCCCTTATCAGCGCCTTCCGCTGCGTCCCCTCATCATTCCACCAATGCTTAAAGTTCAACGTTGAGGGGATTCAGGTCAGGGTCAGGGGGGACCCTAAGGTGGCGCGGGAATGCTATGTCACCGCCGTGAACTCCATCTCTTGGCAGGAGGGAGCCGAGTAGATGGGGCAAAGAATGGAGGAGGCTGAGCAGGAAGCTTGCAGGGAGGAGCTGGAGGTGGAGAGCTGCGCTGAGAAGGAGGCGGCAGGAAGAGATCAGGAGGAGATGGCCGAAGTGACGGCCGTGGAAGAAGAGGTGGAGGTGGAGATCCCGGTCTCGAAAGAGATGGATGCTGAAGGATGGGGAGAGCAGTCCAGGTTGGAGGCTGCAGAGGAAGTGGCGGAGTTGGAGGTGCTCACCCATGGAGGCAGGGTGGAGAAGGTCCGTGTCAGTAAAGGGCTGACCCCGGAGGACCAAGGCAGGATGCTGGAGTGCATCCAGAAGAACGTAGACATCTTCGCATGGAACACCGTGGAGATGTCGGGGGTTGACGCGGATGTGGCCTGCCACCGCCTCAACCTGGACCCAGGAACACGCCCCGTCAAACAGAAGAAGAGGTCCACTGCGGACAAGCTGGCAGATCACATCAGAGAGGAGGTGGCAAAGCTCCGCAAGGCCGGCTTCGTGTCCGAGATCTAATACCCCGGCTGGGTCTCCATTGTGGTCATGGTCAAAAAGGGAGACGACCGGTGGAGGATGTGTATCGATTTTTCTTTACTTAATAAAGCTTGTCCTAAGGACTGTTATCCTTTGCCTCGGATCGACGCGCTGGTTGACTCAGCCGTTGGTTTTTCTTTAATGAGTTTTTTAGATGCTTTTTCAGATTACCATCAAATCAGGATGCACCCCCCGGACATCAAGGATGTCTCGTTCATCACGGAGGATGGATGCTACTGCTACAAAATTATGCCCTTCAGGCTGAAGAACGCAGGGGCGACCTACTAGAAGATGATGGATAGGGTCTTCAAAGAACAAAAGAGGAGAAATCTGGAGGTATACGTGGATGACCTCATGATCAAGAGTCGGGATGTGGACTCCCACCTCCAGGACCTAGAGGAGACCTTTGCTACCCTGAGCAAGTACAAGAGGCGGTTGAACCCTTTGAAGTGTGTTTTCGGGGCTAGCTGGGGGAAGTTCTTGGGGCATCTCCTCACCCCTGTGGGGGTCGAGCCTAATCCTGACAAGGTCAAGGCTATCATGGAGGTGGGGTCGCCACAGATTACCAAGGAAGTACAGCGCCTGACAGGGAAACTGGCGGGGCTGAGTAGGTTCCTTTCCCGGGCTGGGGAAAAGTGCTCCCCCTTCTTCAAAACGCTAAGGGGCGGTCAAAGGTTCGAATGGACCAAGGAGTGCGAGGAGGCATTCCAAGCCCTCAAGATGCAGCTGACCCAGGCTCTGCTGCTCCAAGGGCCCAAGGAGGGGGAAGACCTGTTTTTTGTATCTCGGGGTCGGGGCGGAGGCCTTGAGCTCCATCCTAGTTCGGGAGGAGGGGAAGAAGCAGCTCCCTTTTTACTACGTGAATAGGGTCCTGAGGAAGGCCGAGCTTTGGTATCCAATTTTGTAGAAGCTATCTTTCACCTGGATCATCTCAGCCCGGAGACTGCGACCTTATTTCCAGGCACACTCAATCCGAGTGGTGACTAACCATCCCCTCCGCAACATCTTTGAGGGGGTGGAGCATTCTGGTCGGCTGGCCAAATGGTCGGCAGAGTTGAGTGAGTTTGACGTTTCCTTTGTCCCCCGCCTCTCGATCAAAGCTCAAGCAATGGCCGACTTCTTGGCTGATTATGTGATTGAGGTGGAGGAGGAAGAGCTCACTCGTCCGACCCCTTGGAAGGTAAAGGTGGACGGCGCCTCGGGGAGGCACTCCCTAGGAGTAGGGGTGATCTTGGAGAGCCCTCAAGGAACTAAAATTGAGCAGACGGTGGTGGTGCACTTTCCCATCACCAACAATCAAGCCGAGTATGAGGCTGTGATAGCAGGGCTGTGCCTGGCCAGGGAGTTGGGGGTGCTGGACGTGGAGGTCCTTACCGCTTCCATGGTGGTAGTTTCCCAGATCAACGGAGAGTTCGAAGCAAGAGAGCCTACCCTGCGGATGTACTTAGCCAAGGTAAAGGAGGTCATCGGCACGTTTCAAACCTTTTCCATCCAGCACGTGCCCCGGGAGGAGAATGAGCAGGTCGATCAGCTCGCAAAGCACAGTCCTCGGGTGGGGGTACCATCACCGACCTGTTCTGCCCTTCCATCGAAGAAGGAGAGCTCATAGAGATAGATCAACGGACTTCATGGATGGACCCAATTGTAGCTTTCCTTTCCACGGGAGAGTATCCGGAGGGGGCAGATAAGAAGAAGCTAAGGCATAAGTCAGCATACTACCTCCTCCAGGACAGGCAGCTGTATAGGAAGACACTCTTGGGGATGTTGGCTCGTTGCATGGCCGAGGAGGAGGTACAAAGGATCTTGGAGGAAGTCCACTCTGGAGAGTGCGGGAGTCACTCCGAGAGTCGGACCCTGGAATGTAGGATTGTCAGGCAAGGGTACTTCTGGCCCACCCTGGGCCATGATGCAACAGAATTCGCAAGAAGGTGCCACAAATGCCAGCTGTTTGCCCCCCTCTAGCTACAGCCGGCCCAGTGACTCAAAAGTATCATGCCCCCCTGGCCCTTCGCCATTTTGGGAATGGATTTGGTTGGGCCATTCCCCCAGGCCAGTGGGCAGAGGAGGTTCCTCCTAGTAATGATCGATTACTTCTCCAAGTGGTTGGAAGTGAAGGCGCTGGCCAAGGTGACTTCCCAGGTTATCAGGAACTTTGTCTGGGGAGAGATCATCTGCCGCCATGGACTACCCCAGGCCATCGTCACGGACAACGGGCCCCAGTTCGCCAGCGCTGAGTTCACCAGTTTTTGCGAGCAGCTTGGAATCGACCTCAGGTTCGCCTCGGTCCATCACCCTAGGAGCAACGGGCAGGTGGAAGCCGCGAACAAGATCATCGTCAACCTCCTAAAAACGAAAGTGGAAAATCTGAAGGGAAGCTGGGTGGAGCAGCTCCCCGCGGTTCTCTGGGCCCTGAGAACCACCCCCAACACGGCTACCGGAGAGACCCCCTTTAAACTCTCTCATGGGTGCGAGGCAGTGCTCCCCGTGGAATTTGAAGTCCAAACACCTCGAGTCATTACGGACAAGGAAGGCAGAGAAGAATGGCAGGCCGAGAACAAGGAAGATCTGAGGCTCTCCCTTGACATGGTGGAAGACCTGAGGGACCTTTCCACCATCCGACAAGAAGAGGTGAAAAGGAGAATGGCCAAGAACTTTGACAAGCATGTCAGAGTCAAATAGTTCATGGAAGGCGACTTGGTACTAAAGAAGGTGGATGCGGTAGGGAGGTCAGCATCCGTAGGGAAGCTCAACCCCAGCTGGGAAGGACCGTTTATTGTAAAGGAGGCTTTAAAATTGGGAGGTTATCGACTCCAAAATGTGGAACGCGAGACCCTAAGTCTCACCTGGAGTGGTGACGACTTAAAACGCTTTTTTTCCTTGAAGCTTGTAAGTTGTGCCTTGATTTTTAATGAAAATTCTTTGATATGCCAATATTGTCGCTATGAGTTCGCATGAAGGAATAAAGTGAACTTGGACCCCGAGCAGATCCCGCTGTCAGGCTCTCACCTAGCTGGCAGGGCTGGAAGTCACTCGGTGTCATCCTTGGCCTCGAGCAGATCCCGCTGTCAGGCTCTCACCTAGCTGGCAGGGCTGGAAGTCACTCTATGGTGTTAGTAGTGGACCCCGAGCAGATCCCGCTGTCAGGCTCTCACCTAGCTGGCAGGGCTGGAAGTCACTTGGTGTCATCCCTGGCCTCAAGCAGATCCCGCTGTCAGGCTCTCACCTAGCTGGCAGGGCTGGAATTCACACGATCGTGTTAGTAGTGGACCCCGAGCAGATCCCGCTGTCAGGCTCTTACCTAGCTGTCAGGGCTGGAAGTCACTCGGTGTCATCCCTGGCCTCGAGCAGATCCCGCTATCAGGCTCTCACCTAGCTGGCAGGGCTGGAAGTCACTCAATGGTGTTAGTAGTGGACCCCGAGCAGATCCCGCTGTCAGTCTCCCACCTAGCTGGCAGGGCTGGAAGTCACTCGGTGTCATCCTTGGCCTTGAGCAAATCCCGCTGTCAGGCTCTCACCTAGCTGGCAGGGCTGCAAGTCACTCGATGATGTTAGTAATGGACCCCGAGCAGATCCCGCTATCAGGCTCTCACCTAGCTGGTAGGGCTGGAAGTCACTCGGTGTCATCCTTGGGCCTCGAGTAGATCCCGCTGTCAGGCTCTCACCTAGCTGGCAGGGCTGGAAGTCACTCGACGGTATTGATAGTGGACCCCTAGCAGATCCCGCTGTCAGGCTCTCACCTAGCTGGCAGGGTTGGGAGTCGGTCGGTGTCATCCTTGGACCTTGAGCAGATCCCGCTGTCAGGCTCTCACCTAGCTGGCAGGGCAGGAAGTCACTCGATGGTATCGGCCTTGAATTCGCCAGGTAAAGACCAAGAAGTTTTGAATGCCAAGGAATAAGGGGGGAGAGGTTCTTCACAGGCGATTTTGGACTCGCCCAACCCAGCTCGGCATCGGCAAAGGGGTGGCGAGCCAGGTCTCAGGACCTCGCTGAAGGAAGGCGGCCAGGTCATGGCACTTCATCCCATCGTCTGTTTTACTTAAAAGAATTTTTTTTGAGTTCAACCTGGATGGCTCGCGGGCGAGCTGAGGTGGCGTGACAAGGGCGGATAGCAGCCCGCTCCTGAATTGTCTGAAGCTCGGCAAGCACACAAAGCATACCCTCTCGCAGGCGCGTACTAATGTCTATCCTACTCACAGTACCTGTCTATGCGAAGTCACCTGGGGAAGTACTCGCGGATATACAGACCACAGCAAAAAAGAGAAATAAAATGGCACAGGTATGATCAAAAACCTTTCTTTCATTAAATAGATGTGTTTACAAAATATGTTTATAGGGGCTTGCCTCGGCGAGTAAACCAAAAAGAAGAATATACAAATTCAGGCCTCGCCCCCCCCCTGCCGGACTGGTCCTCCCCTTCACCAGGCTGGTCCGGGAAGCCCTTCCCGAACATTGCGTCCAGGTTATCTTCCTTCTCGCTGGGGGCGTCGTCGGGAATAAGCTCGGCATCAGGTCCTTGGCAGAGATCTCCTCGCACCCCTGCACCAGCACCCCCGTGTCCTTCATCATTTGGAGGGTGCACTCGGCCGCTTGGATGGAGTTGATCCGCAACCTCTCAGCGAGGTCGGCCTCGCGAAAGACCCGTGGCCTCTTATAGGGGAGGGTAGGGTCGACGTCGCTGGCCGGGAAGAAAATCTCCGCCTGGCGGAGGACCTCGCGGTTGAGGTGCTGATTCTCCTCTTTCATATTTGCGTTCGCCCCCTCTAGCTCGGCAAGGCAGGCGCGCAGCTGGCTAATCTCGTCCCCTTGCTCGGCATTGCGAGTCTGAAGCTCCCCTGCGGCCTTGGCATCCTGGTAAAGAGAAAATCTGGTTAGCAGCAGCACAAAATGTTCTAAGTAAAAGGGAAGAGGAGAGCTTGACATTTACCAGTCCGCCGGTGGCCTGGGCGAGGAGGCCCTCAGCGATGTTGAGCTGCTTTGCCCGATCAGCAACCTTGTCCTTGGCGACATCGTGGGCCTGCTCGCCTTTTAGGAGTTGATTGCTGAGGGCAAAGCTGCTGCGGGTCAGCAAGTGGTGGAGCTCCATGGTCCACAGGTAGGCCTGCAGACCCTCATGGTCGAGCTACCGGAGGGTCATGTTCTTGTAGGCCTCGGCATCCTCGCGGCCATAGAGGCCTAAGCCGAGGGCATAGCATGGCCGGTGGCGGGCTCGTGGTCATGCCAGGATGGATGCAGAGTGGAGATGGAGACCCGATGGGCCAGCTCATCCCACTGCACCATGGGCTCGCCCGCCGAGTCCCTCCACCGCCCCTCGAAGTTAAAGAGGGGATGTTGTTTCGGCGCCCCATGCTCGCGAGCCGCCCTCTTCGCCGAAGGAGGTGGGGAGATCGCCGCCATAGAAGAAGGAGCCTCGCCGCCCTTCCGGCTTTTGCTGGTGATCTCCTTCAGCGCGCTCTCCGGCGACGCATCGGGGGGGGGGGGGGTCTCAGATGAGCTTATGTACTTGGGGCTGGGCTGATGTTGTTGTTGTTATTGCCCCCGCGGAGCCAACATGGCTCTCCTCATCTTTTTTGGCAGTCGCTGGCGGTGTGGCGGATTGGACCCCGCATCCTCAGGCCGCCTCTTGCTGGAAGAGGGTTGCGAGAGGGCCGCCTCATCTCGGCAGGCCGCCGCCGCCTTCTCATGAGCAAGGAGGTCCGGGTGCGATCCCGAGTCCGCAAATGGCGGGTTCGCGGGAATTATCCGCTCCCCTGCAAGAAAATACTTGAAAAATGTTAGAAAAAATTCAGCAGCAATATGGCGAGCTCGGCAATCGGGTGAGCTCGGAAAGATGAGGAGAGAACAATACCTTCGCTAGGTAGAACGGGAAGAAGCGAGTCAAGGCCCCTTCGCAGGAAGGCTACCTCGAAGTCCTTGTGGAGGAAGTATTTGTGGAGGTCGGCGTCGTTGCCAGACACGGCAGGGGGGCAATAGACCTCCTCGCCCTTCTGCTGGGGCGAGTAGGGGATGTTGCCGAGATCGACCTTGATGAAGGCGATCTTGGTCATCCAAGTGTGATGCTTGTTCGCGATCTCGTGAACCTTGATCAGCGAGCCGCCGAAGTAGGCGACCCCATCCTGCGTCTCCTTGTAGGAGAACAGTTTCCTGAACACTGTCAGGTTGAACTCGATCCTCTCCCGCCGAAGGTAGCTCGCGAACGCCACCATCATAGCGACGGCGTTGGAGTTCAACTGTGCGGGTACTGCGCCATAGTACTTCAGAATTTGTCGGATCTCTGACCAGAGGGGGAGGCGCAACCCCACCTCGAAATGCGAGATGGGGAAGGCGAGCTCATCCTCGTAGAAGGTGTTGATGTCCTCCCCTTGCCTCGGCCTGCTCGCCTCGAAGCCCGGCGGCATATACTCAGCCTTGAACTCTGCGAGCTCCTCCTCGTTGGTATGCCCCTCGAAGAAGCTATAGTCAGTGAAGTGTTGCGCGCACTTGGAGCGGCCATCGGCATCTGGGTTGGCCTTGCCCATGTTCACAGAGGAAGAAGCAGAGCGCGAGCAGAAAAGTAGAAAAGCACAGGAAGAGAGAGAAAGAAAAAGCAATAAAGGCACAGTACGGGGGTTGGTGGTGAGGGGGTCTATTTATAGGAAGAGAAATCTAGGGTCAGGCCATCCATTCAGCTCAGCTCGCCGCCCCAGCTCGCCACCCCAACTCGCCACCCCAACTCGTCGACTTTCGGCGCGTCCCAACCAAAGATAAGTAAAACATCGCAGTATATTATTTGAATAACGCATGTCCAAGAATATTCTAAAAGCTATTTATTACAGAAACCAAGTTCAGGAATAAAAAAGCAGGGCGCGCGAGCAGGGGGAGCATCAGGATGCGAGTACCGGTCGGCTCAGCAAAGAAGCCGCCCTCTTACCTACCCCGGCCTCGCGGCTCCCGTCCCCCAGACTGCCGCGCGCGGAGCAGCTCGCGGATCCTCCCTGAATTCCTCTGCGCCACTGAGAGGCCATCATCTATCTCGTCCAGAAGCCGGGAGGGGGACATCAGCTCGCCATCCTGGCCGCTTCGCACCTCGTCGGCGAGACGTGCGTAGTTGTATTGTAGCATCTCGTTGACCCTCTGCACCTCGCGCAGCCCGCACACCAGCTTCTTGAGAAGCTTGACCTCCCTCCTCGTCAGCTCGCCTTGATCCACTTCAGGGCCCAGGTAAGAGTCCAGCGAGCTTGGGGAAGGGAGTGGAGAGTAGTGGGCTGCCCGCGAAGACTCCTCGGCAGCGGATTGGCTAGGTGGAACTGTGGAGTCAAACGTCAGCAAAAAGAGGAATGCAGGAAAAGCTCATGGAGAAAAAATCCAAGCAAAATAGACCCGACGAGCTCGGCAACTCGAAGGAAATGCGGGGAGGGAGGAACCTCAGATCCTTCCCGCGTCCTGGGCCATGAGTCCCCAGTGAGAGAAGCTCGAATCCCAGGGTGGGGATGGTCCACAGACCCGCCCCCGCGGCCACGTTAGTTCGCCGAGGAGAGGGGGCGCGCACCGGTGAGCTCGGCCTCTGCGAGCTCAACCCCAAGGTCCCAAAGGGAGGGGACGGCTCCCGGTGGCGGTTTTCCGGAGTCATGAACCGCGAGTCCCCAAGAGTGGTCTTGGCTCACGGGGTGGCGTCTCGCGGCGCGGTGTCTTCTGCACCATCAGGGCGGTGGTCTGGGCCGTCGCAGACCTTAGCGATGTTCCTCCCTCTTTCAGAGGCAGGCAGAGTGGAGGAGTCGGTCTCGTGCTCCAAGGTGGCCCTCAGGTCATTGTAGATGGGCTCGGCCTCCTGAGGGAATGGTTTCATCTTCTTGGAGCTAGGCTCGGCAGAGCCACCCTGCGGCACAGTGGCAGGTACCGCCGTCAGGGCGGCTACGCGAGCTGCAGAAGCCTGGCGAGCTCGGTCTAGACGCTATTGAATCTCCTTGGGGAGTGGCATCTTGGCAGGGTTAGAGCAAACGGAATGGCAAGAGTCAGGCAGGTGAGCAGGTGCATATATATAGCCCGCGGTGGACCCCACCCAAAGATTCCCTCCAACTCGCCACCCCGCGCTCGCTGCACACTTGGGGTTGGATGTTTCTTTCCGAGCTTTGCCAAGCTCAAAAAGAGCGGGGATTATGTACAACCCCATGTCCGGTGAGCAAGGTCGCCAGGAACCAGGCAGATCGGGGTGAAGATAGTGGGCGAGCTCAGCAGTAGAGAAGTCGAGCCCGAGCTCAGCATTCGTCGATAGGATATTGGCATTCGTCGACCGGAGATCGACATTCCTCGATCGGAGATCGGTATTCGTCGACCGGAGATCGGTTTTTGTCGAACGAAGATCAGGCATTCGTTGACCCCGAGCTCGGCATTCGCCGAGCTAGTCCAAGAATCGTCAAGCTCAGGTCAACTGATGGCGACCAATGGATGGGGAGCTCACCGTCCCAGCTCGCGCCCTCGCACCGGAGCTCGGCAACAGCAGGCGAGCAGGACCTGCCGAGGTGATCAAGCTCCCCAGCTCTCCTGGATGCATGAGGTACTTTTTTACTGTTTTGCCCCCGCTGGTCTGCCCATAGCCCTTCAAAATAGCGGAGTTTGGCTGTTGGCAGACCTAGCCAAGGGTTTTTTGGTTACTTCAGGTCAGTTCATTTGGTTATTGGCAGTTCAGATTCCAAAAACTATAAATAGGACCCAAGGGGTACCTCAGAATGCATGCTTCCTGTGCTCTCCTGCTCTAGTTTTCAAGTGCTTTCTGAGGGTACCTTAGCTCGGCCTCTGGCTAAGGAGGGGAAGCGCTCTTAGATCTTCCGTGTGTGTGGTGGGTCCTCCCTGCCGAGCCCTTGGGTCAGTCTTTCCTTATTTTCTTTTTTGTTTTGCTTGCAGGAGTGAAGTAGGCGCGAGACCACCCCTTCCCTAAGGGTGAACTCAATAAGAGACCGTTTTTCGGTTTCAACATACGGTTCTCCATAGAAGTTGTTGATCCAAGGATCTTTCAAATAGTGGAAGAAGGACCTCACATCCCTACACAAGCTTCAATGATAAATCCAGCAATTATGATTCCAAAGAAGATGATGGATATTATTATGGATGAGATTGCCTTAGTCTCCCTTGACAAGAAGAAAAAGAATATCATAGCAAGCGCAGTGGACGATTCAATGCTCTAGAACTTTTTCCACTATAAATATACTAAAGAGATGTGGGACTGTCTTGTTGTCTTGATGAAAGGTACTGAAGAAGTGAGGGACGATCACAAATCATTGTTGAACCAGGAGTATGAAACCTTCATGCAATGTGCAAATGACTCCATAGTTGAAAGGTTCGAAAACTTTTTCAAGATCATCAACGGCCTCAGCAACTATGGTCGTGCGTTTACTAATGGCAAACTTAACGATAAGTTTCTAAGATCCCTAACTAAGGAATGGGACACCAAGGTGGTTGCCATTAGAGAATTTGGGAAGCTGCCAAAGATAGATCCACAGAACCTGTTCGGAAAGCTGCTCTCCTATGAGTTTCAAATGAACATACGTAAGAAGGAGGAGCAGAACAACAAAACGTCAAGCAGAGAAAAGTGTGTGGCTCTGAAGGCGGAAGGGTCAAGAAAATCTGAAGTTGTGTCACCTGTAAGGACACGAGCTCCCAAAACTCAGAAGACTCTGAGCCCAGCACATCTAGCTCCGAGCAATCTGATGGAGAATTTTCCCCCATCTCCAAACAATTCAAGAAGTTGCTGAGCAAGCGGAGACAAATGAAAATTAAGTCATCCTTTTCAAACTCTAGAATATCATGTCGTGACAGTGATCGAACGACGAGAAGCTACAACAAAGAGGACAGGTACAAATCCAAACCGAACAGACAGGTTTCCTCTAACATTGTTTGCTACTATTGTAATAAATCAGGTCACATGTTTGCGGAGTGTCCTTACAAGAAGAAGGATGGCTCCAGGAAGTACGAGAAGAGATCCTTCAAAGGGAAGAAGAAGAAAGAAGAAAAGAGCTTCGTCACCAAAAAGTCAAAACTCTTAGCGACAGTGACTCGAGTGAGTCAAGCTATGAGAACGAAGAAGACTACTTCGGGCTCATGGCTCATTCAGATGAGGAAGTTGGCGACTCTGAGTATCTTGGGAAGGTAAACTCGCACACGATACTCTCTGAATCTGAAACGCCCTTGAATGGTCATGATGGCTACTCTTCTGAAGAGGAAGGTGATTCTGAGTTGACGGTTTAGTACGAGAACCTTTTAAAGGCTTTTGACAAATGTCGTAAGGTAGTCAAAAAGCAGTTAAAAGAGATTGCCTCCCTCAAGGTAGTGGAAACAAATCTGAAGGAGGACATTGCAAAATTACCTCCCCTCAGAGATGAAGTTCATTCCTTGAAAGAGGAACTCAAGGGCTCTGCTGAGACGTTAAATCTGAAGGAAAAGTATCTTAATGAGCTGGAAGAAAAGCTCGTGATGGAGAGAAGACTCATTGAGAGTTACTCCAAGCCGAAGACTGTTCTCCCTCTCATCAATGAGTTTTTCGCTCCGAAGAAGCGTAGTGGTCTTGGCCACCAGGTTGAAAAATGTAAGGTTGCTAAGAAAACCTCTGCCAAAGAGAAAGGGAAGTCCCCTCTTGGTCAAACCTCATTTAAGAAGGCAATCTTCCCAACGAACAGGTTTGATTGTGAGTCATCATATGGGCACTATACTTGGCCTACTCATGTAAAGCCTAAGTCAACCTATCAATGATGGTCCCATCCCCGGAACTATGGTGAGAGTGTATTCAAAGCACCTTATGAAGAAATTCAGTTGAAAAAGTATGGTCCATATGTTCATGGTCATAACATTAAGAAGGCACCTAAAGCCAAGCCCGTTGTACAAATGGAAAAG
Source organism: Platanthera guangdongensis (assembly GCA_039583875.1). Classification (NCBI taxonomy): domain Eukaryota; kingdom Viridiplantae; phylum Streptophyta; class Magnoliopsida; order Asparagales; family Orchidaceae; genus Platanthera; species Platanthera guangdongensis. Next base: position 68,807,887 of record CM077154.1, read on the forward strand.
GAGATGCAGAAACCTTGTGTATGGTCAATCATGAGGCATCCACCTCAAAGGACGGTGCCTCTGCTAGACTTAAATTTCAAAAGGTAAAGCAGGAGTACCCGAGAAGGTACAACAGGTTTGACTGTTGGTGTTGCGGCAAAGTTGGTCACTTTGGTGTCGATTGCTAGTACAACCCCGCTAACTTTGCAACACCACGGGTTAGCTATGCGAGACGGACCACTCGTAAAGTTAATGTTTCAAGTGGTGGTAAGCTGACCAGTAACCAAGGACCCAAATACGTTTGGGTTCCTAAGGTAAAATGATTTGTTTTTTAGGTATGTCCAAAGGCCAATAGAACTCTGATATGGTATTTGGATAGTGGATGCTTTCGGCAGATGACCGGGACAAGAAGCCTTTTGCGTGACTATACCCCAGTCAAAGACAGACCAAAAGTCATATTTAGAGGTTTTGACATGGGAACAACAAATGGTTACGGTATTATTTCCAACGGTGTAGTCTCTTTCACAGACATTGCTTATGTTGATGGATTACACCATAATATCATAAGCATAAGTCAACTATGTGATAGAGGCTACATCGTTGAGTTCTGCAAGGACAAGTGTTTGATAAAGTCATCTGCAAATTTGAAGACGGACTTAACAGGTACTCGAAGAAGAAATATATTCTGTCTAAATTTCCTTTGCTTAGACAATTCTACCCCAGTGTATTTTATGGCAAAAAGTAGTGTTTCTCTTTGTGACCAATGGCACAAGAGATTAGCATATATTAATTTTAAAACCTTAAATATGTTATTTTCTCCCAACTTAGTACGCGATGCCCCCAACATTAAGTTCCTTAAAGAGAGTCTCTGTCACTCCTATCAAATGGGTAAGCAGACACGAGCTACCTTCAAGGGTATTGCTGAGATAGATTCTTCACGAAGCTTATACTTGCTTTATATGGACTTATTCGGTCCTATGCCTATTCACAGCTTAGGAGGTAAGGTCTATACGTTAGTAATCATTGATGACTACTCACATTTCACTTGGGTGTTCTTTCTGAAACACAAGTCAGACACCTTCAATTCTTTCACTAATTTTGTCCGGCAAATTCAAAACGAATTGGACTACTCAGTGGTCAAAATCAAAAGTGACCACGGAACAGAGTTTGAGTCTGGTGTCATGACAAAATTCTGTGAAAGTCAAGGTATCTTTCATGAGTTTTCCTCCCCGTACACTCCACAGTAAAATGGAGTTACTGAGATAAGGAATAGAACCCTAACTTAAGCATGTACAACTATGTTGAACAACGCTTCACTTCCGGAGTACTTCTGGGCTGAAGCAGTCAACATGGCTTGTCACGTGCAAAACAGAGCACTCATCAACAAAAACTATCGTAAGACCCCCAATGAGCTATTGAAAGGCAGAAAATCGACTGTGTCCTACTTTAGAATCTTTGGAAGTAAATACTTTGCACTTAATAATGGGAATTATTACCGCACACAGTTTAGTGAAAAGTGTTTTGAAGGTATTTTATAGGATATAGTAGCCATAGTAAGGCATATAGGATTTTCAACAAGAAAACTCTTGTGGTAGAAGAGTCAATAAATGTTGTATTTGATGAGACTATCTTGCTTCATAGTAGCTCGTCTAGTGTTATTGGTGTAGATACAAGTACCAGGTTCAAGGAGCTAAGCTTGGATGAAGCTGTTAAGGAAGAAGCTCCAAGCTCAATTAAGCTCGTCAATCCATACATGGTGGATGAAGAACCCATAGAGGAAGAATTTCCTCAACCTACAAAGGCGGCACCGGATGTTGCAGAGCCTGTTGGAGGGAGAGCAAGGAACCTAGGGATCGGGCACCTAAGAGATCACCCAGCTAATCAGATCATTGGAGAACCAGGCGACGGTGTTAGAACCAAAAGTGGTACAACTAATGAAATTTTTCATCTCAGTTTTCTGTCTCAGGTTGAGCCAAAGAAGTTCAAGAAAGCGAACAAAGATGTCGCTTAGATTATGGCAATGCAAGAGGAGCTCAACCAGTTTGAACAATGCAAAGTCTCGGAGTTAGTACCCAATCCAAAGGGACAGAACGTTATCAGCACGAAATGGATATTCAAAAACAAGCTGGACGAACACATAGTAATTATCAAGAATAAAGCCAGGCTTGTAGCACAAGGCTATAGACAAGAAAAGGGGGTCGACTTCAACCAGACATTTGCTCCAGTGGCTCGGCTCGAGGCGATTAGATTGTTTCTTGCATATACTACCCTCAAAGGCTTCACCGTCTACCAAATGGATGTGAAGTAAGCATTCCTCAACAGGAATCTAAAAGAGGAAGTATACGTAGCGCAACCCCTAGGTTTTTTCAATTCTCAATTCCCTGACTATGTTTATTTTTTTAATAAAGCTTTATAACGGTTAAAGTAAGCTCCCCGAGCTTGGTACGAGATGTTGTCTAGATTTTTTCTTGATAACAAGTTCACAAGGGGAAAGATAGACATGATATTATTTTTAGGGAAGTTAAAGGCAAGATTTTGCTAGTGCAAATCTATGTCGACGACATCATATTTGGCTTTACGAAAGACAGCCTTTGCAAAAAAGATTTCTAAACTTATGCAAGAGAAGTTTGAAATGAGCAGTATGGGCGACCTGAAGTATTTCTTAGGACTTCAGGTCAAGCAATTTGAAGATGTAATTTTCATCTCTCAGGCGAAGTTCACCAAGTGCTTCTTAAGAAATTTGGAATGGAGAGCGCATCCTCTATGAGGACTCCAATGGGTTCGACTGTGTCTCTGCATAAGGATGAGAAAGGGAAACTTTTTGATGAAATAAAGTACAGAAGCATAATTTGATTCTTGCTCTACCTGACTGACAGTAGACCAGATATAATGTTTTCAGCATATGTCTGCGCAAGATATCAGGTGAACACTAAGGAATCTCATTATGTCGCTGCAAAGCAGATTTTTAAGATACCTTAAGGGTACACTCAATCTTGGCTTATGGTACTCAAGAAGTAATGATGTCGAGCTAATTAACTTTTCAAATGCTAATTTTGCAGGAAGTAGGGACGACAGGAAAAACACTTCCGGGACATGCCAATCCCTCGGAAGACGGCTTATTTCTTGGAATAGTAAGAAGCAGAATTATGTCGCAACTTCTACTGTCGAGTCAGAGTATATCTCTATAGGCAGTTGTTGAGCGCAGCTTCTTTGGATAAGGATTCAACTCGAAGATTATAACATGAAGTTCAGAGAGATTCCAATGTATTGCGACTCCTCCAGCGCAAGTGCAATTGCAAACAATCCAGTTTCCCATATCCAGACCAAGCATATCGAGGTGTGCTACCACTTCATCCGGGAGCATGTGGAGAACAAGGACATAGCCCTCATCTATGTCTCGACGGACAAGTAGGGTGTCGATATCTTTATAAAGCCACTGGATGAGACCAAGTTCTCGTTTTTCAAAAGAGAACTAGGTATGTTTAACAAGGACTCATGAAGAAGATCAAGTAGGCAGAAATTGTCTCAGGATCTACTTCAACAAAGTAGAAATTTTGCAAAGTCAAATTCGGTGAATATCGGCCGATCTGTCAATTATTTATGTCAGATTTGTCGAATCGGTCTCCTCCAACAATAAATTTCGCTGAATTCTATTTTGGGCAAAAATTTCAAATGTCTTTATTGGATCTGAAGACTCGATGACCAAATTTGAGGTACGCGCCTTCTTAGTGCAATTACAAAATCATATATATAAGGGAGGATACATTCACGGAACATGCTGAAACATGCCGACTCGTCGTGTTGCTGCGATTCCGACCCTTCGGCTTTCGGCTCTCGCCGAATTCACTTTTTCATTCAAGTCGAAGAATTCCTATAGTGCATACGACTAGGGTCGTGCATTTTCCCCAAGCCCTAGCAGACAATCAAATCTAGTCTCTCGTCGATCTCGCACAGAGGAATTTCCCAAACGCCGACTGTCGATGTTTCCTTAGTCCAGTATGGTGCGATGCCAATCCAGATATTCTTCAATCCAGTACATTGTAGTTGTTGACAATTACAGGAGCTTCAGTGTTCAGAAAACCTGTTCTACAACGATTCAACCCATTTTCCAGATTTTTGATTACCATAAGTTCAGTTTTCCTTTATTTTCAATGGCTCCTCATAGTATGAGTAGATTTCTTGGTGGAGGCGAACTTATCCGCACCAAGTTTGCTCACGCGTCTGGTGAATTTCGGAATGTCATTCTCATGCTAGAGACAGCTGGACTCTCCTTCGTCCTCGAACACCCCTGCAAGGTGCTGGACAAGGAATTTCTTGAGTTTTTACAGAATACAAAGTTCAGACGTGAAGATTCAGTGATAAAGAGCAAAGTTCAGGAGTACAAGGTCAATGTGAAAGCTTCTCTTCTGTCTAGGTATATGCGGCTTCTAGTTTGTGAAGAGGCTGATTACTTAGACGAATACAATTTCTTTAGGTCCCTGCTGATTTGTGGATTGCCCCGAGACACCAAGGCCATCATGAGTAAAGGTATGAATGAGGAAGGCAAGCTCCTCTCCGACATCATTGGAAAGGTGTTGATCTGCAAGACAGGCTCGCATGACTACCTTTCTACAGACATGTTCAAAGTGCTCGTTGCCATTATCTGCAGGAAGAGGTTGGATTGGGGTGCTTTGTTGTTTACCAAAATCAAAGACAGCCTACGCACTCCCAACTTTGTAAGGACTATCAGCCTATACCTGAATCAACTGGATGGTGATAGGTTCGATATGACCAAAGGCATACATATCCATCATTTGAAGAAAATTGACTCCACAATCTTCACTTGATGGGATAGGAGGATCATCCAGAGAGGGGGAGCCACAGTACCCCCAGTGGACGAGGAAGAATGAAAGATAATAGTTGCCAACCTAAATAACCTAGAGGGGGGTGAATAGGTGAGTTGTGCGTCTTTTTGCGGAATAAAAAAATCTCAACCAAAGCACAGATCTATCTACCAAACAAGCAAACACAGACGAGGCAAGATTTATAGTGGTTCCCCAACCTTGGGTACATCCAGTTTCCCTCACCGATCTAGCAATATACTAGACTCGGCTACTCCACTATCTCGGATTGGAAAAACAATCCTACCCTCGGAACAATGTTCCTACAAACTCGATCCACAAACGGATCTACACTCGGAAGGCAAAACTTCCAACAATCTCGGAGTTAAAAACTCCTACACTCGGAGAAAACTTCTCATACAATAATGAAATAAAGTTGTACAGAAATACAAACAGTAAATTCTCTGGTTCAGATCGGCAACAGAAAATCAGAAAATCCTTTTCTAGGCGTGCAGCTTTATTAGAATATTGAAGAAGAATCACGGTAAAATCAGATCTGGAACTTCTCGACTTTACACGATCGAATGAGAAGATGAAGCGTTGAGCGGAGATCTCGATCTGTAGAGTCTTCTTAACCTGAATCCTCTGAAAAGAGGAAACCTTGGCCGGTTAGAAAATAGCTATGGCGGCGTCGGCGAGTTTTTGGTTCTTGTAGAGAGAGAGAGGAAACAGAAATCTTTTTGGAAAGAGACGGCTGCAAAAACTTTCTTAGAATAATTTTCTTTGAAAACTTAGGGTTTATCGGTTTGACAAGACCTTTTATAGGAGACAAGAATATTAGAATTAAATGAGTCATAATGAGAAAGACACGTGGACCAATCACGTCAGAGTTTAAGAATAAGACCGTTAGGTCTAGACTTAAGGAATTTCTGAAAAGTCAAAGTAAATTACTAGAGTCAAGCAGAATTACTCAACTATATGCAGCACTACTCGAGTAGGTAGAAGGTGACTACTCGAGTACATGAGAAAAATTACTCAGGATAAAAAGAAATCATTACTCGAGTACATGAAGTCAACTACTCGAGTAAATAAGAGTGAGAGGGACTCAGTTACTCGGGTAACAAATATGACTTACTCGAGTACTTAAGTACTTACACGAGAGGTGGAGTAAATAACTCGAGTATAAGAAATACTACTCGAGTATATAAAAATGAACTACTCGACTATGTAAGATAATCTACTCGAGACAGAATGATCTACTCGAGTATATAGCATGAACTACTCGAGTAATTCACTTAGTGAAATTTTTCTGGAATAGAATTCTGGATTACACGAGTAAAAGCATTTGACTACTCGAGTAGTAGATAAACTACTCGAGTATATGATTTAGACTACTCGAGTAAGTAGGAACTACACGAGAGTCAGAATACAATTAACTCGAGATAGAAGATAGAACTACTCGAGTATATATAATACTACTCAAGTATTTCATTTAGACAAATTTGAGAAGAGAAAATCTGAAAACTCGAGAGATAAAAGGAAGCTACTCGAGTATACAAGATGAACTACTCGAGATCCATAATTGGACTACTCGAGTATATCTTAACTACTCGAGTAAGTGAATTATTACTCGAGTATAAACTCAGTAACTTACTTGAGTAAGTAAGGAAGTACTCGAGTACTTTACTTAGGAAAATATTTCTGACAGATTTTCTTCTTCTAAGGGAAATCAGCATCAAGTCTTTTCATATAGTCCTAGAGCTTGAATATGAAGTGTATCCCAATAGAGAGGCTACACATGAGTCAACACTTTGGAACACACAATGAGGGATTACATTGTATGGTCCTGTGTTTGGTGACCCACTGTAGACTGACATTGGTCTACACTTCCCATTAGAATCCCGCAAACACATAACTCAAACCAAGCATCAAATACAACTTAATTCATCTTAGTTCAAGGGTGACTTCATCAAATCTGGGTTAGTGTGGATACAATACCCAACAATCTCCCCCTATTTGTAGAAGTCAAAACCCTTTACACTAAGGTGAATTATGGATATAAAATGAATGCTAAGTAATCAAGTAGTGTAAGCAAACAAGGAACTATGAAAAAGATAATAAGATCAAAAACTTTGAATTATACAAATATGATTATCCAGAAATATCATTAACAACTAAAATCCATTTTCATAGCTCATGAGTCTTTTGGGCTAGCTCTGATGATGTTGCTTGTCTTGTTTCTCTTGCTGCCTTCTCTGATAGCTGTAAGGTTTAGGATAATACTTGGGGGGTCTGGGAGGAGCAGCTGGATTATTTCTTCCATATTCTCTGTCATAGATCATCCTTTTGGTCATGGACTTCTCATACAACTCCCATTCATGGGAACTGTAGTGAATGTTTCTGCTTTCATGGAAGTCCAGAACTAACTTGAGTGTTTCCAGGATGAGAGACTTGGAAGTGGGAGACCAGACCTCAGCATGTTCAGGAGCTTTAGCAGGAACAAACTTGCTAGCAGAAGGACCTTCACCATATTTCCTTTTCTTCTTATAATTCAATATCTCAGGAGGGGCTTTGAGAAAGATATCAGCAGGATCATCTTCCCAATCCTGAGCATAAGAATCTAGAGGAGCAACAGAATCACCAGGCCTCGAGGAAAATGTGGGTTGCAGAGGAGGAGTAGGAGCAGGAGCATCAGCAGCAGCTAGTGGGTTTAGGTGATGAGGAATAATGTTAGGATCAGCAGCAAATTTTGGAAGAATCTGGCTGTGCATCCAAACAGCAGTGTCATATGTGTTGAATTTGACAATCTATATCTGAGCTAGAACATCATCATGGATCTCTTTAACTTTGGTGAAATAAATAGTACCTAACCACCTAGAGGGGGGTGAATAGGTGTACTTTTTCTTTTTAAATTTAAGGCAGAAACTCTGTACAATTAAACCTGTATTTGCAATATTCTACAACTATTCAGCACAGCTAGCTCAGCAATCACAGAAATAATCAAACACAGAGTGCACACAGATTTTTATAGTGGTTCCCCAAGGTCTGGGTACATCCACTTTCCCCCTTCGCCTATCTAGTAGTGTACTAGATTCAGCCTAACTTCTGCACTTCTCCTCAGATCCTCAGATCCTATAGCTCAGAACCCCAAACCAGGTTCCTACAACTCAGAGTGTCCCCACTCCTACAACTCAGGCACAAAGCCCTACCTCTCAGTCTTCAACAAGACCTACAGTCAGGCTAAACAGCACTACCTCAGCCTTCAACAAGGCCTACACTCAGAGAATACATTCTCCTACACTCAGGCTCAAAAGCCCTACCTCAGCCTTTATAAATTTAGGCTTACAACTCAGATCCCTTAGGATCCTACAAAAAGATAATAACAAGTTTTAGATCACCACTCTATTTGAGAGAATGAAGAGGGCAACCTTCTTGATCAGTTCTTGATAGTACTGATTCCTGAGATCAACTTTGTCTTTGCTTTCTTCAAGGCTTCTTGAGTCTGAACTCAGTAAAAGTTGATCTTCTTGAAGTAGACCGGTTGGCAACTTCCTTCTTAAGATGAAGAATTAAATCTGGATCTTTCTTTGCAGTCTGGTTCAGAACCTACTCCTTAAGAGATCTGATTAAACAAATCTCTTTCTTGATTTCAATTACTAGAGTTCTCTCTCTCCAAGTAAATCTGAAATTTCTTCAAAATACTGATTTACAGTTTTCTCTGGATCTGTATTCTGTAATAATTGATCTTCTGATCTCTCAATTTATTGTTGATTGTTCGATTCCTTTATGTTGAAGGAGAAAGGCCTTTATATAGTCTTCCTCCAAGGTAACCGGCAGATCCGGTTTCTAACGAACTTCTGACAGCTCTGACAGTTGCAGTAGACTGGCTGAGATTACAGCTGTCAAGTCATCCAGTCATTTCTTGAAAATACTGTCTCTGTCTGAAAGTGTCGAGACTGATCTTCATTATGTGTCGACATAAATAGACTAAGTGTCGACACAAGTGAACTAAGTGTTGACACTATCCTTGATGGTGTCGACACAACTCCTTGTGTTGTTGTAACAGCTTCTCGACACTGCTTCTTCAGAATGTGTGACACTGATTTTGTGTGTCGACACAAGCCTTTTGTTGAATGTGTCGACACTGATTCTATGTGTCGACACAAGTACTTCTTCTTTAACACTTAGTTGAATTCTGCTGTGTGTCGACACATCTCATTTGTGTCGACACATGCCTTCTTGTGTTGAAACTTGGTGAGTGTCGACACATCTCATTTGTGTCGACACAAGTACTTCTTTTACTTTAACTTTGTTGAAGCTTGCTGTGTGTCGACACAAGTCCTGTGTGTCGACACAGTTGATGTTGACTAAGCTTCTCTGGGTGTCGACACTGCCTCTAAGTGTCGAACCAATTTATGTTGACAATTCTTCACAGTGTGTCGACACAGCCTGTATGTGTCAACACTTTTCTTCTGGTGTTGACTCTGCCTTTCCTGGTGTCGACACAATTTACTCCAAGTGTCGACACAGCTTTTCTTCAGTGTCGACACAAGCCTTCATAAGTGTCGACACTGCTTCTCTAGGTGTCGACACATGGACTTAGAAATTTTCTGCATTTCCTGCAATTACTTAACCTGCACATATAAACTCAAAACACATCAAATACTCCTTGATGTATATCATTGAGTAGGGTGAGGCTTCTTCAAATCTGGTACACATATTCCAATGTACCCAACAATCTCCCCCTATTTGGAGAAGTCATAACCCTTAGTCAATGATATACACCATACATAACAAATACACAATATGATGTATAACAGCATTATATGACAGGGTAATTACTGAAACAAAGCATATAAAATATTTTATCACAAAATTATAATGCTAACACAATGAGCATTCATAAAAGATTTGTTTCAACTAACAAAAGTTTCTTTAATCAAAAGTTTACATGGATTCTAACACAAATGATTACAAAGTTGTAAACTTAAGAAAATTCTATTCTATGGCTGTTTTGGCTCTTTGATGACAACGCCCTTGCCTGATTGAATCTTGGCTTGAACTGGAGCATCAATGTCATCAGCTGGCTTTTTGTCTTTTAGATCTGCCTTCTTTAGCTCTTCAACCCTTATCTTTTGTCTTTCAAAGTAATGATAAGGCTTAGGGAAATACTTGCTAGGATCCTGTGCATTAGGAGGTAGCTTCTCAAGTTTAGCCTTTCTTCTGTACTGTACAATAGCCTCTTGCCTGGCTTCATGTTTTCTCCATTCTTGGTCAGAGTACCATTTGCCCCTCTCTAGGAAATTATCCTTTGCAGCCTTCCAAGCAGTCAGAATAATATTTCTAGAAGTTGGGCTCCACTGCTCAAAATCAGGCCTTAACTCTGCCTATTCCCTAAATCTCTTCTTAGACAGTTGAGCTTCTTGCTATTTAGTCAATACTTCCTCAGGTACAGGTTTATGTACTTTCTCAAAAATAATATTCTTATTACCCTCAGGAGGGCTATACATAGATTGGACTTCTTGATGTATCATTTCAAAATCTGCAGGAGGATAGATGACTTGAGCAACTTCAGCTTATTCACCTCCAAAATCAGCAGGATGCACTCCAGATTCAGCAACATTATCATCATCACACAGGGGGGGATATCCAAGTGTGGCTCTGATGCTATTGTAAATCCATTTAGCATGGTTAGATCCAGCTTTGACTAAAACCCTCTCCCCCTTTATGACTTCTCTAGCCATATGATCTCTAAGATCATGCTTCTGAAACCTGATCTGTTCGTCCATATAATTTGCTCCATCTTTATAAAAACCCCTCAACTTCAGCAGCAGTCCAGAAATAACCTTTTGATAATCTATAATAGCAGTTTTTACAGCAGTTATGCCTGCCTGGAAATCCTTATCAAACTTTTCCATATCAAACTCTGGCTTGGCTGTAGAATTATCAGCAGTTGGGGCAGTTACAATTTTCTTTATTTCAGTAACAATTGCATTATGAGAAGCAGTCAGATTATCATTCATCCTAATCTGATTTTCCGGGACATATCCTTGTTTGACTGTCATATCATCAACCTGTGTCTTTATCTTCTCTTGATGAGTGGCCAGATAAACCACTGCATTACCTCCTTTATGAAAACAGTCAGTCATTTCCTTCTTATTTTGATTCACTTCAAATATTATAGATTTTATGTCATGAGCCAGATCAAATTGAAGTGATTTATGTCCTTCATCCATATATTTTTCTAAAGCCTTCCTTTGCTCATCCATTTTGATCTGCAAAGCCACCAACAATGAACTATAATCAGTAGTTGGAGCTTGTTGTGGAGCAATAGTTTGTAAAGCTTTCTTGTAGGTCTGGCTTCTCCTTTTGAAAATCATAAGCTTTCTTTTCTTAGCTCTAGCAGCTTCCTCATCCTCAGAAGCAGAAGTACTGGCAATGTCTACCCTTTCCTTAGGACTAGGAGGCAATTCCTTCTCAGTCCTTGGTAGCTCCTCCTATGTCCTTTGCTCCTCAGTGTCATTTCTAGCAGTCTCCTCCTGTGACATGACATTTTCCCCCTCAAGGTTAGCTGACTCCCCCTCAAAAGCTGCTTTCTCTCCCTCAAAATCAGTCTGTAATAGATCAGGGAATAGCTCTTCTAGAGTAAACTCCTGTTGAGTAGGGACTGGAGAATCTCTTATCTCAGGAGCATTATCTGCAACTGATGTGTCTTCCATGACAACATCTTGTGGTTGACTATGTATCTGAGTTTGCTGATCAACATCAATTAATGATTCAGTCAATAGTTCATCCTCAATATTGAAAATTGATTGATTAACTTCATTGATTACCTCAAGAATTATTTGGGTTTCCCTTTCACTGTCTAAGTGAGTTGGCTCATCCACATGTTGAGGCTCCCCTTGGAGTGGATCCAGGTGAATAGGGCTAGCAGATGGTTGCTCCCCCTGCCTCTGTGCATCTTCATTTCTTGCTAGTGACTGTCCAGCATTTCCAGCCTCTCCATCATCAGAACTAAAAACTACTTGCTCTTCTGAGCTACTGGATGATTCAGGAGCTATTATGGCTTTCTTCTTCTTCAGTTGAGAATCTTCCTTTTCAGGAGTAGGCATGTCCTTGGTTAACACTCTATCCTACCTTGAGATAATTCTTATATTCATCCTCCTCATATGGTTTATCTTTTATCCAGCAGCTTGGTTCATCACTTCTGGAATAGTTCCAGCCAAGAACAAACTCATAATCCTACCTAGATTGGGCTTCTTCAGACTTTCCTTAATCTTGTCAAACATTGCTGCTGACCAATCAGTTTTGAGTTTGAAAATGATCCTTGTCATTAAACTGAACATGTGAGCTGATATTCTATCATGCCCACCTGGCTTGCTCAGAATTACCTTTTCGACCACTCCAGACAAGAACTTGCCTTGCATGTTCAAGCCTTTCCTATTAAAAATTGTTCCAATCTTCACGTTTGAAGCAAGTCCACACCATTGCAGTGCCTCCCTTGTCTTAGATGTAGGTACATCTTCTTCCTCTTTAGTTCTTGGTAGATGTAGAACTTTTCTTAGACTTTTCTGGGTGATTTTTACTTTTGCCCCATGGACTGGACTTAATCTTGAGTCCAGTTGCATCAAGGGTAGCTGCACTAAAGAATTCGAGTACCTCCTTCTTCCAGATCTTTGTTGGCTCAGACACTAGATACTCCAATCCATTCTCTATAATTAGGGTTACTGTCTCCTTAATTTCAGATTCTGCATCGTCAAAGGCATGTCGTACTAGCTCATAACCTTCATTGACGTTCTCCTCGAGCTTAGGCGCCATTAGGGTTTTGAGAAATCTTGAATTTAGAGGAGAGAGATGTCGACACACAAGTTTGGTCTCGAAACTATGGAGAGCGTGTCGACAAATAATGGTGAAGACCTATTTATACCTTTCTAAAATCAAAGGTGAAAAGGCGCGTCAAAATACTCAAAATATGTCGACACTGTTGAAAAGTGTCGACACTTACTTCTAATGTCTCGACAACTATGTGTCGACACAGATATAGTCGACAGAATATATGTGTCGACACTTAAACATCTGCGCTCGATGATTAGTCGGTACTTCACTCGACGAATTCTGTGTTAATCCTAAGTGTCGACACCACCCTAGATGTGTCGACACCTACTCTGGATGTGTCGACACAAATTCTCTGAAGTGTCGACACTGACTGTCTAGATGTGTCGACACCATTCTCTGAAATGTCGACACCACTTCTATGTGTCGACACAGACAACTCCTTGTGTCGACACCATTTTACTTAGCCAATTTTATGAAACTATTCTAAGTTTAACATTCCTAATTCAATTTTAAACTTATTGAATTTGGTTTCATCTAGGGACTTAGTAAACATATCAGCAATCTGATTATCTATTTTAACATACTTTAGGGAAATGTCCCCTTTTTCTACATGTTCTCTAAGAAAATGGTATCTAATTTCTATATGCTTAGTCCTACTATGTGAGACAGGATTATTAGCTATAGAAATTGCACTTGTAGAATCACAAAGTAAAGGTGTTCTACTTACTTGAATACCATAGTCTACTAGCTGATGTTGAATCCACAAAAGTTGTGCACAGCAGCTTCCTGGAGCAACATATTCTGACTCAGCTGTGGAGATGGCCACACTCGTTTGCTTCTTACTGCTCCAAGACACCAGTCTTCCACCTAGAAATTGACAGGTTCCTGTAGTACTCTTCCTATCTTCCTTGCAGCCTGCAAAATCTGCATCCGAATAACCTGTCAGTACAAAATCTCCATTCCTAGGGTACCAAAGGCCTAGATAAGGTGTGCCCTTAAGATATCTCAAAATCCTTTTGAGTGCAGTCAGATGAGATTCTTTAGGGCATGCTTGGTACCTAGCACAGACACATGTAGCATACATGATATCTGGTCTACTAGCAGTTAAATACATAAGGGAGCCAACTATCCCTCTATACAAAGTTTCATCTACAGGTTTCACTGCATCATATTAGCTTAGAGACATGCTTGACCCCATAGGAGTTTTCATGGTAGTGGATGATTCCATACCATACTTCTTTGTCAACTCTAGGGTGAACTTAGACTTGCATATGGATAGGTCATCTTCAGTCTGTCTTACTTGGAGACCCAAGAAGAACTTAAGTTCCCCCATACTGCTCATTTCAAATTTTCCTTGCATAAGTTTTGCAAACTTTCTGCAAAGATTACTTTCTGTAGACCCAAATATTATGTCATCTACATATATTTGGACTAGGATAATCTTGCCTTTAGATTCCCTAAGGAAAAGAGTCTTGTCTATTTTCCCCCTTGAGAATTTGTTCTCAATGAGGAAACTAGACAGGGTTTCATACCAAGCCCTTGGGGCTTGTTTTAACCCATACAATGCTTTCCTAAGTCTATAAACATATTCAGGTTTGAGAGAATCAACAAAACCTGAGGGCTGCTCTACATAGACTTCTTCCTTTAGATCTCCATTTAGGAAAGATGACTTAATATCCATTTGGAATACCTTAAACCCTTGATATGTTGCATAGGCAAGGAACATCCTGATTGCCTCCAGTCTTGCTACTGGAGCAAAGGTTTGATCAAAATCAATACCTTCTTCCTGCCTATATCCTTTTGCAACAAGTCTAGCTTTATTCTTTATAATGATTCCATTCTCATCCAACTTGTTCCTAAAGAACCACTTAGTTCCAATGATGTTGTGATCTTTTAGTTTAGGAAGTAGCTCCCAGACCTTGCATCTTTTGAACTAATTCAGCTCCTCTTGCATGGCATCAATCCAATGAGGGTCTAGAACTGCTTCTTCAAATTTCTTTGGTTCTACTTATGATAGGAAACTGGAGTAAAGAACTGTACTCAGATTCCTGCTTCTTGTTTGCACTCCTTGTCTGGGATCACCAATTATCTGATTGGTTGGATGATCCTTTAAGTGTCTATTTGCTGGAGGTAGTCTGCCTTCAGGTTGTACACCTCCAGCCTCTTCAATATGCTGCACCTCTTGGTCTTCTTCAGCATCAAGAGTATCGTGTTCTCCCCCTGGACAGCAGCCAACATTTTCCACTTCCTGAGTTGCAGTAGAACCTTCTGTAATGGTAAGCTTGTCCATCTTCTCATCTATACCTGTAGAGCCGCATACACTACTTGGCAATTCACTGTTAATGAGTCTTGTGTCATCAAAGACTACATGTATAGACTCTTCTACAACTTGAGTAGTCAAGTTGTAGACTCTATAATCCTTATTATTGTTGTTGTACCCAAGAAATATCCCCTCTTGGGATTTGGCAGCAAACTTGGTTAGATAAGACTTGCCATTGTTAAGTATATAGCACTTGCAACCAAAGATCCTGAAATAGGATAAATTTGGTTTTCTGCCCTTCACAATCTCATAGGGGGTCTTCTTGTGGCTCTTGGTGATAGTAGCCCTATTGATCACATGACATGCAGTATTTAATGCCTCAGCCCAGAAATATTCTGGGAGAGAAGTGTCACTCAATAGGGTTCTACCAGCCTCTATCAATGTTTTATTCTTCCTTTCAGCAATACCATTTTGCTGTGGTGTTCTTGGTGAGGAAAATTCCTGAAAAATCCCAAACTCTTCACATAGTCTAGTCATACTTTCAGACTAAAATTCAGTACCATGGTCACTTCTGATTTTGACCACTGTACTGTCCAATTCATTCTAAATTTGTTTAACAAAACGATATAAGATACTTGGGATTTCAGATTTTTGTCTTAGGAAGAACATCCAGGAATATCTAGAATAGTCATCTATTACCACAAATGTGTAGACCTTCCTACCTAGACTGTGAACTGGCATAGGACCAAAACGATTCATATGCAAGAGGTATAGACACCTCATAGAATCCTTGTTTTCAAGGCTATGAAAGGTGGATTTGGTCTGCTTGCCTTTTTGACAAGTTGATCATATCCCATCCTTTATACACTTAACTTGAGGACCATTCCTCACTAACTCTTTGCTAAAGAGTTGGCCAATAGTCTTGTAGTTAAGATGGGTCAGTCTCTTGTGCCATTTAACACAATGTGAGACTCTCTCATCAGCTACAAGACAAATAGGAGAAACATTGTTCTCACACACAAAGTCAAGACAATAAACATTCCTCTTCCTATATCCTGTCAGAATGATCTTTGATCACTTGACCTTTTGATATGACAACCATTCTTGACAAATGAGATGTCATATCCTAAATCACTCGGCTGACTTATGCTAATGAGGTTATGTTTCAAACCCTTCACATAGGCCACTTGAGTGATAGTAATTTGGTTACTAGAAATGTTACCAAAGCCTTTGATGATTCCTTTTTCTGAACCACCAAAGGTAACTTTAGGGCCATCCATGATAGGTGTATAGTCCTTCAGCAACCCCCTTGTTCCAGTCATGTGCCTGGAATATCCATTGTCCAAGTACCATATTGGGGCATGGCAGCTTGGACTCACCTGCAATAAAGACTAGTTAACCTTAGAACCCAAATGAGTTTTGGGTCCTTGGTTCAGATTAGCCTGAAATCTAACAAATCTGCCTGTAGGTCTTCTCACAGGCTGACTGTTATTCTCCTTGACACTAGAATTGTACCAACAATCTATGGTAAAGTAGCCTACCTTGCCACAACACCAGCACTCAAACCTGTTGTACCTTTATTTAGGTACTACCCTGACTGAATTATCTACAGCAGGCTTCTTGTTTTGTGCTGGGGCTTTGCCCTTAGATTTGGACCTAGCAGTTCAGGCAGGTTTTTTAAACCCTAATCCAGCCTTACCCTTTTGAGGTACAAACTCATCTATCAAGCGTAAAATAGATTTAGGTTTAGAAAAGCTAGCCACAATATCTTTCTCTTTCTGAAGTCTAACCTCCAGATTTCTAATCTAATCATTCTTGAAATTGATTGTGCCCATTTGAGTAACAGTTATGTTTTTCAATCTGGCAATCTCATTCAGTTTTTGATCTAACAACTTCTCTGAATCTGTTGTAGCCAACTTAAGACTAGAAATCTCCTTTGCCTGAGTTTTGGCCAAGGTTTTTCTTTTCTTCAAGGCCTGCAAAAATTCCATATATTCATCCATTAACTGATGAATATCTCCTTCAGATTCAGACCCACCCACATCACTTGATGCAGATGTATCTGACTCTGACTCAGTACTATAAATTGAACTAGAAGAACAACTTTGTACCTTACTTGGTCCAGGCTGATCCTGGATCTTGTCTCCTTCAGATATAGCCATCAATCCCTTGCACTGATGATCTTCATGCTCATAAATTGAGTTCATTAACTGCATGAACTCATCTTCTTCCTCTTCAGCAAATAATCCAATATAGGCTTCAGCTTCTGATTTTGTTTCTGAAGATGACTGATCTGTTAGACTCTTGTCTTTCTTAGCAACAAAGGACTTTTCCTTTTTGCTCTTAACCTGAGTCTTCTTTTTATAAACTGACTCCTTCCTCTTTTCAGGACAGTCAGCCACTACATGTCCATGTCTATTGCAGCAATAGCACACTATCTTTGAAGATGTAGCTTTGCTTGGCTTGGACCTGCTTCTGTCATTCCTGAAAGACTTTCTCTTCAGATGGTAGTCATCTTTTGGCTGAGAAGTGGAAGGCTTAGACCTCCACTACCTTTTATTTAGAAATCTTTGAAAATTCCTAGTAAAAGCAGCAAAGTCTTTATCACTTTCACTGCTATCAGAACTCTTGCTATCTGAATTATCTATGACAGCCTCAGCAATTATCTTAGGTGAAGATGGAGACTTGCTTTTATACTTCTTAGTGGCTTCAGTCTTGAAGGCCACAGTCTTTTCCTTGTGCTCCACTCTAGTATTCTTCTCTTCCTCCTTACTAGCCATTAACTGCATCTCATAAGATAGCAGTTTTCCAAACAAAGTTTGAGGAGGTATATCCGCAAGTTTGGCCACTTCCCTAATGGTACAAACCTGGGTGTCCCATTCCTTAGTCAGGGATCTTAAGAACTTGTCATTCAGCTCATAGTTACTGAAGACTCTTTCATAGGACATCAACTCATTAACTATCTTATAGAACATCTTGTAACATTTTGTAATGCTATCAGACTTTCCTTATTTGAAGCTTTCATATTCCTGATTTAACATTGACTTCTTATCTTGTCTTACTTCCTCTGATCCCTCCATATAGACTATTAATGTGTCTCACATTTCTTTAGAGGTTTTGCAATGAATTAAGTTCTAAAATGTTGAATCATCAATGGCACTAACAATTATATTCTGGGCTCTCTTGTCCATAGTGGCCAGGATGATTTCATCTTTAGTCATTTCAGAAAAGTCCTTGGGAGTTTTCTGATTTGCATCCAGAATGGATATCTTCATTGGCACGTATGGGCCTTCTTTGACTGTAATATATATCCTTGGGTCAGAAGCTTCCATAAAGAGTCTGACCCTCTCTTTCCATATGCCAAATATCTCTTTTCTACATATTGGCAATTTCATTGACCCCAGCTCTTTGTGATTCTCACTAGAACCCATTTTCTTTATTCTTTCTTGATTCTTAAATCTGCCTTAAAGATCTTACTCTGACTGTTAAGTCCTACTTTGAGTAAACTGGCTCAGATACCACTTGAAAGAAATAGTGCCTAACCACCTAGAGGGGGGTGAATAGGTGTACTTTTTCTTTTTAATTTTAAGGCAGAAACTCTGTACAATTAAACCTGTATTTGCAATATTCTACAACTATTCAGCACAGCTAGCTCAGCAATCATAGAAATAATCAACCACAGAGTGCACACATATTTTTATAGTGGTTCCCCAAGGTCTGGGTACATCCACATTCCCCATTCGCCTATCTAGTAGTGTACTAGATTCGGCCTAACTTCTGCACTTCTTCTCAGATCCTCAGATCCTACAGCTCAGAACCGCAAACCAGGTTCCTACAACTCAGAGTGTCCCCACTCCTACAACTCAGGCACAAAGCCCTACCTCTCAGTCTTCAACAAGACCTACAGTCAGGCTAAACAGCCCTACCTCAGCCTTCAACAAGGCCTACACTCAGAGAATATATTCTCCTACACTCAGGCTCAAAAGCCCTACCTCAGCCTTTATAAATTTAGGCTTACAACTCAGATCCCTTAGGATCCTACAAAAAGATAATAACAAGTTTTAGATCACCACTCTATTTGAGAGAATGAAGAGGGCAACCTTCTTGATCAGTTCTTGATAGTACTGATTCCTGAGATCAACTTTGTCTTTGCTTTCTTCAAGGCTTCTTGAGTCTGAACTCAGTAAAAGTTGATCTTCTTGAAGTAGACCGGTTGGCAACTTCCTTCTTAAGATGAAGAATTAAATCTGGATCTTTCTTTACAGTCTGGTTCAGAATTTGCTCCTTAAGAGATCTGATTAAACAAATCTCTTTCTTGATTTCAATTACTGGAGTTCTCTCTCTCCAAGTAAATCTGAAATTTCTTCAAAATACTGATTTACAGTTTTCTCTGGATCTGTATTCTGCAATGATTGATCTTCTGATCTCTCAATTTATTGTTGATTGTTCGATTCCTTTCTGTTGAAGGAGAAAGGCCTTTATATAGTCTTCCTCCAAGATAACCGGCAGATCCGGTTTCTAACGAACTTCTGACAGCTCTGACAGTTGTAGTAGATCGGCTGAGATGGCAGCTATCAAGTCATCCAGTCATTTCTTGAAAATACTGTCTCTGTCTGAAAGTGTCAAGACTGATCTTCATTATATGTCGACACAAATAGACTAAGTATCGACACAAGTGAACTAAGTGTCGACACTAGCCTTGATGGTGTCGACACAACTCCTTGTGTTGTTGTAACAGCTTCTCGACACTGCTTCTTCAGAATGTGTCGACATTGATTCTGTGTGTCGACACAAGCCTTCTGTTGAATGTGTCGACACTGATTCTGTGTGTCGACACAAGTACTTCTTCTTTAACACTTAGTTGAATTCTGCTGTGTGTCGACACATCTCCTTTATGTCGACACATGCCTTCTTGTGTTGAAACTTGCTGAGTGTCGACACATCTCCTTTGTGTCGACACAAGTACTTCTTTTACTTTAACTTTGTTGAAGCTTGCTGTGTGTCGACACAAGTCCTGTGTGTCGACACAGTTGATGTTGACTAAGCTTCTCTGGGTGTCGACACTGCCTCTAAGTGTCGACACAATTTATGTTGACAATTCTTCACAGTGTGTCTGTTGGGTTTCTCTATTAGGATGGCACAACGCTTGTGCACGCAGCGGAAAAACAAACATCAAGAAAAACCCAAAGAGATGTGGATCGGGCTATGAACGTTGAATCAAGAAGTTAGCAAAAACAAGGCAAAAATTACCTCGGTGGCGTTGAGTCACAACTCAACGGAGATGCTCCAAACTTTGATTTCTGCTGGTGGCGAGTTCTTCGTGGAATAGTGTCTACATTTCAGCAGAAGTCCACACGAGCGGGAGAACGCCGAGCTTTCCGTCGCACGGAAGATCGGGAAGGAGAAGACCGCACCTCGGCTATTCCACGGACTGCTAGGTCCGCGCCAGGAAGAGCAGCACCAGCGACAGTCGCTGGAGAAGAGGCGGTCGACGGAGCAAACACGGCGGCGGCGGAACTCTTCCGTCGGCGGCGGGGATCGGGATTGGCGCAGCGAAAGGCGGAACGGCTTCCGTCGGGTTCGATTCGCTATAGGAGAAAATCGCGAGCGCGTGTGTGTGATCCCGAAAACCCTAAGTGTCCTATTTATACCAAAGGTATAAATAAACCCAGGAAAATCGCTATCCGCAGACCACCCGAAAATAGGGTTCAGAATCGGCGAGTATCAATCGGTGAGAATCGGCGACAATCGGCGAGAATCACTGAGCAGGTTCGGCGAGAATCAGTCGACGAGTATCATACAGGATCGGCGAGAATCAGAGTACAATACTCGACGATTCTCGCCGATCGTCGAGCCGCGCTCGACGATACACAACGATACTCGACGATCGTCGAGCCGCGGTCGACGACAATTGTCGAAGTAGTCGATCGTCGAGAATCAACAATTAATTCTCGACGATTCTCGTCGATCGGCGAGAATCAGAGAGACGATTCTCGCCGATCGGCGGAAATCAGAAGACGATTCTCGACTAATGTCATCGACCCTCGGACGACAATCCCAACCAGCCCTTCAAGGCAACATTTGCCCAACCCGATGATCCTATAAGGCAACACTTTGCCCATAACCCTATTCAGGTCGGTGATTGGTAACCTTTACCAACACAGTCAGTCATCCAACTTCTCCACATCTCTTATGTGCGACCCTGCAGGCTCATATCGCGTTGGCAGTGAGATTACATGCTTGATCACTTCCAGATCACAATGGTAACTCCAACAGTGTCGACACAACCTGTATGTGTCGACACATTTCTTCTGGTGTTGACTCTGCCTTTCCTGGTGTCGACACAATTTACTCCAAGTGTCGACACAGCTTTTCTTCAGTGTCGACACAAGCCTTCATAAGTGTCGACACCGCTTCTCTAGGTGTCGACACATGGACTTAGAAATTTTCTGCATTTCCTGCAATTACTTAACCTGCACATATAAACTCAAAACACATCAAATACACCTTGATGTATATCATTGAGTAGGGTGAGGCTTCTTCAAATCTGGTACACATATTCCAATGTACCCAACATTTGGCTTCCCATACTTCTTTCTGGAGGGCATCAGATTTTTCTAAATATTCTTTTACCAACTTCTCCCCCTTTCTGACTTCAACAGATAGCTGGGAGATGGCATCATCTTTGAAAGTTCCAACTTCCTCATAAATCTTCATCTTGGTTGCTTCAGCCCTTTTGTCCAGTTCCATTTGATTGTTGGCAAGAGTCAGGCCATGCTCCATAACCTATCCAACACTGGTGATGGTGTGGTCTAAGGCTTTGCCACCAATTTGTAAGAGATGTTTGAGCTTATCAGTGTTGTGCTGGATCTCAGCAAATCCTATGCTCATCTCAGTTTCTAGAGCAGTTGCCTTGTCTGTGATAGTCTTGATACAAGTATCAAAGTATGTTTTCTGGTCTTGAAGAAGAAGTACAATCTGATTCATCAAATCTGTGGAGGCAGGAGCTGGAGCAGTAGGAGGAGCAGAAGTTGATGGAGCAGAAGGAATAGGAGGAGCCACCCATGGAGCTATTTCAGAGAGAGTGACTGAGCTCTGAGCTCTTGTAGTGGGTATCATGGCATCCTCTTCATTCTTAATCTGAGGGATAGTGAAATCTAAATTTCTTAGAGGAGCTTAAGCTGGCTCAAGTGAGAGCTCATCAAAAATGAGAATTGTCTCTTGCTGTTCTTTGGGGGCATCAGGAGATTGTGCTTGAGTCCTTGCTGGAGAAGTGTCTGGAGAATGTTCAGGAGTTGGGTCCTTGGGAATTTCAGTGGATGGAGCTGGTGGAGATAGAGGAGGAGGTGGTTCATCTGCAGTTAACTCTTCTATCATTTCATTTATGGCAGCATCAGTAGAAAGGAGTGCTTCTTGAACCTGTTGATCTGAGAGGATATCTTCTGGAGTGACTGGAGGAGGAGTAGGTGGAGGAGGAGTAGGTGGCCTGGCCTGAACAGTAGGAGCAGGCTCCCCCTCAATAGGTGCACCAGAGGAGCTGGGGACCTGAGATGGAGAAGGAAATGAAGTCTTGTCCTCTGTGTCTACAACTTCAGTAATTTTTGCAGCTTGAGAGGGATTTTGCAACTTTAACTCCCATCTCTGGATGGAGGAGATGGAGACCTTCTTCATGTGGTGAATGATACTTCCTTTGGAGAAACTAAAAACCTCTGGATTGATCTCATGGAGAAGCAGGTAAATTATCCTTGCATAATTGGGGGACTTTATACTCTCCTTAATCTTATTCAGAATCAACAAGCCAAACTGAAAGGCTTTTCTATAGACTATAGCTTGCATCAATTCAAAGAAGTAAAGGGGTATGGCCCTGATGGATTTGGTTTTGCATAGAAGAATCTTACCAATAACATCAACTAAGAATTTTCCTTCAGCATGCATATCAGACCTATTGATGTATTTAGCATCAGCAGAAAGTCCACATAATGAACAGGTTCTGGTATAGTCTTCATCACTCAGAAAATCATCTGCATCTGGAACAGGCAGTCAGAGAAGTCTAGAAACAGAGGTTGGAGTGAGTTTAATGGTGATACCTTTGACTGAAGAATTCAAAGTTGTGCCATGGTGCTTGACCTTGACATTCCTGAAAAACTCTGCAACTTCGGGGAAGAGGATACGACATGGTTCTTGGAGAACGAATGTTCAGTCGGCGGTGTCGAGCAAAATCAGAAGATTATGAAAATCGGCGGATAGGTCTGCAATCCCTACGGCGACTAATTCTGAACCAACACCGATCTTAGATGAGGCGGCCATGATTCAGAAGTCTTGGAGATGGCAAAACCCTAGAGAGCATCGACGGGGAGACGGAGAGGGCGTGGCTCTGCAACTGATGGAGGAAGGCGAAGAGGCAGCCGGGTACTCGAGAGATGGAAATGATTTCGTGTAGATGAAATTTCCAGATTTTCTTATTTATATAACACTAGGTTTAGGTCTAATTATTTGAAAAGAAATACTGAAGTAAACCATAGAATAGGCGGCATATGCCCTTGGTTTGCGCATAAGAAAATTTGAATAAGAGATGACTCGGCATATACACGAGTGAGGAGAATATCTCGAGTAGATAAATCTGGAGTACTCAGGTAAGTATACAGAAGTACTCGAGTAGATGTATGGAAGTACTCGAGTAGGTCAATGAGGTACTCGAGTAAGTGAAGTTGACTACTCGAGTATGTCAGTCTGCTACTCGAGTAGGTCCAGTCGACTACTCGAGTATATCATTCCACTACTCGAGGAGGTCAAGTCGACTACTCGAGTATGTCATTTTACTACTCGAGTAGGTCATATACTTACTCGAGTATGTTGTTACTTACTCGAGTCAAAAACTTAAACTTTTGGAAAAATTCCAATTTTGACTAACCTTTGAGCCTTAGGCCTTCTTGAAAGTCCAGCTTCTTCTAGTCTTCCTTGTTGAGCATCCTAAGTTCTGTTTTGAAAAACGAGAACTTGATCTCGTCCAGCGCCTTCGTGAAAATATCTGCAATTTGCCTATCTGTAGGGACATATTATAGGTCTATGTCCCCATGCTCCACATGCTCCTGGATGAAGTGATACCTGAGCTCTATATGCTTTGTCCGACTGTGCGAGACTGGGTTGTTGGCTATTGCTATTGCGCTGGAGGAGTCGCAAAACAATGAAATCTTTGCAAACTTCATATTGTAGTCTTTGAACTGATTCTTTATCCACAATAACTGTGCACAGCAACTGCCTGCAGAGTTGTACTCTAACTCGGGCGTTGAGATTGCCACACAGTTTTGCTTCTTGCTACTCCAGGAGATAAGCCTTCTTCCAAAGAATTGGCAAGTCCCTGAAGTGCTTTTCCTATCGTCTTTGCTACCTGCAAAATCTGCATCTGAAAAACCTATTAGTTCGTTATCATTACTTCTTGCTTACCATAGGCCAAGATTTGGTGTACCTTTAAGGTATCTCAAAATCCGCTTCGCAGCAGCGTAGTGAGATTCCTTAGAGTTCACCTGAAATCTAGCACAAACACATGTTGAGAACATTATGTCAGGTCTACTTGCAGTAAGGTAGAGCAAGGATCCAATAATGCTTCTGTACTTGGTTTCAACAAAAGGTTTCCCTTTTTCATCCTTGTCTAGAGACATTATTGAACCCATTGGAGTCCTCATCGAGGTTGCGTTCTCCATTCCGAATTTCTTAATTAGCTCTTTGGTGAACTTGGTCTGCGAGATGAAAATTCCATCTCCAGACTGTTTCACCTGAAGCCCTAAGAAATACTTCAGCTCACCCATACTGCTCATTTCAAACTTCCCTTGCATAAGTTTTGAAAACTTCTTGCAGAGGTTGTCATCAGTAAAGCCAAAAATAATGTCATCGACATAGATTTGCACTAGCAAAATCTTGCCCTTAATTTCCCTAAGAAATAATGTCTTGTCTATCTTTCCCCTTATGAACTTGTTCTCAAGTAGAAAG
The DNA here is from genome assembly GCA_039583875.1 of Platanthera guangdongensis. NCBI lineage: Eukaryota > Viridiplantae > Streptophyta > Magnoliopsida > Asparagales > Orchidaceae > Platanthera > Platanthera guangdongensis. The sequence continues at coordinate 68,832,769 of CM077154.1, forward strand.
CTAGACAGCGTCTCATACCAAGCTCGAGGAGCTTGTTTCAGACCATATAATGCTTTATACAGTAAATAAACGTAATCAGGAAAGTTAGAATCAACGAAACCTGGAGGTTGTTCCACATACACCGCTTCTTTTATGTCACCATTAAGGAAGGCAGACTTCACGTCCATCTGGTAGACAGTGAAGCCTTTGAGTGCAGCATATGCTAGGAATAACCTTATAGCCTCCAGCCTTGCCACTGGAGCGTACGTCTGGTCGAAGTCGATTCCTTCTTCTTGATGATAACCTTTGGCGACAAGTCTGGCCTTATTCTTTACTATCATTCCATCCTCATCCATCTTGTTCCTGTAGACCCATTTTGTCCCAATGACGTTCTTACCTTTGGGTCTTGGAACATGCTTCCACACTTTGCAGCACTTGAATTGGTTCAGTTCTTCTTCCATTGCCATTATCCACGATGCATCTGAGTTTGCTTCCTCAAACTTCTTTGGTTCAACCTACGAGAGAAAACTTAAGTATAGATTCTCATTAGTAGTACCTCTACGAGTTCTGACACCATCTCGGGGATCTCCAATGATCTGGTCCATGGGATGATCCTTCAAATGTCTGAGCTCTCGAGTCCTTGCATCCGGATTGTTGCATCTGGATTGTCTTCTATCATCGGAGTGACTTCTTCATCTTGGATGACTTCTTCATCTTGATCATCAGCCTCTCCAATAGGGGTTGGAGTGGTGATCTTGATGAACTTTTCACCTTTGTCTTCGGACGGTTCATCCAAGCTAATTTCCTTCAGCTTTGCACCTGCATCTTCAATAAGCACACTCGAAGAGTTGCTTTGCAGCAAGCTCGTCTCATTAAATACAACATGTATCGATTCTTCTACCACCAGAGTTTTTCTATTAGATATCCTATATGTCTTACTATGGCTACTATAACCTACAAAAATACCTTCAAAACTCTTTTCACTAAACTTAGTAGTATGATACTTGTCATTGTTTAGCACGAAGCATTTACAGCCAAAAATTCTAAAATATGAGACTGTTGGTTTTCTGCCTTTCAGAAGTTCATAAGGTGTCTTATCGTGGTTTTGTTTATGAGGGCTCGATTTTGCACGTGGCATGCAGTGTTGACGGCTTCAGCCCATAAATATTCCGGAAGTGAAGCATCACTCAACATGGTCCTGCATGCCTCTATAAGCGTTCTATTCCTTCTCTCAGCCACTCCGTTTTATTGAGTAGTGCGAGGAGAGGAAAACTCATGAATGATACCTAAGATTTCACAAAATTCTGTCATGGCCCCAGACTTAAACTCTGTTCCATTGTCACTTCTGATTTTGACTATGGAGCAGTTGTACTCATTCTGGACTTGCTTGACAAAATTAGTAAAGATGTCGAAGGTATCTGACTTGTGTTTCAGAAAGAACACCCACGCAAAGCGCGAGTAATCATCAACAATTACCAACGTATAATCCTTACCTCCCAACTTATAATTTGTAGTGGACCAAACAATTCCATATGTAGTAGATGAAGACATCTATTAGAATCCTTGCCAATAACGCTTTTAAAGGTAGCCCTTATTTACTTGCCTTTTACACATGCATGACAAGGTCTATCTTTGACGTACTTGACATTTAGGGCATCACGTACTAAGTTCATTGAAAATAATTTATTTATCGTTTTGGAATTAATATGTGCTAATCTCTTGTGTCATTGGTCACCAAGAGACGCACTATCTTTTGCTAAAAGGCACACTGGTATCGAAGAATCTATACAAATGAAATTCAAACAGAAAATGTTTCTGCTTCGAGTGCTGGATAGAATCGTTTCCATATTGTCAACAGATTTTTTCAAGCACTTGTCAGCATGAAACTCAACTATGTATCCTTTATCGCAGAGTTGGCTTATGCTTATAAGGTTATGTTCCAAACCTTCAACGTAAGCCACATCTGAGAAGGATACATTACCGTTAGTAATCATACCATAGCCTCTAGTAATTCCACGGTCTGAACCTCCAAAGATGACCTTTGGTCCGTTCATAACTGGAGTAAAATTCTGAATAAGGCTTCTTGTCCCGGTCATATGCCGAGAGCATCCACTGTCCAAATACCAGATTGGCGTTTTGTTGGCCTTTGGACATTCCTGCAATCACAATCAGTTAGCCTTAGGAACTCAAATACGTTTGGGTCCTTGGTCTCGGGTTAGAACACTCCCCCTACGAATATTAGCATTAGGACTGGTCTTCCTCATATTGCCAACATGTGGGGTTGCAGCTTTTCTAGGATTAAACCAACAATCAATGGCAAAGTGACCAATTCTGTCATAACACCAACAGTCAAATCTGTTGTATCTTTGCCTTAAGTTCTCCTACTTGATCTTTTGGAATTGTGGTCTAGCAGGGGCAGCATTCTTGGAGGAAGATGCCTCATGATGATGACAATCACATGGCTTCTTCTCCTTCACTGGCTTTTCTACAACAGGCTTTGCCTTTGGTGCCTTCTTGAAGTTATGCCCATGATTGAAAGGGACATAGCTCTGAAGAATGACCTCTTCATAAGGTGCCTTAAAGACACTTTCGCCAAAGTTTCTGGGTCGAGTCCATCCTTGATAACGGGACTTTGGCTCTACATAGGTAGGCCTAGCAAAGTGCCCGTAGGATAAGTCAAAATCAAACTCATTTGAAGGAAATATAACCTTCTTGAACGTGGTCTGATCTTGGGGGGCTTTCCCCTTCTCTTTGGCTAAGGCCTTTTTGGCAGCCTTATTCTTTCGTTGAGCCTTATTTCTCTTAGAGGATTTACTAGGAGCTTCTTCATGGCCTAATCTAGCACCCTTGCCCTTGGCTGAGAATTCAGCAACGAATGGAAGAATTGTCTTGGGCTTCGAGAAACTTTCAACCAGTTTCTTTTCAGCAGCAAGTTGGGCTTCCAGTTCCTTGATGATTTTCTCTTTGAGGTCAAGATGCTCAAGAGCCCTGTTATATTCTTCAATAGCATTATTGAAGTTTTCTTCGAGGGAGTCAGTCTTTGTGACTTTCTCTCTCAAGATGCTTTCTTCAGCTTTGAGATACTTTATCTCTTTAGCCTGAGTTTTCATGACTCGGCGATATTTGTCGTAAGCCATGATTAACTCCTTATATTGGGCCATGAGTTCTGACTCATCGTCAAAAGACCTATCCTCACAATCATGTTCAGAAACTTCAGAATCAGAGAGAGGAGTGTGAGAGTTTACCTTCCCAGTGAACTGGGGCTCTTGTTCATCATCAGTTTGAGCCATGAGTCCAAAATAGGCTTCTTATTCTTCACTCGACTCAGATGAGTCAGAGTCACTAAGAGTCTTGCCCTTTTTGGCCATCAAGCTCTTCTCTGTCCTCTTCTTGCTATACGAGGACTTCTTTTCCTCTCTTCTACCACCCTCCTTCTTCTTGTGAGGGCAGTCAGCGATGACGTGTCCTGGCTTATTACAATAATAACAAACAATGTCAGTCGAAATGTGTTTGTTTTATTTAGAATTATACCTGTCATGGCTGCTTGTGTAACGCCCCGAAACTCAAAAGAGCGACGGGAAGCGTTTTGGGCCAAATTTGGTATTTGGCAGGGGGTACACGGCCTGGGACACGGGCGTGTCCCAGGGCGTGTCGTGTTCGTTCATCTATCAGGCTAGCTATCTGGGATCGACGATCTGGCCAGCGTTCGACGATCTTGGGTCGACGATCGTCGAACAGCGTACACGGCTGGTTGTCACGGGCGTGTCATGACCGTTCGATGATTTTCCAGCAATCTGTGTTCGATGATTTTCCAGCAATCTGCGTTCGACGATTTTGCCAGGGATCTGCGTTCGACGATCTGGCTGTGTTCGATGATTTTGCCAGGGATCTGTGTTCGACGATCTGGCTGCGTTCGATGATTTTGCCAGGGAACTCTGTTCGACGATTTGGCAGCGTTCAGCAATCTTGGCTCGACGATTGTCGAGCGCGGGGCGATTGTGGCTTGTTTGACTCTGTCGACGCGGAGTGTCGACACAGAGGTTTTGGCGGGATCTTGACTAAATGTCCCGACACAATTTGATTGGTCGCGGACGTGTCTTGCTCCGGATTGGTGAATTGTGCGGTGCTTAGCCCCATTTGTTCAGGTCAGACCTATATCGTAGCCGTGCATTTCCCTTTTGTGGGATCCGACGGCTGGTGGTTAATCCGATTGGGATATACCCGTGTACAGGGTTTCAAAACCCTTATTCTTCTGCCACTGGTTCTCTGTCTAAGTTCTAGAGAGAAGGGAGGGCGAAGGAGGAAGAAGAAGCCTAGATCCGGTCACCGCGGAGCTTCGGAACTCCAAATCGCGAACCGACTTCGGATCTACGGAGGCAAAGAGAGTGCGGTGCTTTTCATCCGCTTACATTTCCATGGCACCAAGGAAGAACACTAGGGTAACGATTCTCTACTTGAGCATGTGAAGCTCTCCTTATTTTGCATAGGAAGTCCACTCTCGCGAGTTTGTGGTGAGTTTGAGGCGTTCCTTCGGGTAGATATATAAAGTCCACGTTGTTTAGAGTCCGTATTCGAGACCGGACATAGACATGATGTGTGAAGCCTACCCAGACAAGTTTGTCTGGATCGGTGATATTGCATTGCATAAATGGCCGGAGAAGACTCCGTGCGAATGTGTGTTTTTTGGGTTTTCTACGTGGTAGATTGCAACAGGGAGCCTTGGGGATTAACCCCAAAGTGCACCCGGAAAACTGGGCAGATGCGTGATTCTGCCAACATGGTGGCCTGGGAGCCAACTTGAACATAACCGGGTTATGTGAAATGTGTGATGGAAATGGGACTCGGAGAAGTTTGACCTGCTCATATGGCTTAAATTGTCGTTGCGATGTGAGCATGGGTTAGATGGAAACGTACCGTTCTATGTCATTCGGTTAGAGCCGTTGGCATAGATGAGGGTCTTCGGCGGTCTATGGCTTAAATTGACGTGACCCATGCCGGGAAGACAAAATGCTCATGTTTTGGCCGTCAAAGTGGCGGTGGTGAGACCAGGGTGTCTATGGCTTAAATTGACGTGACATTGACCGGTTCACCGAGAATGTACCCTGAGTGCACGGGGTGTGTGGTCGTGCGTGCCTACGCCTGTGATGAAATGTATATTTATATACTGCTTGGTTATGCTAATAAGTGCAGGGAAGGAGCATCGCCTCCCCGAATTGGGGGCGGGATCGTTATAATTTGGTCAGCATTGTTGACCGTTGCCTTTGTTTGCCACCGTGCGGTGGTTTGTTGCTTACAGGTGCTGCTGGACCAAGCGGTCAATAGCGGGCTAAAGCCCAAGTTGTTGTGCCGGCCCTCGAAGGCCTAATATTTTGGAAGTTTTCTTTATTCATGTATGGTCGGCCTGCGTGCCGAGGTTTGAAAACATGTAATTTTGAAGGAAACAATTTGTAAGGCCTTAAGGCCCGCACTTGTGTATTTGTACTTCATTCGTTTGGGATTGTTTAGTGGACATTCATGTTATTTGTGCTGGGTTCTTTTAATTGCAACTTATAAAACTGCTTCTGCTATAATGCTCTGTGTAGGACGTTGGATTGGTTGGATAGTTTCCATTGAGTAACCACCCGGTCTGTCTGTGGTATATGGCATCGGGCCCCGGCCGGACCTACTGTTATATGATATGCGACAGATAGGGGGTGTTACATCTTCAGCCTTTTCTTTACCGATCACCATCACGTCGTGATCTTCTATAAGAGGCATCCTTGCCTTTCCATAGCTTCTTATTGTTCAAGAATTTCTTGAACTGCCGAGAGAGTAGTGGGAACTCTCCTTCTGATAGTTCAGAGCCTGAGGTGCTTGGCTCTGAGGTTTCTTCTTCACTAACTTCTAGTGCTGGAGTGGGAGCAACAACCTTGGACTTCTTAGAGGTGTCTGCCTTTAAAGCGACAGACATCTCTTTGAATGCAGACCTGTTTTTCTCTTCTTCAGCCTTCCTGGTATTGAGTTGGAGCTCATAGGACATCAGCTTCCCGAAGAGATTCTGAGGATCTGTCTCGGCCAGTTTTCCAAACTCCCTTATAGCACAGACCTTGTTATCCCATTCCTTAGTCATGGATCTCAAGAACTTATCATTTAGCTCTCCATTTGTGAAGACTCTTCCATAGACCCTTAGCCCATTCACTATCTTGAAGAAGTTCTCAAATTTGTCAGCAATGATTTCCTTGTTTCCTTGTCGGAAAGCCTCATACTTCTGATTGAGTAGGGATCTTCTATCATCCCTCACTTCTTCGGTACCTTCCATCAAGGTAACTAGAGACTGCCACATCTCCTTTACAGACTGGCAGTGAATCAGATTTTGCAGCATTGAATCATCGACTGCACTTGCGATGATATTTTTCGCCTTTTTGTCCAATGAGACAAGTGCAATCTTATCCTTGTCTAGATCCATAAGTTTCTCGGGGACTTTCTTAGTAGGATCTATAGTGGAGACGATCATGGGAATATAAGGACCTTCTTCAACTATCATGAAGATCCTTGGATCCACAGCTTCCATGAAGAACTTGATTCTTTCTTTCCACATAGGGAAATTATTTTTGTTGCACAACAGAAGCTTGGCAAAATCAGATCTGGAACTTTTGGTAGATCTCAAATGGCAACTATTTAAGGATCTGATCAAGGTGTTAACCTTTTAACGATCAACCTCCCTCTGATACCAATTGAAAGATAATAGTTGCCAACCTAAATCACATAGAGGGGGGTGAATAGGTGATTTGTGCGTCTTTTTGCGGAATAAAAAAATTTCAACCAAGGCACAGATCTATCTACCAAACAAGCAAACACAGACGAGGCAAGATTTATAATGGTTCCCCAACCTTGGGTACATCCACTTTCCCTCACCGATCTAGCAATATACTAGACTCGGCTACTCCACTATCTCGGATTGGAAAACAATCCTACCCTCGGAACAATGTTCCTACAAACTCGATCCACAAACGGATCTACACTCGGAAGGCAAAACTTCCTATAATCTCGGAGTTGAAAACTCCTACACTCGGAGAAAACTTCTCCTACAATAATGAAATAAAGTTGTACAGAAATACAAACAGTAAATTCTCTGGTTTAGATCTGCAACAGAAAATATGAAAATCCTTCTTCTAGGCGTGCGGCTTTATCAGAATATTGAAGAAGAATCTCGGTAAAATCAGATCTGGAACTTCTCGACTTTACACGATCGAGTGAGAAGATGAAGCATTGAGCGGAGATCTCGATCTGTATAGTATTCTTAACCTGAATCCTCTGAAAAGAAGAAACCCTAGCCGGTCGAAAAATAGCGATGGCGGCGGCAGCGAGTTTCTGGTTCTTGCAGAGAGAGAGAGGAAACAGAAATCTTTTTGGAAAAAAACAGCTGCAAAAACTTTCTTAGAATAATTTTCTTTGAAAACTTTGGGTTTGTCGGTTTGACAAGACCTTTATAGGAGACAAGAAGATTAGACTTAAATGAGTTATAATGATAAAGACACGTGGACCAATCACGTCAGAGTTTAAGAATAAGACCGTTAGGTCTGGACTTAAGGAATTTCTGAAAAGTCAAAGTAAATTACTCGAGTCAAGCAGAATTACTCGAGTATATGCAGCACTACTCGAGTAGGTAGAAGGTGACTACTCGAGTACATGAGAAAAATTACTCGGGAGAAAAATAAATCATTACTCGAGTATATGGAGTCAACTACTCGAGTAAATAAGAATGAGAGGGACTCAGTTACTCGAGTAACAAAAATGACTTACTCGAGTACTTCAGTACTTACACGAGAGGTGGAGTAAATTACTCGAGTACAAGAAATACTACTCGAGTATATAAAAATGAATTACTCGAGTATGTAAGATAATCTACTCGAGACAGAATGATCTACTCGAGTATATAACATGAACTACTCGAGTAATTCACTTAGTGAAATTTTTCTGGAATAGAATTCTAGATTACACGAGTAAAAGCATTTGACTACTCGAGTAGTAGATAAACTACTCGAGTATATGATTTAGACTACTCGAGTTAGTAGGAACTACACGAGAGTCAGAATACAATTAACTCGAGATAGAAGATAGAACTACTCGAGTATATATAATACTACTCGAGTATTTCACTTAGACAAATTTGAGAAGAGAAAATCTGAAAACTCGAGAGATAAAAGGAAGCTACTCGAGTATACATGATGAACTACTCGTGAGCCATAATTGGACTACTCGAGTATATCTTAACTACTCGAGTAAGTGAATTACTACTCGAGTATAAACTCAGTAACTTACTCGAGTAAGTAAGGAAGTACTCGAGTACTTTACTTAGGAAAATTTTTCTGACAGATTTTCTTCTTCTAAGGGAAATCAGCATCAAGTCTTTTCACATAGTCCTAGAGCTTGAATATGAAGTGTATCCCAATAGAGAGGCTACACATGAGTCAACACTTTGGAACACACAATGAGGGATTATATTGTATGGTCCTGTGTTTGGTGACCCACTATAGACTGACATTGTTCTACACTTCCCATTAGAATCCTGCAAACACATAACTCAAACCAAACATCAAATACAACTTAATTCATCTTAGTTCAAGGGTGACTTCATCAAATCTGGGTTAGTGTGGATACAATACCCAACAAAGAACAAGTACCTAATGACAGGATTCCAACTTGACACCATAGTGAGATTCCTGATAGATTAAGTGCTGGAATTGAGGGGGAGTCAGTGATTCCAGATTCAATTACAGCTACAGTGATTTCAGTTCCAGATACAGTTTCAGTTTCAGTGGCTCCGGATGCAGTTCTTCCAGACTCAGAGTCAGTGGATCTCCTTGTAGAGGTTGCTGCTATTGGTGATGCTACCGCTGCTGAGGTTTGGATAGTTGAGGATGTTAGAAAGTAGCGAAAAAGAGAGAACAAGCGGATAAACTTTTGAATAACTGAAATTTTATTATCCAAAAAGATATCATTTACAAAGGTATGGCCTCCCTTATATAGAATGGCGGAGATAAAAAAGAGAGTATACAAACAATGTGGGACTAAACATTTACAATACTGAGCGGCTAGAATAAAGGTGACCGCACAGGCCGCGCGGTTAGACGGATGGGTTAACCGCTCGGCAACTCCAGCAGGATAGAACATGCCGCAATGGTAGACCGATAGACCTCCCGGTCTCCAGACTTCAGAGTGAGATCGCCAGACCGCTCGGTCAACAAACCGCTGGATCAGACCGCTAAGCCGCCCGGTCAACAAACCGCTGGATCAGACCGCTAAGCCGCCCGGTCTAATACTTCAACACTCCCCCTCAAGCTGGAGCATAGATATCAATCATGCCCAGCTTATCACAAATGCGGAAGAAGGAAGTAGAAATCGGCTTGGTGAAGATATCTGCCAATTCCTTGTCAGAGGTGACAAAAGGAGTACAAATCTATTTCTTCAAAATCTCTTCCCGAATGAAGTGACAGTCAACCTCTATATGCTTTGTTCTCTCATGGAAGACCGGATTTCTGGATATATGTATAGCGGCCTTGTTGTCACAGAACATAGGGAGAGGACAGTCATATACCTCGCCCAGGTCAAGCATGAGAGCCCGCAACCACTTTAACTCACACGTGGTTGACGCCATACTCCGGTATTCGGCTTCGGCACTGGATCTGGAGATAACAGACTGTTTCTTGCTCTTCCAACTCACGAGATTACCTCCAACAAAGGTACAAAAACCTGATGTGGATTTACGATCGCCTTTGTCATCCGCGTAACTTGAATCTGAGTAGGCCTCAACCCTCAGATGACCATTCTTCTGAAAGAGTAACCCTCTGCCCGGTGCTGCTTTGATATACTCCAAAATCTTCAGGGCGGACTGAAGATGGCACTCCCTGGGAGCTTGCATAAACTGACTGACGTTGCCTACAGCATAGGCGATGTCGGGTCTAGTCACCGTGAGATAGATGAGTTTGCCTACCAAACGTCTGTACCTTGTGACATCAGATAGAAGAGGCGAGTCAACCGTCCACGTTTTGTCTTCTCCAACAGCCATGGGAAAACGAGCTGGTTTATCACTTGTCAATCCTGCTTCTCGTAGAAGATCAAGGGCATACTTCCGTTGAGAGAGAACCAAGGAGTCAAGTTTCCGAGAGATTTCTATCCCCAAAAAGTATTTTGGGGAGCCCATATCCTTCGTGACCAAGTGCTGACGGAGGTGCTTCTTCGTCAAGTCCACCCCATCTCGGTCATCGCCAGTAAGGAGAATATCATCCACATATACGGCCAAAACCACCAGTCCCGAGGCCGTTTTGCGAATGAATAAGGAGTGATCGGCCGAACTCCTTTGAAAGCCGATGGTAGCCACAATACCACTGAATTTTTCAAACCATGCCCGAGGGCTCTGCTTTAGGCCATAAATGGCCTTCTTCAAATGACATACACGTGTCTCCCCCTGAGCAACATACCCAGGAGGTTGCTCCATATAGACATCCTCCTGAAGATCGCCATAGAGAAAGGCATTCTTCACATCAAGCTGGGAAATGGCCCAAGCTCGGTTAACAGCCACAGAAAAGAGAACCCGGATGGTGCTGAGGCGAGCAACCGGAGAGAAGGTATCAAAGTAATCAACGTCGTAAGTCTGAGTGAAGCCCTTGGCCACCAGCCGGGCTTTGTAGCGATCCACAGTGCCGTCGGGGCGAAACTTCACAACGAAGACCCAGCGACAGCCAACCACATCAGTGCCCACGGGAGGAGGAACCAGGGTCCAGGTACCCCGTTCAGTAAGAGTAGCCATCTCCTCATCCATGGCAGACTTCCAATGAGGGAGAGCAAGAGCCTCCTGGTAGGTACGGGGAGTAGAAGTAGCAGAGATAGCCAAGGCAAAACACCTGCGAGAAGGAGAAAGCTGATCATAGGAAACAACAGCCGTGAGCGGGTGTTGAGTACACGCCCGCACCCCTTTGCGAAGGGCAATGGGAACATCCAGGTCAACGGGAGCGTCGGCGACGGGAGCGTCAGCGACCGGAGCGTCCGTGGCGGAGAAGGCTGGCCCGGGACTAGAGAGAGACGGCAGCGGAGAGGAGGGTGGAGGGGTGGGTGGGGAGACGGACTGGGAAGGAGTGGGTGGAGGAGGAGATGAAGGTGGGAAAACGTGGAGAGGTGTGGAAGGAACGGAGATATCAGAAGGAAGAGAAGAGGGAGGAGAGAAATAGGAAGCATTTTCGAAAAAAGTCACATCCGCGGAGACAAACTGCTTGCGGAGAAGGGGGTCAAAGCAGCAATAGCCTTTTTGAGTGGTAGAGTACCCCAAAAAGACACACTTGGTGGATCGGGGGGAAAGCTTGTCGCGGGTAGCGGAGGGAGCGTGAACAAAGGCCGTACAGCCAAAGACACGGAGAGGAAGAGGAAAAGGTTCCTGGTGGGGGTGGCGGAGCGTAAAAACCGTCACCTGCTTGATGGCAGATCACAGCAGCAAACCGTGAGTATAAAGACAAGCGGAAATGGGGAAAGTAGAAGCGGACAGGGAGAAGAAGTCCGCAGCGGGTAGAGACAAGGCCGCAACGACTAGGAAGTCGGAGAGGCAAGAAAGAACAAGGAGCGCGACGACAAGGAAACAGGTCGCTGTGACGAATAGCAGTAGGAGAAGAGAGCCAAGAAGAAACAAGCTGCGCGAACAGGGCAGCGGACAGAAACAAGCCGCGCGAACAGGGCAGCGGACAGAAGCAAGCCGCGCGAACAGGGCAGTGGACAGAAGAGAAGGCAAGTCGCGAAACAGGTCGCAGAAAGCGGAAAACAAGCCGCGAACAACAGAGAGCGCACAGAATCAGGAGGAAATGACCGTGTGCTCTGATACCATGTTAGAAAGTAGCGAAAAAGAGAGAACAAGCGGATAAACTTTTGAATAACTGAAATTTTATTATCCAAAAAAGATATTATTTACAAAGGTATGGCCTCCCTTATATAGAATGGTGGAGATAAGAAAGAGAGTATACAAACAATGTGGGACTAAACATTTACAATACTGAGCGGCTAGAATAAAGGTGACCGCACAGGCCGCGCGGTTAGACAGATGGGTTAACTGCTCGGCAACTCCAGTAGGATAGAACAGGCCGCAATGGTAGACCGATAGACCGCCCGGTCTCCAGGCTTCAGAGTGAGATCGCCAGACCGCTCGATCAACAAACCGCTGGATCAGACCGCTAAGCCGCCCGGTCAACAAATCGTTGGATCAGACCGCTAAGCCGCCCGGTCAACAAACCGCTGGATCAGACCGCTAAGCCGCCCGGTCTAATACTTCAACAGAGGATACAGAAGTGCAGGTTATATAAGAGGATTCAGCTCCTTCGGAGCATGATGAGGATGTTGAGGTGTTTGATGATGGTGCTGATGATGATGATGATCTAACAGCTGTTGATTATGAGTTAGAAAATGCTGCTGATGAGAATATGCTGCTCCCTGATAAGTCTGCTGCTGTTAATGTTGCCAGTGATGTCATACTTGTTTCATAGTTGATGTTATGGGACTATCAGATAGTTCCTATCCCTGAGATGATCTCCTCTGTAGTGTCTGAGGGGGAGGCAACTCAGACCAGAATATCTGTTTCCACTGAGGTTTCCAGACTCATGTGCAACCTAGACAAGACACTTGGCAGGATACCATTCGTGCCCAAAGGCATCATTGATCTTTTTGATGAGGAAGGAGCTGCAGATGTGCATGCACTTGTCCTAGGATCTGTGGAACCAAGGTTGATTGCTGCGAATGTTTCTATTCCAGTGCTGCCAGATGTTCCAAACTCAATTTCACGTGATCAGATCCTGAAAGCTGTTGAAGCTATGTTAACAAAGCAACAGGCATAGTTCGATGTCTCATTGGCGAAAGTGGTTAAAAGATTTAAACAATCAGAGAAGTTTATGCTAGATGGGCTTGCTGAAGTTATAGTTAAATTTGATAAGCTTGAGGCCAGGTTTGATGTAAATTATGAAGAAGCTGCAACTGCAATAACTCTTATGATGAGAGGACTTAAGCACAACGAAGGAGTACTGAAAATTGTTGACACAAACACTCTCTCTCTCTCTCTCTCTCTCTCTCTCTCTGATCGAGGCCCATAACAGGTCAATGGCACATTATGACTCTTCCTTGAAAACTTATGTCAATGCAATTATTGCAGAAGCCAAAAAGGGGGAGGATGCCCTTACAACTAAGATTGTTGATGTTGGAAAGGCTATGTTCGATCAATTCAAACAAACAAATGATTATAGCTATGACAATACTGTATGGTTACATGGACAGTTTTCCCATCTCAAGATCCTGCTGAGCCTGTTCATGATAATGTCCATCCGGCTCCAGATTACACTAAGTACTGGACAGACTCACAGGACTTCTCTCAAGCTCATGTTCTTATTGCTGCAGCTATGACTCCAAATGTTCAAGCTGCTACTAATATTGTTATTGTTGCATTCTCAGAGACTCAGGTTCTCAAGAAAAGGAAATTTGGAGAAGGTACTTCCGAAGTCTGACTATAACCGACCAGGCCAGCTCAAGTCAGAGAAGGGCCTAACTGTGAAACGGATGAAGTTTGGAGGCCAACTTCAAAAGGAATTATCTTAAACATGTTTTCCTTGTAGGAGCTCGAAGTGGAGAAGCATCGGGATCACTATAGTTCAGAAGAAGGGAACAGATACAAAGAAGCCTGCACCAGGAGGAGGATTCATTTTCGGAAGTACAAGAATGTTGATCCTATGCCACCTCCTCCTCCAAAGTACTATCTGAAACCCAAAGAATATTTTGAGAGACAGCTGTTGAGGAGAAAGAACAAGAATATCTAAATTCTTATATATATTTCATTGTTGTGTGTTGTGGGCTGCCCTCCATAATCTAAAACACTTGATATATATATTTATATATATTTGATTTATCTATTATCCTAGAATGTGTGTCATTTCATTTTTATTATCCTTTCAAGTCTTAATTTAATTTTATTTGGTATGTGCAATTCACCTTAGCTTGTAAGATTTTGGCTTCTTCAAATAGGGCAAGATTATTGGGTATTGTATCCACAATAACCCTGATTTAAAGAAGGGTTCAGTCATGCTAAGATGAATTGAGTTTGTATTTGATGTTGTATTCTATTTTTGTACTTGCAGGTTTATAATGCCAAGTACACACCAATGCCAGGTTACAGTGGGTCAGTAAACACAGGACTATACAATGTAATTCTTCATTGTGTAGCCAATGTGTTGACTCACGTGTAATCTCTCTATTGGGGTGTACTTCTATCCCAAGTACAGGAGAAGGATCAAGGGAGGCCAAAGACCAGGATAAAGAAATGAAGAATTTTACCTAAGTAAAATTCGGCGAGTATGGTGAGTCATACACGTCGAATTCGTCGAGTATCCCATTGATACTCATAGAATTCGTCGTGTATGCTTCCTGATACTCGTCGAATTCGTCTTATATACTTAGGGAAAATTTGCAGAAAATCAGTAAATTTGCCAAGGAAAATTCGTCGAGTATCACTTACGATACTCGCCGAATTCACCGAGTATCACAGACAATACAACCGAATTCATCGAGCATCACTGGCGATACTCGGAAAATTCGACGAGTATCCCAGACGATACTTGCCGAGTGTGTTGTTCCATGTGTCGACCACTTTGGATTTCTGTCTAAGGCATATTCGGCGTATATCGTCTTCATATTAGGCGAGTATCATACTAGATACTCGCCGAAAAAGACTTGTTGATTTTTCGATTTTTTCTGGTTCAGAAACCGTTGTCCATGCATAGTGTTTTTCTAGGTTTCGTTTTAGGAAACCTTTTATAGTCGTTTGATTTCGAATTTCTCTATATATACCTAGGGTGATTTCAAAATCATTACGGATCCTAAACCTAATTGCTTATTTCGAATTTTCCAAGAACTTCCCGAAATAGATTCCGTCGACCACTCCTCACGTTTTTTGCGATATTCTTCTGATCGGTCGCGACATCGAGCGATATTCATATTCTACGACATCTTCGACTGGATTGGTTCTTCCTCCAAGATTCTTTCTTCTCCAGTCCAAGTTGGTTGAAGATTCAAGATCCAAGGTTCAAGATCCAAAGATTTCAAGTTTTTTAGTTCTCCGAGATTCAAGATCAACCCTTCCAAGAACGACAGATCAAGACTTGTAATCATGTGTTATTGTTGTAATATCATTTTAAATATTGTAGTAGATTTTTCTCTGAGATTTGTAGATCTGTTTGTTGATCGCGAGAGTAGATCCGGTTGTGGATCGAGGTTGTAGATCCGGTTTGCGGATCGAGTTGTAGGAGAGTTTGTTCTCCGAGTTGTAAGAGTGCCATCTCCGAGGTGTAGGAGTTGTGACTCTGATGTGTAAGATTGGACGAAATCTGAGTTTGGTGAAGTTGCCGAATCTATCCTTCGTGGGAGATAGGCGAGATGGGACATTGGACGTACCCAACTTAGGGAACCACTATAAAATATCTGTGTTTGTGTGTTTGTTATTTAAGATTCTTTTTATTTCACAAAAAGACGCAAACATCACATATTCAACCCCCTCTAGGTGATTTAGGTATACGCTAGATACTTTCATTAACTCAATCTAAGGGTTAGAGAATGTAAGGATTCTATCTGATTGCGGGGTCGAACCTGGAAATGTGAGCATTGTTGGAGAATATAAATATTCTATCCAAGTGTCGGAGAATGTAAGTATTCGATCCGATGACGCGACCGCAAGGGGGAAAGGCCCCAGCGATGGCGGGGCATTGGCCTACAGTAACGAAGGAGAATGTAAGTATTCAATCCAACCACCAGATAATGTAAGTATTTGATCTGGTTGTGCGACATATCCTGGCTATGAGCCGATTGCCGTAGAATATAAGTGTTCGATCCGAAGATGCGATCGCGACGGGGGTAGGCCCTGGTGATGGCGGGGCATTGGCCTGCAGTAACGGAGGAGAATGTAAGTATTCAATCCAACCGCCGGAGAATGTAAGTATTCAATCTGGTTGCGCGACCTAGCCTTATAGAAGAAGCGGCTTTTAGAGAATATAAAGATTCAATCTGGAAGTGTCCGAGCCTGGTTGGAAATGGCTCACCGGAGAATGTAAGTATTCGATCAGATGAGTGGCCTAGGCTGGCCAAAGAAGTCTCAAAGCAAAAATAAGGGAAACATAATGCAATATGATTAAACCAAAGATAGTCCGCGCGAGTCATGGCTCGTGACTTTTACATCACTCAAAGTTTAAGAAAATAAAATGACAAATATAGAAACATAATAAAGTCTAGCTCTTGGCTGGTGCGGGTCTTCTTCCCTAACAGAGAGCTTGTAGTTTGTACGATGGCTTTATTGCGCAAGTTGATATCTGTAACACCCCCTATCCGTCGCATAGCATATAGCAGTAGGTCCGGCCGGGGCCCGACGCCATATACCACAGACAGACCGGGTGGTTACTCAGTGGAAACCATCCAACCAATCATAACGTCCTACACAGAGCATTCTAGCGGAAGCAGTTTTATAAGTTGCAATTAAAAGAACCCAGCACCAAGCATGAATGTCCACTAATGCACCAAATAGGAATGTAGTACATACACAAGTACTGTCCTTAAGGCCTTACAAATGGTTTACTCTTAATACATGTTTTCCATACCACGGCACGCAGGCCTATCATACATGAACAAAAGCAAGTAAACACTTCAATTAGGCCTTCAAGGGCCGGCTTCACAATTTGGGTTTTAGCCCGCTATTGACCGCTTGGTCCAGCAGCACCTGCAAGCAACAAACCACCGCATGGTGGCAAACAAAAGCAACGGTCAGCAATGCAGACCAAATTATAACGATCCCGCCCCCAATCCGGGGCGTCGATGCTCCTTCCCTGCACTTATTAGCATAACCAAGCAATATATAAATATACATTGCATCACAGGCGTTGGCACGCACGGCCACACGCCCCGTGCTCTCAGGGCACATTCTCAGTGAACCGGCCAATGTCACGTCAATTTAAGCCATAGACATTCCGGACTCACCGCCGCCACTTTGACGGCCAAACATGTGAGCATTTTGTCTTCTTGGCATGGGTCACGTCAATTTAAGCCATAGACCGCCGAAGACCCTCATCTATGCCAACGGCTCTAACCGAATGACATAGAACGGGTACGGTTCCATCTAACTCGTGCTCACATCGCAACGACAATTTAAGCCATATGCGCGGGTCAAACTTCTCCCGAGTCCCGTTTTCATCACACTTCACATAACCCGGTTATATTCAAGTTGGCTCCCAGGCCACCAAGTTGGCAAGATCACGCATCCGTCCAGTTTTCCGGGTGCACCTTAGGGTTAATCCCCAAGACTCCCTGTTGCAATCTACCACGTAGAAAACCCGAAAAACAAACAATCGCACGGAGTCTTCTCTGGCATTTATGCAATGCAACATCACTGATCCAGACCAACATGTCCGGATAGGCTTCACACATCATCCCTATGTCCGTTCTCGAATACGGACTCTAAACAACGGGGACTTTACATATCTACCCGAAGGAACGCCTCCAACTCACCGCAAACTCGCGAGAGCGGGCTTCCTATGCAAAGAAGGAGAGCTTCACATGCTCAAGAAGAGAATCGTTACCCTAGCGTTCTTCCTTGGCACCATGGAAATGTAAGCGGATGAAAAGCACCGCACTCTCTTTTCCTCCATAGATCCGAAGTCGGTTCGCGATTTGGAGCTCCGAAGCTCCTCCAAAGACCGGATCTAAGATTCTTCTTCTTCCTTTGCTCTCCTCTCTCTCTATACTTTAGAAAGAGAACCTATCAAGTGAAATGATGGTTTGAAAGGTCCAATCCAGGGTATATCCCATTAGGAACAACCCCCAGCCGTTGGATCCCAAATTAAAGAAACGAACGGCCTTGATTCTGGCCTGAAATGCTAAAACTGGGCCGAACACGGCCTGCGACGTGCCCGTGTCCTGAGCCGTGTCCCCCATTCGCCGTCAAAATCGACGCGTCTAGAAAAACACATTGGCATCCGACACGCCCGTGTTTGACCTGACATGCCCGTGTTCCAACTGACACGGCCGTGTGGTCGGCCGTGTGCCCCCATCGACACAGCCCCGAAAACAACCCGAGACTCACACGAGTCTTGGACACGCCCGTGTCCTATTTGACACGCCCGTGTCAAACCCGAACACGCCTGGGCTCCAGGCCGTGTTCACTATCTCGACACTTCGTCGAGCGAAGTTCGTCGACCACACGACACGGCCTTGGACACGCCCATGTCCTAGGCCGTGTGCCTTGTCTTGACACATCGTCGAGCGAAACTGTCGACTCCGCATGCCGATCGTCAACACGGGCTCGACACGCCCTGAGACACGCCCGTTTCTCAGGCCGTGTGCCCCGTCTCGACACATCATCGAGCGCAAAATGTCGACTTCGCGGCCAAATCGTCGACTCGAGCCTGACACGCCCTGGGACACGCCCGTGTCCCAGGCCGTGTGCCCCCTTTCAAATACCAGATTCGGCCCAAAACGCCTCCCGTCTCTCTTTTGAGTTTCGGGGTGTTACAACTCTCCCCCTCTTAAAATAATTTCGTCCACGAAATTACATAAAGAAAGATAAGTACAAAACCAAAATTTGTACCTGAGCGGAACAACTCCGGATATTCGTCAAGCATAGTCTGCTCTCACTCGAAGAGAGCTCCTCACGACCGCAATTGTCCCATCGGACCTTGACTATCCTGATCTCTTTATTGCGTAGCCGCTTGACTTCCGAGTCTTCAATCCGCACGGGCTTGACCTTTGTCGTCAACTCGCTATCCACCGGCACTTGATCAACCGCGATCACTTGCGAAGGCTCTTGTACCGCCTTCCGTAGCACCAATATATGGAATACATCATGTAAACCACTAAGCTCCACCGAAAGCTTCAACTGATAGGCTGCTTCACCAACCCGCTCCAGAACCTCAAACGGCCCAAGGTACCTCGGGATTAGCCTTTTCAATCGCCGCACCCGCGAGACACCCTTGAACGGCTTGATCTGTAAGTACACCCAGTCGCCCACAGCGAACTCCACGTTCCTGTGCTTGGCATTATAGTACTTCGCTTGCCGGTCCTGAGCGATAAGCAACCTCTCCCGAATGGTACGAACCAAAGACGTAGCATCTTCCACCACTTGGCGCTTGTACAATTTTGACTCACCCGTTTTTAACCAAGACAACGGCGTGCAACATTTTCTACCATATAGGGCCTCGAAGGGCGCCATTTGAATACTCGTCTGGTAGCTATTGTTGTACGCAAACTCCACCAAATAAAGATGGTCTTCCCATTGGTTTCCAAAGTCCAAGACACACATGCGGAGCATGTCTTCCATAGTTCTATTGACGCTCTCGGTCTGCCCATCTGTTTGCGGATGAAAGGTTGTGCTGAATTTTAACTTTGGTCCCAACATTTGCTGCACTAGCCTCCAATCATTGGACGTGAACCGCCCATCTCGGTCACTCACGATGCTGCGGGGCACACCGTGAAGCCGTACTATATTATCCACATATAACTTTGCCAACTTTTCCAGCGGATCATCCTTCCTATGCGGAATGAAATGTGACACCTTCGTTAGCTGATCTAAGACCACCCAGATGGCGTCGTTCCCCTTTTGCGACCTTGTCAAACCGTGCACAAAGTCCATAGAGATGTCGTCGAATTTCCACTCCGGAATAGGCAAGGACTTCAGAAATCCTCCCGGCTTTTGGCACTCCGCCTTCACCAAGGCGCAAGTTTGGCACTTCGCCACATAGAGTGCCACATCCTTCTTCAAACCTGGCCACCAAAACAGTTTCTTTACATCGCGATACATCTTCGTGCTCCCCTGGTGAATCGAGTACTTGGTATGATGTGCCTCGTACAACAATTCCACCCACAAATTGCCCACACTTGGGACGCACAGACGACTGTCTTTCCAAAGTAATTCGCCCTCCACAACAAATTGGGAATTTGACCCATCCAGAGCCTCTACTATGAACTGCGTCATATGGACATTCATATCCAAAGCCTGCCGAATCCGATCAGCTAGGTCATATTGGACTTCAGTCCAATTTAGTACTGCTTCAGCACTTGATTTCTTATCAACGCAAATAATCTCCAACTCCTCCGACTCCCGAACCAACCGCTCGTCGTGGATCGACAGCCAATTGGCTTGAGCTGGGGCCCGGCGACTCAACGTGTCCGCAACCGCATTAACTTTACCAGGAACGTAGTGGATCTTGAATGTATAGTCCACCAGGAACTCCATCCATCTACGCTGCCGCATATTCAGATCTTTCTGATCAATCAAATACTTCAGGCTCTTATGATCGGTGTTGATATCAATCTTCACACCGTACAAATAATGCCACCACAGCTTCAAGGAAAAAATCACGGCCACTAACTCCAAGTCATGGACTGGATAATTCCTCTCGTGCACTTTCAGTTGTATCGAGCCATAAGCTATCACACTTCCATGTTGCAGTAGCACGCAACCCAAACCGCTGCCCGAAGCATCGCTATAAATCCCATAACCTTCGGTCCCACACGGTGAACTCAGCACGGGCGCCGCGGTCAACCGACATTTCAACTCCTCAAAAGCTCGTGCGCACTCTGGCGTCCATACAAACTTCTGCTCCTTCCTCGTCAATGTAGTGAGAGGTAACGCTATCCGCGAGAAGTTCTCTACGAAGCGCCTATAATAGCCGGCAAGCCCCAGAAAGCTCCGGACTTCCGCTACCGTAGAAAGCTCAGGCCACTCCCGTATCGCAACAATCTTCGTCGGATCCACTGCAATACCTTCTCCACTCACTATATGACCGAGGAACGCCACTGAGGATAACCAAAACTCGCACTTCGAGAACTTGGCATACAATTGATTCCTCCTTAGCGTCTCCAAAACCAAATGAAGATGCTTGAAGTGATCTTCCTCACTCTGCGAGTACACCAAAATATCGTCGATGAAGACGATCACAAAATGGTCCAAGTACTCCCTGAAGGTCTTGTTCATCAAATCCATGAACACTGATGGCGCATTAGTCAGCCCAAACGGCATGACCATAAACTCGTAATGCCCGTATCTCATACTGAATGCTGTCTTCGGGATATCACTCTCCCTTATTCGCAGCTGATAGTACCCGGACTTGAGATCCAACTTCGAGTACACCGTCTACCCGACCAACTGATCAAAAAGATCATCGATCCGGGGGATCAGGTACTTGTTCTTTTCCGTCAACTTGTTGAGCTCCCGATAATCAATACATAGCCTCAAGCTTCCGTCCTTCTTCTTAACAAAGAGGACCGGCGCGCTCCAAGGCGAAGAACTTGGGCGCACATACCCTTGCTCCAATAACTCTTGCAGTTGAACCTTCAGCTCTGTAACACCCCCTATCCGTCGCATAGTATATAGCAGTAGGTCCGGCCGGGGCCCGACGCCATATACCACAGACAGACCGGGTGGTTACTTATGGAAACCATCCAACCAATCTCAACGTCCTACACAGAGCATTCTAGCGGAAGCAGTTTATATAAGTTGTAAACAAGAACCCAGCATTAGAGCACGAATGTCCACTATTATAGAATTAGGAATGTTATACAAAAATACTCAAAAATCGGCCTTAAGGCCTTACAAAATGTTTCACTTGTCTGTTACATGATTTACAAACCACGGCACGCAGGCCGGTCATACATGAATAAAGCATTAAACATTTCCATTCGGGCCTTCGAGGGCCGGCTTCGCAAAAAGGGCTTTAGCCCGCTATTGACCGCTTGGTCCAGCTGCACCTGCAAACAACAAACCACCGCACGGTGGCAAAACAAGGCAACGGTCAGCAATGCTGACCAAATTATAACGATCCCGCCCCCAACTCGGGGCGGCGATGCTCCTTCCCTGCATTTCATTAGCATAAGCGAGCAAAGTATATATCCATAGCCATTTCATCACAGACGTTGGCTCGCACGGCCACACACCCCGTGCACTCAGGGCACATTCTCGGTGAACCGGTCTATGTCGCGTCAATTTAAGCCACCAACATTCCGGACTCACCACCGCCACTTAGACGGCCAAACATATGAGCAATTTGTCTTCCTGGCCTGGGTCACGTCAATTTAAGCCATTGACCGCCGAAGACTCACATCTATGCCAACGGCGAGTGCCATGTAACTTTAGGTCTCTCTAACCCGAACGACATAGAGCGGGTACGGCTCCATCTAACTCGTGCTCACATCGCAACGACAATTTAAGCCATATGCGCGGGTCAAACTTTCACCGAGTCCCATTCTAACACAAGTCACATAACCCCGTTATGTTCAAGTTGGCTCTCAGGCCACCAAGTTGGCAAGATCTCGTATCCGCCCAGTTTTCCGGGTGCACCTTTGGGTTAGTCCCCAAGGCTCCCTGCTGCAATCTACCGCGTAGAAAACCCGAAAACACCCAATAGCACGGAGTCTTCTCCGGCCTTATGCAATGCAACATCACCGATCCGGACTAACATGTCCGGGTAGGCTTCAACCAAAATGCCTATGTCCGTTCTCGCATACGGACTCTAAACAACGGGGACTTCACATATCTACCCGAAGGAACGCCTCCAACTCTCCGCAAACTCGCGAGAGCGGGCTTCCTATGCAAAGAAAGAGAGCGACTCATGCTCAAGATGAGGATCGTTACCCTTGCGGTCCTCTTTGGCGCCATTGAAAAGTAATCGGATGGAAATCACCGCACTTGCGTTGCCTCCATGGATCCGGAGTCGGCTTGCGATTCGGAGCTCCGAAGCTCCTCCAATGGAGGATCTAGCTCTTCTTCTTCTTGTCTTAGCTCTCCTTTCTCCAAGGATTTAGAAAGAGGATAAGTGGAAAAAGTGAGGGTTTTCTAAGTCAAAACCCGGGTATATCCCTTCAGGAACAACCCCCAGCCGTTGGATCTTCAGTCAAAGAAATGAACGGCTTCGATTCGGGGCTGAAATGCCCAATCTGGACCGAACACGGCCTGGCACACGCCCGTGTCCAGGGCCGTGTGCCTCATTCGCCGTCAAAATCGAATCACCTGGAACCTCACATGGGTATCGAACACACCCGTGTTCGAGCTGACAAGCCCGTATTCCACCTGACACGGCCGTGTAGCCGGCCGTGTACCCCATGATTTTTCCCCGTTTTCAACCCGAGCACTGCACGGGTTCTAGGACACGCCCGTGTCCTTGCCCGTGTCACCTTGACACGCCTGGGCTCCAGGCCGTGTACACGGTCTCGACACTTCGCGGCTAAGTGTCGACACGGGTCGACACGCCCTGCGACACGCCCGTGTCGCAGGCCGTGTGCCATGTCTCGACACATTGTCGACACCAAAGTGTCGACTTCGCGGGACGAGTGTCGACACGGGTTGACACGCCCTGCGACACGCCCGTGTCGCAGGCCGTGTGCCATGTCTCGACACAACGTCGAAGCACTGTGTCGACTTCACGGCTAAGTGTCGACACGGGTCGACACGCCCTGCGACACGCCCGTGTCGCAGGCCGTGTGCCCAGTCTCGACACAATGTCGAGACCAAAGTGTCGACTTCGCGCCTTAGTGTCGACACAGGCTTGACACGCCCTGGTACACGCCCGTGTCCCAGGCCGTGTGCCTGCAGCCAGAACTCAAATTGGCCCAAAACATCCCCCTTTGCTCCTTTGAGTTTCGGGGCGTTACAAGCTTCGCCATTTCCTTAGGCGCTAGCCGATATGGAGAGCATGACACAGGCTTTGCACCTGGTACGAGCTCTATCGTAAAATCTATCTCCCGTTGAGGCAGGGCTCCAGGAAGATCTGCGGGAAACACATCAGGGTACTCAGCTACCACTGATATACTATCCAACATAGGCTTTGTCTTTGCAACCTCCACTAGTGTAAATAATAGCTCTGCACCAGCACGAACCACCTTCACCACCTGAAGAGCAGACATCAACGTCTTGCTCGACCCTTTTAAGCCCGTAAAAGTCGTCCCACGACTTGCTCCCAGCTTAACTTCCTTGCGACCGCAATCAATATAGGTCCGCTGCTCCGAGAGCCAGTCCATGCCAAATATAACGTCAAACTCTACCAACGGTAGTAACGATGCTTGCAGATCGAACTCTTGATTCCCAATGCGAATCTTAACACCGCAGATTTTATCCGCGCGCATCGAACACCCATTGGGCAACGACACATCCAACTTATCCTTCGCCATCGAAGAAGGTACTCTGATGCGTGATATAAATCCTTCGGACAAGAAGAAGTGTGAAGCTCCCATATCGAAGAGTGCTCTTGCCGGATTTTCACAAATCAAAACAAATCCTAAACAAGCAGTGGTAAGGTAACATGTGCATAGCAAGTATTTAAAGAAATTAACTTGCTATAAATTAAACCGTACCTGTCACCACATCCGCCTGTTTGATGGCCTCCTGTTGGCCAAGATTATACACCCTTGGTTGGGCCGGAGAATAGTGGGACGCGGTTGACTCCACCGCCTTGCCCTTCTCTTCGTATGTCGCTCTCGGCTTCCTTTTGGACTTGGGACGTCTGCTCCAGCAATCACGGGCAAAGTGCCCCGACTTTCCACAAGTAAAACATGCACCTGGGGTTCGACCCGTAGTCGCCCCAGAAGCACCAGAGGAAGGAGCTGGACCCGAAGTCCTAGACTTCTTAAAGAATCTTCGATAGCCG
The DNA here is from genome assembly GCA_039583875.1 of Platanthera guangdongensis. Classification (NCBI taxonomy): domain Eukaryota; kingdom Viridiplantae; phylum Streptophyta; class Magnoliopsida; order Asparagales; family Orchidaceae; genus Platanthera; species Platanthera guangdongensis. Next base: position 68,857,422 of record CM077154.1, read on the forward strand.
GACTTTGAAGTAGTCGGCACTTTGAATTCAGACTTCTTGTCACCCAAGCTTTTCTTTGCTTGTACATTCTTCATGTCCTTCTCCAAGGACCGGGTCGTGTTGACCAAGGTCAAGAAACCCTGTGTCATCGGCCCCGAGAGTAGTAGCCTCAACTAATCTCTCAACCCTTCGTAGAATCGATTCGTCTTGCGCTCCTTATCCGCGATGGTGGAGCTAGCATATCGACTCAATCGAGTAAACTCGTGGAGGTATTCATCCACGCTACTGTCTCCTTGAATCAACTTCAGGAACTCGTTCTCCAACGCTATCCTCTGCGCCGAAGGGAGGTATCTAGCCAAGAACAGTCTCGAGAACTCCATCGAGACATCTATAAGTTGCCTACCTCTCAAAAGGTGCAACTCCAAACCTTCCCACCACAATCTCGCTTCACCGTCTAGAAGGAACATAGCAATGGTGGTCATTTGCCACTCCTCCGTCTCTGTTGCTGTCATGACTCTCTTCACCCTGGAGAGCCAGTCTTCAGCTTGATATGGGGTTCCCAACCCCGAGAATACCAGAGGATTAAAGCTCATGACATGTTTGAGTTGTCTCTCGATTGCCCTCCTTGGCACTAACGGTTCCTCCACTACCTGCTCCACTCTTCTCTGCTCAGCCGCTTGCAGCGGTACCTGCTCCATCGCAGGAGTGGGCTGCTGCATTTGCCTTGCAGGCTGCGCATTAATCAAGGCAAACACTACTTCGACCACCAATCGTATGGTCTCAGCCGATGGAGGTGTTGCAGGAGCTTCATTAGGTGCACTGCTAGCCTCAGAAACTCGACGTTCCGACGGCCCAGCACCACTTCTGGTCACTTATAATGGTACAAAACACCGTTAAGCGACCAAATAAAATTGCAAACAGTAATTATAGGAACACACAGGTTCCCCAAACACGTGTATTTTCATTCCTAAGTGGATATTCATGGGTTCTTTTACTGTTATAACGATGACGCACACACATGTGCTCACCACCCCTTAAAAAGAATTCGTCCACGAATTCATCTTAAGCCCGACCAAAACCAGTAGTTTGATACCAAATTGTAACACCCCCTATCCGTCGCATAACATATAGTAGTAGGTCCGGCCGGGGCCCGATGCCATATAACATAGACAGACCGGGTGGTTACTCAGTGGAAACCATCCAACCAATCATAACGTCCTACACAGAGCATTCTAGCGAAAGCAGTTTTATAAGCTGCAATTAAAAGAACCCAGCACCAAGCATGAATGTCCACTAATACACCAAATAGGAATGTAGTACATACACAAGTACTGACCTTAAGGCCTTACAAATGGTTTACTCTTAATACATGTTTTCCGTACCACGGCACGCAGGCCAGTCATACATGAACAAAAGCAAGTAAACACTTCAATTAGGCCTTCAAGGGTCGGCTTCGCAATTTGGGCTTTAGCCCGCTATTGACCGCTTGGTCCAGCAGCACCTGCAAGCAACAAACCATCGCACGATGGCAAACAAAAGCAACGGTCAGCATGCTGACCAAATTATAACGACCCCGCCCCAAATTCGGGGCGGCGATGCTCCTTCCCTGCACTTATTAGCATAACCAAGCAGTATATAAATATACATTTCATCACAGGCGTTGGCACGCACGGCCACACGCCCCGTGCTCTCAGGGTACATTCTCGGTGAACCGGCCAATGTCACGTCAATTTAAGCCATAGACATTCCGGACTCACCGCCGCCACTTTGACGGCCAAACATATGAGCATTTTGTCTTCTTGGCATGGGTCACGTCAATTTAAGTCATAGACTGTCGAAGACCCTCATCTATGCCAACGGCTCTAACCGAACGACATAGAACAGATACGGTTCCATCTAACCCGTGCTCACATCGCAACGACAATTTAAGCCATATGCGCGGGTCAAACTTCTCCCGAGTCCCGTTTTCATCACACTTCACATAACCCGGTTATGTTCAAGTTGGCTCCCAGGCCACCAAGTTGGCAAGATCATGCATCCGTCCAGTTTTCCGGGTGCACCTTAGGGTTAATCCCCAAGACTCCCTGTTGCAATCTACCACGTAGAAAACCCGAAAAACAAACAATCGTACGGAGTCTTCTCCGGCATTTATGCAATGCAACATCACCGATCCAGACCAACATGTCCGGATAGGCTTCACACATCATGTCTATGTCCGTTCTCGAATACGGACTCTAAACAACGGGGACTTTACATATCTACCCGAAGGAACGCCTCCAACTCACTGTAAACTCGCGAGAGCGGGCTTCCTATGCAAAGAAGGAGAGCTTCACATGCTCAAGAAGAGAATCGTTACCCTAGCATTCTTCCTTGGCGCCATGGAAATGTAAGCGGATGAAAAGCACCGCACTCTCGTTTCCTCCGTAGATCCGAAGTCGGTTCGCGATTTGGAGCTCTGAAGCTCCTCCAAAGACCGGATCTAAGCTTCTTCTTCTTCCTTTGCTCTCCTCTCTCTCTATACTTTAGAAAGAGAACCTCTCAAGTGAAATGAGGGTTTGAAGGGTCCAATCCCGGGTATATCCCATCAGGAACAAGCCCCAGCCGTTGGATCCCAAATTAAAGAAACGAACGGCCTTGATTCGGGCCTGAAATGCTAAAACTAGGCCGAACACGGCCTGCGACACGCCCGTGTCCAGGGCCGTGTCCCCCATTCGCCGTCAAAATCGACGCGTCTGGAAAAACACACGGGCATCCGACATGCCTGTGTTTGACCTGACACGCCCGTGTTCCAACTGACACGGCCATGTGGTCGGTCGTGTGCCCCCATCGATATAGCCCCGAAAACAACCCGAGACTCACACGGGTCTTGGACACGCCCGTGTCCTATTTGACACGCCCGTGTCAAACCCGAACACGCCTGGGCTCTAGGCCGTGTTCACTATCTCGACACTTCGTCGAGCGAAGTTCGTCGACCACACGACACGGCCTTGGACACGCCCGTGTCCTAGGCCGTGTGCCTTGTCTCGACACATCGTCGAGCGAAACTGTCGACTCCCCGTGCCGATCGTTGACACGGGCTCGACACGCCTGAGACACGCCCGTGTCTCAGGCCGTGTGCCCCGTCTCGACACATCGTCGAGCGCAAAATGTCGACTTCGCGGCAAAATCTTCGACTCGAGCCTGACACGCCCTGGGACACGCCCGTGTCCCAGGCCGTGTTCCCCCTTCCAAATACCAGATTCGGCCCAAAATGCCTCCCGTCGCTCTTTTGAGTTTCGGGGCGTTACAATATCTCTGACTTCAAATACGACAGCGACTTCTGGCTGAGCCTGTTATAGGTAGCAAGAGCGGGCTACTTTTTGACTACCGCGAATAACCCCGATGCCACCTAGGGTCGGGAACTTCATGGATAGGTGAGGAATTGACGGGATTTCCCCAAATATTAACTGGAACGGTCTTCTGAAGATGGAATTGTAGGGTGAACTTAAGTCGATGACAACGAATTGGATATTTTAGAAAACCTGTCTCAGGAATTCTCACAATGTCACTGGTAGGATAATTGTTCCATGAACAGAAACCGGATGGTTTCCAAAGCCATATATAGGTCCTGTATCGGGAATGAGATGCTGTGAAGTAAGTTTCATACTGCGGAGGGTGGACAAAAATAGAACATCGATTGAACTCTCATTGTCTATTAGAATTCTTTTAACGTTAAAATAACGATCTCCTATCTTTATGCTAATGACAAGCGAATCTTGATGAGGAATATGCACCCCTTGGAGGTCCTCTTCTCCGAAGGAGATAATGGAATCTAGGTCGAGTTCTAGATTCTTGTGGGTTTCATCTGTAGTTCTCACTAAAAATATCTGGGTAGAGAGGAGTAGGGGACCGACAATGGTTTCGATGTTACCCACCATTTTCCTGGCGCTAGGAGCCCCCTGCGATGTGTTCTGCTGGTTTCTTTCTTGATGTTGTGCTTGTTGGACTTGCGGCTGTCCTTACAAAACTCTTCTGAGGAGCCCTTAGCGGACAAGGCGCTCGATTTCATTTTTCAGCCCGGAACACTCCTCAGTAGTGTGATCGGTTGTGCGGTGACACTCATAGTATTTTGTTTCATCAGCTCTGGGGTTTAGAGGCGATCTTCTTAGTCGTTGGAATGATGGATCGTCCTGTATTGCGTACATCATGTTAGTGAGGGTTGTATTTAGTGGAGTGTATTCTTGAGGCGGACGCTGACCCCCAGTCCTTGGCAGGTCTCATTGAGGGTTATCACTCTAGCGCTCATTCTGGCATCGCTTTTCTTGCCTTATGGGGGCTTGTTCCTGTCCCTTCTTCCTTTTCTGTCCGCCCTCAAATTACCGGCGACGTGCTCAATGACCTCGTTGGCTGCTATCTGGGCCTCGACCCGATGAATAAGATCTGGTTAACTGTGTATGGTTTCCCTCATAAGAGCTGAATAGAAACCACTAGGGCAAAATCCTCCAAGATTCACGCCCGTCAAGAGCTCAGGGTTAACCCCGAGAATCTGGCGGGCATCTGGAGTAAATCAGCGAAAAAATTCCTTCAAGGATTCCACTTCATTTTGGTGAATTCCAAACAAATGTGGGGGGGGGGGTCTCGAACAATTCTCTGATTTGCGGTAAACTGATCAAATAATTGTCTTGCAAGTTCCATAAAATTATCAATGGTCCCCTCTCTTAAAGAATGAAACAAGGTGCGATCTTGCCTTTTGAGGGTGGCTGGGAACGCTTGACAAAGTAGTTTATCTAGTGCATTGTAAGTTCTTATGATAGAGGTGATGTGGTTGATATGTTCTAATGAGTCATCTGTCTCATCGAACGTTTCAATATTTTGGAGTTTAAAGCCATGCGGGATGGGGTGAGCTAGAACTAGAGGTAAGAGCGGTGAGCCTCAGCATAGTGGATAACGGGCGAGAACATCTCACCGCCCAACTTGTCTATACTCTTCTACAATTACTTCTCGTATTTCTTCTCGAGTGATCTGATGCGCCCGCGAACAGACTCTTACTATGGTTGGTTCGGTGAGTCGATCGCCGCGGGCATGCTACAGGAGGCAAGTGCACCTATCGCAAGTAGTACTCGATATTCGGGGGAATACCGAGGTCGTATTGTTCTCGGGGTCGTGTTGACTATTCTTACTCCTCCGGGAGGACTATTATTTTCCCGAAAGTAAGGTGGATTTTTTTAATTAAGTAAAGACGGAAAAAGTAAAGGAGCGAAAAAACGATTTAGAAAATATTCGATGAAGGGTTAACGCTCGGCATCGAATCAGATTAAGACTAAAATAATTTTTAATAATTATAGGACTTAGTTTTCAAATTAATAAAAGGCAACTTGGCCGTGGAGGTTCCACAAATGTGACCTCACCTAGCTATAGGGATATCGCTCACCTGAACGTTAAGACTATTCGACCAAACGTTAGTCCGACGAAGGATTCCTCTTAACGCACGCTTTACGCTAAGAACCCCGCTATTGGGTGGGGAACCCAATCTGGTAGAATTACACTTGTCCTCTCTCGAGGGTATGCACACAACTCTATTTACCCAGGAGTGATCTGTCCATACGCACGGCCTCTCGGCTAGCTAGTGTATGGATAACGGAAATAGGGCCCACACATCGATTTGTGGTCCTACGCGTCGTTAACCCGGGGTAAACCTTAAGTCCTTAAATTAAAATGAAAATAAAGAGCTTCAATTATTACAAATCATTTTAAATGTCCCAATGCTCTTCGATGTCGAGGCTAATAACGATTAGCCACACATTGGTATGGGGACGGCTTTATAATTTAATAAGGCGCGAGTTCGAAATTAGACGCTAAATGATTATAAGAAAAGGACATAAAAAAATAACAAACATTTAGAAAGCTGAAAAGTTAGCTAAAACAAGAACTCACGCACACTCCAAATTATAAATAAAACATAAACTAAGTTACACATGAAAGAAATTTGCATAATTGAAATTGCAAGTCCCACTCAAACGAGTGGGGGCGGGAAATAAAAGCTAAAAATTGCAAGTCCTACTCAAATGAGTAGGACTAAAATGAAAGAGAGACCTACTCAAATGAGTAGGAGAAAATAAATGTGATTACAAGTCCTACTCAAACGAGTAGGCGGGAAATAAAGTCCGTCCATTTAACTCAAGTGAGTAGGCGGAAAAATAAAGAAAGAAAATTACAAGTCCTACTCAAACGAGTAGGCGGGAAATGAAAACGATGCGTCATTTAACTCTTAACGAGTAGGAGGAAATAAATGCACACAAACACACACACTCTATAAGAATCGAAGGAAAGCAATAAAACTAACTCCTACACACACGCACTCTACATAATTAAAGAAAACGATAAAATAAAGCACGAAAAATTAAGCATGAAAAACTAACACCTACACTCACACACTCTACATAATTTGAACAAAGCATCAAAACATTATTCTCATACACTCACACACACACAAATTAAAAGCAAAATGAAAGTTACCTAAAAATTAAAACATTTACTTTTTCATGCTTAGGTTTTGCCAAAAACAAATAAAAAGAACAAAATGAAATTTTTAGAGAACAAAAGTTTTTTCAAAACAAATTAAAAACCAAAGTTCTTGAAAAATTAAAATTACAAGATTTTCATTCTTATGTTTTCATAAAAGTGATAAAAAGGTGAAAAAGAAAATGAAAAGAACAAAAAGAGGTTTTACAATCCTACAAAAAACCTAAGAAAAGAAAATAAAATTCACTTTCAAATCTCTTTTACAAATACATAATTATGAAATAATAAACAAAAAAACATTAAGGAAGAACATGTTGAAGATGAGATAACCACATCATACCATGCTTGGAAATGAAATCTACTACAAAACCTATCATGAAGACAAATTAAAAACATTACTATTAAACATGTTACACTCATACACACACACACACTTTTCATAAAGAGAAAAACAAAGGTGAAAATAAGGATAAAATGAGAAGAAAAGTGGGCACAAGAGTTCATTTCAAAGCCAAATAAGAAGAGAAAAACTAACATTTTTATTGATTAAAGGAAACTATTATAAGCTATTACAAAGCTAAAGCTAAAGCAAAAAAACAAACATGAAAGAAAAAGGGGGAAGAAATCTCCTTACATAGCAAGGGAATCACGGATGCAGCCCACAAAACACACAAAAGTGGCTCAAAAATGTGAACCCTTGGACCTTACAGAAATGGGCAATTTATAGGCAAAAAATTCTAAGTACACGCCCTCCGACACGGGCGTGTCTGGGGTGCGTGTCACTACTATTCATGATGGCGGCCGACGATTTGACAGGAAAGTTGACTTCGAGCTGAGTTCGAGGATGTCACGCCCCAGGTCACGGGCGTGACGCTGGGCGTGTCGGGGAGGTAGAACCGGGCGCGGGTTGAGTCAAAAGTCTTCGGCAGCATCTTGTCGGGCCAGTTGGTGAAGTCACGCCCCAGGTCACGGGCGTGATGCTGGGCGTGTTGGTTGGTGTCGACACTCGACAATCGTCGAGCGGAAAGTGTCGAGATGAAATCGTCGAGCTGAGATTGAGTCACGCCCTAGGTCACGGGCGTGACTCTGGGCGTGTCTCGGGTTCGACGATCGTTGAACTGAATTAGTCGAGTGGAGGGGACACGGGCTGCTGTCACGCCCCGTGTCGGGTGACACGGCCGTGTCGCCAGGTGTGTCAAGCTTTTTACTTCAGAAATTTGCAACTTTGCGGGATTTTGAACTGTCACGCCCTGGTCATGGGCGTGATCCAAATGAGACGGGCGTGTACTGCCCAATTTTGGCAGATTTTGGAATTTTTCTGAAAAATAAAATAAAATAAGTTAGTAGTAAATTTACAAGAATAGGAGCATTTTACTGAACAAAAATAAGTAAAAACGACGAAAATAAATGAAAACGACTAAATTAATGTGCACAAAAATACGTATATTTACAATTCATCAAATACCCCCATACTTAAGCTTTTGCTATTCCAAAGCAAAAGTTTGAGGTGAATTTATAAGGAATAGAAAAAACTCTAAGTTTAGCTACCGCTTAATCAATTATAAGAGAGATCGAAATAAATATACGGGGTGTAAGAGTTAAGTCCTAAAATTATGTAGTTTATTTTAATAGCGCAAAAGTTTTGGCCAAAAGACTTCTTGATGTAATCAAATAGAAGGCAATATTTGTAATGGTTAGATTAACGAAAATAGTTTGGAATTATATGAACTCTAGCTTATAGGAGTGTTACTGGAAATAATACAATTTACTAATTATGCTCTCAAATAGATTTTTGAATTAATTCTAGAATCGTGTAATTGGCTAAGGGGGTAGTGGGTTTATGAAGAGGGTTTTGATTTTGAGGTGAGGTAATTTTTTTCTCGAATCTCCATTTTTTCTTTTTGATTATTAGGAAAATGAAATCTTATTTTCCTAATATGATTTTTGTTTTTCAACTTCATAAGAATAAAATTAACCCAATGTATATTTGTAGGAGTAATGAATTTTATCCTCTTACTCCATATATAATCTTTTTTAAATTATTGGGTGCCTATGTTTACGGAACGAAATCTTATTCCCATTGACATAGGATCTTTTAAAGATAGAAAATTTTATCATGCCAAGTAGGTCATGATAAGGTAAGGGGAGAAAGGAAAACTAGATTTTTAATCCTAAAAAATGTTTGAGAGCAACCTTAATAATTTGTACGTTCCAGTTTTTCAGAAAGCTAAAAGTAAGTATAATTGAATTCTATGGTCGTTATTTCCTAACATAATACACGTGCTCCTATCAATGAAAAATTAGAAGTAGTGCCTAAAACGAGTTCGTTATTTTTAACAAAGCATAATGAATTCTTTAAAATTTAACCCCGGCTATTTAAATTTTTCACTCAATAATTAACAAACGAATAGAAAACAGAGAATTAATAGTATTCACATATAAATAAACTCAGAACAGAATTTTTGGATAGCAGGAAAGTTAAGGATGGAATATTTGATTTATTTGTTTCAGAACATTTTTTTTTTGATTTTTTATAGTTTTTATCATCATTTTTTTTGTTTATCATTTATTATCTTTTTTTGGTATTTTTGTTTTGTTTTACTCAATTTTTTGAATTAATTAATTTTTTTTGAACTATTATCTTTATATATATATATATATATACATATATATATATTTTTAAGAAAATTTTCATTCTATGTACAAAAATATGGGAGAAAAAGAAAAGTTTTTACAAGAATGAGGAAGGGGGAGAGAGAAAAGAGTATTTACAAAAATAGAATATGTACAAAAAATATTTACAAAGTGAAACTAAATATATTTTTATTGTTTTTCTTTTTTTTTTTTTTTATAATTTTTTTTGAGTTTTTGGAAAAAAGAAAGAAAAAGAAAATGAAAAAAAAAATTGGATTTTTCATTTTTTTAATTTAAATTAATTTTTTTTGTTTTTCATTTTAAGATTTTTTTTTGTTATATGTATTTTTTTGTATTTTTGAAATGCAGGAAAATTGAAGTGCAGAAAATAAAGCACGAAAATACACTCATACTTAAGTCCAACATTGTCCCCAATGTTGTAACGTAAGTATGCGGAACAAGAGGAAAGACAATATATACAAAGAAAATAAAGAGAGGGGGGGTAGAAGCTTCCCTGAAACACGTAGGGGGAGGCCAATCAGAAACCCTGCGTTTATTAGAAAAAGCGGCAAAGATAATAAGAAAAGAGCGAAAAAGATAAGCGAGGGGTGCCTCACAGGAGCGCTTTGTTTAGAGTCGTGTAGCTTGACTATTTTGGCGGAGTTATAGATCGAGGAGGGTTATGGTTTCGTAATGCTCGATCACTGGGTCGCCTGCTATGTACAACTTAAGCCGATGACCGTTTACTTTAAACGAACCTCTTTCCGGGTGGGAGACGAGTACGGTCCCATATGGAAAGACTTCTTCAACTAAGAAGGGACCGGACCATCTAGATTTTAGTTTACCCGGAAAAAGCTTAAGGCATGAATTATAAAGAAGGACAAGATTGCCCGGAGAAAATATTTTTGGGGACTTTAAAATTCGATCGTGATATAACTTAGAACGCTCCTTATAGAATTTATTGCTCTCGTAAGCGTTCGCACGCCATTCATCGAGCTCGTTTAGTTGCAGTTTTCTATTCTGAGCGGCTAAGTTTGTGTCGAGGTTTAAGAGTTTTAAAGCCCAAATAGCGCGATGCTCTAATTCTACGGGTAAATGGCATGCTTTGCCGTAGACTAACCAGAACGGCGTACAACCAATTGCGGTTTTGTATGCCGTCCGATATGCCCACAACGCATCGTCGAGTTTAACGGACCAATCTTTCCTATTTAGTGAAACGGTTTTTTCTAAAATTCGCTTAATCTCTCGATTTACTACCTCAACTTGGCCACTTGTTTGCGGGTGGTAGGGGGTGGCAAGCTTGTGCGTGACTCCGTATTTAGCTAACGTCTTAGCCATAAGAGCGTTACAGAAATGCGTTCCCCTATCACTAACAATTGCGCGAGGCGTGCCGAAGCGAGAAAATAGTTTTTTAAGAAATGTAACGATGACTCGCGCATCGTTGGTGGGGAGAGCTTGCGCTTCCGCCCACCTCGATACGTAGTCGACCGCCACTAAAATATACATATTTTTGAAAGACGGAGGTAGGGGGCCAACAAAATCTATGCCCCACAAATCTAAGACTTCGCACTCTAAAAACATATTTTGGGGCATCTCGTCGCGACGAGAGATGTTACCCGACCGCTGACAGCTATCGCAAGCGCGCACAAAATTATGCGCGTCTTTGAAGAGAGTGGGCAAAAAGTAGCCCGCCTCTAGCGCCTTCCGAGCGGTCCGATTGGCTTGATAATGCCCACCGGCTGGACCCTCGTGGCAGTGCTTAAGAATTTGCAAGCACTCCACACCTGCAACGCATCTTCGGACCGCTTGGTCCGCGCAGATACGAAAAAGAAATGGGTCCTCCCAAAAGAAATTTTTCAAGTCAGAAAAGAATTTCTTCTTTTGATGACTTGAAAACGCTTTTGGAAGCACCCGCGCTACTAAGTAATTTGCAAAATATACGAACCAAGGCGAAGATGACGAAGATTTAAGAATGGCAAGGAGGTGTTCCTCGGGGAATCTGTCATTTATTTCAGATTCGACGAGCGCTTCCGCACCCGGATTTTCTAAACGGGAGAGGTGGTCTGCCGCTAGATTTTCCGCTCCCCGCTTATCTCGGATCTCCAAATCAAACTATTGTAGGAGGAGAATCCATTGAAGAAGGCGGGGCTTCGCATCATTTTTAGCTAATAAATATTTAAGCGCGGAGTGATCGGTAAAAACGATAACTTTAGATATCGTTATATAAGAGCGAAACTTATCAAAAGCGAAAACGACGCCTAAGAGTTCTTTTTCCGTTGTCGTGTAATTTACTTGTGCGGAAGTAAGCGTCTTGCTAGCGTAATAAATAGGATGAAAATGTTTTTCTATGCGTTGGCCAAGAACGGCACCTAAGGCAATATCACTAGCGTCGCACATAATTTCGAACGGAAGGGACCAATTAGGGGCCACTAAAATTGGTGAAGTGATAAGTTTTTGTTTTATTAAATTAAAGGCGGACTCGCATTCGCTACTAAAGATGAAACGTGATTCCTTTTCCAAGAGGTGAGTAAGAGGCTTTGTTATTTTTGAAAAGTCTTGAATGAAGCATCGATAAAAGCCCGCATGGCCTAAGAAACTCCTAATAGATTTTTCGTTTGTTGGTTGCGGGAGTTTTTCTATGATTTCTATCTTGGCCTTATCCACCTCTATCCACTTAGACGAAATCATATGGCCGAGGACCAAACCTCCTCGAACCATAAAGTTGCATTTTTCCCAATTTAATACAAGGCTTGTGTCCTCGCACCGTTGAAGGACACGATCTAAATTGTGAAGGCAATCGGGAAAAGAGCGTCCGAAAATAGAAAAGTCATCCATAAAGACTTCCATAATGTCTTCTACTAGCTCGCCAAAGATTGCTAGCATACATCTTTGTAATGTAGTCGGCGCATTGCAGAGTCCAAATGGCATTCTTCGATATGCGAAGGTGCCAAACGGGCAAGTAAAAGTTGTTTTCTCTTGATCATCGGGGGAAATCGGGGTTTGGAAAAACCCCGATAAACCATCAAGAAAACAGTAATACGGATGACCGGATAAATGCTCTAAAATCTGGTCCAGAAAAGGCAGAGGGAAATGGTCCTTGCGGGTGGCATCATTAAGTTTTCTATAATCGATGCACACTCGCCAACCCGTAACAGTACGAGTTGGGACGAGCTCGTTATGCTCATTCGCCACTACGGTAAGACCGCCCTTCTTGGGCACGACATGCACGGGACTAACCCATGCACTGTCTGAAATAGGGTAGATAATCCTCGCATCTAATAACTTAATAATTTCGTCTTTAATGACGTCTTTCATGTTTGGGTTAAGACGACGCTGCGGCTGAATCGTTTTGCGACAATTATCGTTAAGAAATATCTTATGGGTGCAAAAGGAGGGGTTAATCCCCTTTAAGTCAGAGATTTGCCACGCAATTGCGTGGCGATGTTTAAATAAAACTTCCAATAAATCGGAAGTCTCTGAATCACTCAAGTTCGAAGAAATAATAATGGGAAGCGTATCGCCTTTTCCCAAAAATGCGTATTTGAGCGATGCGGGTAAGGGTTTAAGGTCTAGGATGGGAGGCTCTTCTAGGGAGGTTTTAATGCCTATGTCTTTCTTACCAATTGGTTCGAAAGGCAAGTCTAAAGAAGTATCCTCATCGCATTTAAAATTTTCGAGCGCATAAATATCGTCGTTTAAAAATACCGACTCGAAAATGGGAGAAGAACAATCTCCGAAAAAGGTATCTAAAGAGTAGCAGAAATCGTCGCTCGATGACAAATTGTCCATCGAGGGATTAATAGAGAAAGTAACTTGGTCATCGCCTACTCGGAGGAGAAGACTACCATTACTAACATCTATTAGTGCGCGGGAGGTGGCAAGAAAAGGGCGACCGAGTATTATTGTTAGCTCGGCGTCCTCCTCGATGTCTAAGATGACGAAGTCTACCGGGAAGGTAAACTTGTCTACTCGGACAAGGACGTCCTCCACAACCCCGATAGGGAACTTAACCGAGCGATCCGCTAATTGGATGCGCATATTCGTAGGACTAGGAGTACCCAAACCTAAACGCAAAAAGAGCGAGAACGGCATTAGATTAATGCTAGCCCCTAAATCAGCTAAGGCGTACTTTACTAATATATCGCCAAAAAGGCACGGGATGGAAAACCGTCCCGGGTCGTTTTGTTTTGTGGGCAATTTATTAGTAAGAGCCGCCGAGCAGACAGCGTTGAGAGATACATGCGAAATATCCTCTAATTTACGTTTATTAGAAAGTAATTCTTTTAAAAATTTCGCATATTTGGGCATTTGCGAGATAGCCTCGCAAAAAGGAACATTAATGTGAATTTTTTTTAATAATAAAATAAATTTTTCATATTGCGCGTCCTGACGCTCGTTATCTAACTTATGCGGATATGGAAGGGCCTTGTTTAAAATAATTTTTTCTTTTATAATTGGTAAAGGCGGCGAAAGCGAAGAAAGGGGAAGAGGGGTCGGAGGTGAAATATGTACCTGAGGGTCGGTCCGTTTTGGATCGACCACCTTCTTTCCTCTACGGAGGGTTATAGCGTTGGCGTTCTCCCGCGGATTGGGCTCCGTGTTTCCCGGCAGTTCCCCGAGCGCGCGCTCGGACATCATCCTCGCCAGCTGTCCAACCTGTTGTTCGAGAGTTTTGAGCGATCCGGTGATGTTCCGGATATTTGACTCGTTGGACGCAATATACTTCGAAAGATTTTCCTCCATCGGGGAGGGTTTTGGAAGAGGAGGAGGAGGCAGAAATCCGGGCGCATAAGAAATAGGGGGACGCTGAGCATTATTCGGGTTGCTCCAAGAGAAATTGGGGTGATTCCTCCAACCCGGATTATAGTTATTACTATAAGGGTTGTTGTTGTGGTTGAAGGGAGGATGACCCGAATTTCCCATGAAGCCCACGAACTCTTCAGCCATGTAAATGTTAGGGGGGATAAAACAAGGCGGAGTGGAGGAGGCAGCAGACATCTCCGCCACCTGCTTTGTTAACCTTTCAACTTGAAGGGTTATGAGAGCAATGGCATCCACTTCAAAAATTCCAGCCGACGGCTTTGGGAGTCCCCGCGGTACGTTCCATTAATAGGCATTCATAGCCATCTCTTCGAATAAAGCCTGGGCGGCCTCGGGGGTTTTGTTGTTTAGCGTACCCCCGGCAGCCGCGTAAATCATTTGACGCGTCTGAAAATTCAGCCCATTATAAAAAATTTGAACTTGCAACCACGTTGGCAGCGCATGGTGCGGGTACTGGCGGAGGAATTCCTTAAACCGTTCCCAAGTCTCGTATAGAGACTCGGGATCATTTTGCACAAACGAAGAAATGTCCGCCCGCAACTTCGCAGTTTTTGCGGGCGGAAAGTACTTCGTTAGGAACCGTTCCGTCAACTCAGCCCACGTGGTGATACATCCTCACGGGAGGGCATTCAACCATGCCTTGGCTTTGGACTTAAGGGAAAAGGAAATAAGCGCAAGCGAATGGCGTCATCAGTGACGCCATTAATCTTGAAGGTGTCGCATATCTCCAAGAAATTGGACAAGTGGACATTCGGGTCCTCATCCGGCATTCCATCGAACTGCACGGCGTTTTGGACCATTTGAATGACACTCGACTTTATTTCAAAATTATTATTCGCCACCGCAGGGCGAACAATACTCGACCAAGTATCATCCAGGTTAGGTCGGGCGTAATAAGACATAGTACGCTCGGCCGCCGGGGCAGGGTTAGGCGCGGTCATAACTACAACAGAGGGTTCTCCGATAGATTCTTCGGGGTCTAAAGAAGGAATTCGGCATTGAGATCGAATACGTGCAATATAGCGTTCGATCTCAGGGTCAAAGTCAAAATCTTCAGAGTCGGAGGGTTGTCCACGGGTCATACACCCAAACAAAAATAAAATAAAATAAACTCTTTTTTTTGTTTTTGATTTTATTTAAAATAAAGTTTTTAGTTAGTTTTTTTTTAGTTTATAGAAAATAAGTAAAAGTAATAGACTCCGAAATTCGAAATAGCAACTCGAAGAGATTCCCCGGCAACGGCGCCAAAAACTTGATGCACCCGCGAACAGACTCTTACTGTGGTTGGTTCGGTGAGTCGATCGTCGCGGGCGTGCTACAGGAGGCAAGTGCACCTATCACAAGTAGTACTCGATATTCGGGGGAATACCGAGGTCGTATTGTTCTCGGGGTCCTGCTGACTATTCTTACTCCTCCGGGAGGACTATTATTTTACCGAAAGTAAGGTG
This sequence comes from Platanthera guangdongensis, assembly GCA_039583875.1. Classification (NCBI taxonomy): domain Eukaryota; kingdom Viridiplantae; phylum Streptophyta; class Magnoliopsida; order Asparagales; family Orchidaceae; genus Platanthera; species Platanthera guangdongensis. The sequence goes on from CM077154.1 coordinate 68,872,805, forward strand.
GATTTTTTTTAATTAAGTAAACACGGAAATAGTAAAGGAGCGAAAAAACGATTTAGAAAATATTTGATGAAGGGTTAACACTCGGCATCGAATCGGATTAAGACTAAAATAATTTTTAATAATTATAGGACTTAGTTTTCAAATTAATAAAAGGCAACTTGGTCGTGGAGGTTCCACAAATGTGAGCTCACCTAGCTATAGGGATATCGCTCACCTGAACGTTAAGACTATTCAACCGAACGTTAGTCCGACGAAGGATTCCTCTTAACGCCCGCTTTACGCTAAGAACCCCGCTATTGGGTGGGGAACCCAATCCGGTAGAATTACGCTTGTCCTCTCTCGAGGGTATGCACGCAACTCTATTTACCCAGGGGTGATCTGTCCATACGCACGGCCTCTCGGCTAGCTAGTGTATGGATAACGGAAATAGGGCCCACACATCGATTTGTGGTCCTACGCGTCGTTAACCCGGGGTAAACCTTAAGTCCTTAAATTAAAATGAAAATAAAGAGCTTCAATTATTACAAATCATTTTAAATGTCCCAATGCTCTTCGATGCCGAGGCTAATAACGATTAGCCACACATCGGTATGGGGACGGCTTTATAAATTAATGAGGCGCGAGTTCGAAATTAGACGCTAAATAATTATAAGAAAAGGACATAAAAAATAACAAACATTTAGAAAGCTGAAAAGTTAGCTAAAACAAGAACTCACGCACACTCCAAATTATAAATAAAACAGAAACTAAGTTACACATGAAAGAAATTTGGATAATTGAAATTGCAAGTCCCACTCAAACGAGTGGGGCGGGAAATAAAAGCTGAAAATTGTAAGTCCTACTCAAACGAGTAGGACTAAAATGAAAGCGAGTCCTACTCAAATGAGTAGGAGAAAATAAATGTGATTACAAGTCCTACTCAAACGAGTAGGCGGGAAATAAAGTCTGTCCATTTAACTCAAGTGAGTGGGCGGAAAAATAAAGAAAGAAAATTACAAGCCCTACTCAAACGAGTAGGCGGGAAATGAAAACGATGCGCCATTTAACTCTTAACGAGTAGGCAGAAATAAATGCACACAAACACACACACTCCATAAGAATTGAAGGAAAGCAATAAAACTAACTCCTACACACACGCACTCTACATAATTAAAGAAAATGATAAAATAAAGCACGAAAAATTAAGCATGAAAAACTAACACCTACACTCACACACTCTACATAATTTCAACAAAACATCAAAACATTATTCTCATACACTCACACACGCAAATTAAAAGCAAAATAAAAGTTATCTAAAAATTAAAACATTTACTTTTTCATGCTTAGGTTTTGCCAAAAATAAATAAAAAGAACAAAATGAAATTTTTAGAGAACAAAAGTTTTTTCAAAACAAATTAAAAACCAAAGTTCTTGAAAAATTAAAATTACAAGATTTTCATTCTTATGTTTTCATAAAAGTGATAAAAAAGTGAAAAAGAAAATAAAAAGAACAAAAAGAGATTTACAATCCTACAAAAAACCTAAGAAAAGAAAATAATATTCACTTTCAAATCTCTTTTACAAATACATAAGTATGAAATAATAAACAAAAAAACATTAAGGAAGAACATGTTGAAGATGAGATAACCACATCATACCATGCTTGGAAACGAAATCTACTACAAAACCTGTCATGAAGACAAATTAAAAACATTACTATTAAACATGTTACACTCATACACACACACACACTTTTCATAAAGAGAAAAACAAAGGTGAAACTGAGGATAAAATGAGAAGAAAAGTGGGCACAAGAGTTCATTCCAAAGCCAAATAAGAAGAGAAAAACTAACATTTTTATTGATTAAAGGAAACTATTACAAGCTATTACAAAGCTAAAGCTAAAGCAAAAAACAAACATGAAAGAAAAAGGGGGAAGAAATCTCCTTACATAGCAAGGGAATCACGGATGCAGCCCACAAAACACATAAAAAGTGGCTCAAAAATGTGAACCCTTGGACCTTACAGAAATGGGCAATTTATAGGCAAAAAATTCTAAGTACACGCCCTCCGACACGGGCGTGTCGGGGGGGCGTGTCACTACTATTCATGATGGCGGCCGACGATTTAACAGGAAAGTTGACTTCGGGCTGAGTTCGAGGATGTCACGCCCCAGGTCACGGGCGTGACGCTGGGCATGTCGGGGAGGTAGAACCGGGCGCGGGTTGAGTCAAAAGTCTTCGGCAGCATCTTGTCGGGCCAGTTGGTGAAGTCACGCCCCAGGTCACGGGCATGACGCTGGGTGTGTTGGTTGGTGTCGACACTCGACAATCGTCGAGCGGAAAGTGTAGAGATGAAATCGTCGAGCTGAGATTGAGTCACGCCCTAGGTCACGGGCGTGACTCTGGGCGTGTCTCGGGTTCGACGATCGTTGAACTGAATTCGTCGAGTGGAGGGGACACGGGCTGCTGTCACGCCCCGTGTCGGGTGACACGGGCGTGTCGCCAGGCGTGTCAAGCTTTTTACTTCAGAAATTTGCAACTTCACGGGATTTTGAGCTGTCACGCCCTGGTCACGGGCGTGATCCAAATGACACGGGCGTGTACTGCCCAATTTTGGCAGATTTTGGAATTTTTCTGAAAAATAAAATAAAACAAGTTAGTAGTAAATTTACAAGAATAGGAGCATTTTATTGAACAAAAATAAGTAAAAACGACGAAAATAAATGAAAACGACTAAATTAATGTGCACAAAAATACGTATATTTACAATTCATCATGATCCTTTCGCGTGGTGGCGGTCGGGCTTCTTCTTCCAGGTTGTGGTGATGGCGGCCAACCCCGAGTCCCCTAAGAATCGGGTGAGTGGAACTAGTGATGTTAAAGAGTTCTTCTGACACTTCTCTTTGCGGAGCATCTTGCGCCATACCATGATTTGGCAGAGCCGGGGGGTTGGCTGGTGCTGGGGGCAGAGGAGCGGGAGGTGCTCCTATATTTCTGAGCAGAGCAAGCATCTCAGTCGGTTGCTCCTCCATTTGTCGAACTGGTCCTTCCAAAGCTATTACTGGGGAGAACATAGTCTCTGCTTCGAGGGGAACATTCACGAGTGAATGGGAGTGGGATGGATCAGTGTGTCCTCTGGGGACGGATCCTTCAACCGTTTAGGCGCTTCTTTTTTCCATTGGAGATGGCCTTGGGTATTATCGGGTTGGAGGTTCTATCTCCCGAATTATGCTGGGAATCGCATTCCCACAAATGGCACCAAACTATTATAGCCGAACTCGATGTCCCGGCCAAACCGGAATAACCTGGACCGCCTTAGCTCTCGGAACGGTCGAGCACGCACACAGTCAATGAGATAGCTCAATGGTACACACAAATTTTTAATGTGGAAAACCCCTCAACTGGGGAAAAAAATCACGTGACTGGGTCTGTGCCAGTCAAATTACACTATTTTCTCGTTGTTACAATTTGTTTGTTGAATTGAGGGCGACAGACCACTCCTCGTTACAATTTGGAGGTGAGAGAACACTTTGTATTCGGTGGATGACAAACTGTCATGCTCAGTGTCTTTTACAAATCACACTCGACGGCGATGGGCATCTCTGAGCATCGCGATGATGCTGAACGTAGGAATGGAGCACTTGAAATTGTGTTGGCAGGGACTTCCATGGAGTTATGAAATACACATCGTTGGATGGCTCAAAGATGTCTTGAACGCGGCTCGAAGATGACTTGAATGTGGCTTGAGGATGGCTTGAATATGGCTTTAAGATGGCTTTAATGTTGCTTTTAGGAGGAATCCGGCAGAGCTCCGGCCTGAGGAAGAAGAAGACTGAGAGGAAAAAAGTGAGAAATGAGGAGGACTGAGGCTCCTCTTATAGCCTCCAGCAGGTGGTTACGGTGCTTATGCGGCTATCTACACACCGTAACCAACGATATAATTATTTTTTGCATAGTTAAAGATACGGATTTAATCAATTAATCACGCTACTTGCACACCAATTTACTAAATAATAATTCTTCCCCATTAATCATAACGATTAGTGGGTAGTTACTCGTGAATTTAACGACAACAATCACATCAAAGTGATCGGGCGGTGCAGAAATTATACTACGAATCAGCGGCAAACCCACCCGCGATGGTTGAGCGTCGGCGAGGGAAGAGGAAGGGTCGTTGTCGGCAAATCGGTCGGCCACGACAGGAGAAGACCGTGGTCGCAGAAAGCGTCCGCGGGGAGGGGCGTCTAAGGAGGCCACTCCTTGTGATGCGCCTCCCTCGGCCAGAGACGGTGGCCAATGCGGCCGCCCCTTGTGGGGCGAGCCGCTTAGCCTCCCCTGTGCAGGCGGCGCCCTGCTAGGGAGGGAGGAGGTAGCGGTGGTGACCCCCGCTCAGCTGTCTCTTCGCAGGCGGCGGCGATGGCCTCCCCTTGTGGGGCGAGCCGCTCGGCCTCCTCACTTGAGGACGGCACCCCGCTAGGAGGGGCGGAAGTGGCACCCCTGTAACGGCCCTGATTTTTCAGTGTTTGTTTTAATTCCCATAGTAATGTATTTTTGACGTCAGGTCGTTACATTGACGCATGGTTAACGGCTGTCATTTATTGGAGCATGGGTTTGCTCTGAGGTTTTTCTTGTATGGTTGGTTCTATTTTGGTTGTGCGCCTTCCCTCGCGAGTCGGGTCTATTTTGGTGACTCAGTGGAGCTTTTTATAGGGATGTGGTGGCGTTTTATCTTCGGGTGGTGTTTTACTTGGGTTTGGTTTGTCAGATTTTGATTTCGACTTCGTCGTTTGTTTCATAGCATCGGTATTTAGCTACGGTGCGATTTTCGTTAGATTTCGAGTTGGTTTGGATTTCGGGTTGTTTTGACATTATTTAAATAATTAATATTATGTTATATATATAGATATAAGTATAAATAGGAAATCTGTCTCGTCAAACCCTACCTTTACTTTTCATCTTCTTCACGAACCCGAGCGGCGGCCTTTTTTACAAGTGAAGCGGACAGCAGACTTCGCATGTGTTTCGTCTGGCGATAGGAGAGATCTGGTGGCCGTTTTCATCGCCGGAGTAGAGATTCGGAAAGCTCTCGCTGAGATCCACGCGATTATGGTAATTTTTCCTGATTCCTCGATTTCGAGGCATTAGGGTTAGTGATTTTGACCTCCTTCTTCCTCCAAAAGTTTCAGGAAATGTTGCTAAGGTTATTTGGCGGCCGATCCTTCTCGCAGTGCGAGCGGGAGGCATTTTTCCGGAGTTTCAAGGCAAGTGGATTTTTTCCCCCTTGCATGTCCATTTCTTGCTTATTTTTCTTCCTTTCTTTCCTCCTCTCTTAGAGAGTAGGATTAGTGTAAGTTAACTATGTAAGAACTCCTAGAGTAGGACAGATTTTTTGCCAAGACAAGGAGAATAGGTTTAGGGATTTAAGTAAAATTTGACGTATATCGAACAGTAGAGTTTGGCGGGTTAGGTTAGAAATTTGCTGAGTATCGTAGCCGAGTTCGTCGAGTTTAGGTATGTAGGATTCATCGAGTATCGACGGTAGGATTCGTCGGGTTTGGAGGGATTTAGTCTAAGGATAATTCGGTGAGTATTAATGCACTTCGTCGACTAATGGTTTAGGCAGATTCGGCGAGTATCGTTGAACTGCGTTAAGGAAGTTTCGTCAGGTAACGATTCGTCGAGTGTAGATTGTCAGTCTAAGTGTTTTTTGTTGAGTATCAATGAAGTTCGTCGAGTAGCAGTGGTCTAGGCATTGATTGAAGTTAGATTCATCAAGTATCTAGGCGTCGAGTTCGTCGAATATCGACGGGCGTGACGTTGAGTGAAGGTATAAGGCATTGAGTGAACTTGACAATTCGTCGAGTATGGTGTAGTGTGGAAGGTGTTGAGTGCATTTGATGAATTCATCGTGTTTAGCTTAGGCTTAGGGAGCGTTGAGTGACCGGGCCGCCAAGTCAAACTTGTTGAGTATCGTTAGTCTATTCGTCTAATATCATTAGTTTTCACCGAGTATCGCAAGTTTTATTCGTCGAGTTTGGAAGCATTTTGCTGAGTATTGTTGTACAATTCGTTGAGTATCAATGCAGTTCGTCATGTATACTCGCCGAATTTGGCCAGGACTTGGAATATTTTGCTGTTTCATGTCAGATTCATCTTGTATGGTCCTTAAGGTGATTTTAGGGCTTGTTTAGGTATTTCCTTGGGTTTAGGCTTGGGTTTTGGTTTGGGGTGTTTGAGTATGGTGTTTTTTCAGCTATGTAGGTTGGCGGTGGATAAAGGACCACCAACTGGATGTCGGTTTGTGGATCATTACAGTTGGTGGTTGTTTGGTCTCTATTCGTGTACTATTGGATTGGGTTGAAACAAGTGGTCACCACCGCAGTGCCTTTTGTGAGACATTTGGGTCTGGGATCCTGGTTTGGGACAATTTGGTCACCAACTCCGGCCTGGTTGATATTACGAAGTGTTAATGTTTCACGTTTTCGAACTATTTTGTGCTCAATTTGTTTCTTACTTCTGTCCATGCTATTTCATGCTTGTCCTTGCAGATTTTGTCGAAGCACGACTTCGTTCCGCACTTGGTGCAAATGTTCTTTTTCCCTTTATTGCAAACATTTGTTTTACCTATTTTTATTTGTCTAATTAGCTGTGGTTTCAGCATTTCCTATAGTCAGGTTTGGTAAACCCTTTCTTGCCTTTTTTAGCTTTTACCTGTTTATTTCCATTTCCACTTGTATTTTCTTGCTGAGGTATTCTTCTTTTGAATGCCTCAGGTTCAGGGTTATAGCTGGTGGAGTGGCTGTGTTGGGTGGTAGCATGTGGACTATAGTTGTTGTATTGGTTTACCTCACCATTGTGAGGTAGTCCTTGTTTTCAGTTTTAGTTCAGACTTGCATACGTTTAGTGGGTTCGTGTCAGTTTGTTGACGCCCACTATAATTTTCTTTTGGATTATTGAATACTTTGCTAGATGCTAGTTGTAAGACCCCCTTTTTTTCTTTTAAAACATCGGGGTCTTAGGCCCAGAACTGCCGTTTTGCGGTGACTCCTTCACACCCTGAAGGGTCATCACCACAAAGCGCTGATTCTGCCGGACAATTCGATCACAGAAAAGTAGCAAAACAAAGTAAATGCCAACTAGCAGTCCACAGAAAATCACATATCATATAAATAATCTCCACAAAGGGAGTGTCCACAGAAAAATATATCAGAGTACTAAAATACGGGCTTACGCCCGGTACATCATGTCCTCACTACAAATCACTCATGCGGAAGCAAAAACAGAACATCTACTCAAGGTCGAGACTCACAGTCCTGGCTGTATGAACTCCGGAGCTAGACTGCCCCATCTCCAAGCGCACCGGTCTCTGGGGCTGTTCCCCCGTGCTGGGCTCCACGATTCCCTAAAATGATGCGGTTCGAAAACCATTATTCTAAAAGACTAAGCCCTATCATCCCCCGCCCCTTCCCTCATGGCTCCTAGGCACCGAGCAGAGAGGAAGAAAGGGGAGGACTTGAAGGTGGAGAATAATAAAAAACAGATGGCAGCGGACCTATACTAGCAAATTTATAATAGATATTGACAATAAGATGAAATAGGAAAAAGTAATTTTCACTTATGTGAGAACACATAAGCCAAGGGGTCTTCTGCAAGGCTCCCATCGTATAAAAAGTCTCATATCAATTTATACGTTGGGGTGTCGGTTATCAAACAGCAGTAAATATATATCAAAATTGACCTTAATTTATAAACTTGCCCACACAAGCTTATAGACCAAGGGGTCATTTTGTAAGTCCTAATGTATAAGCGTCCCATTCCACTTATACATTAGGTGTCAGGGGTTAAATGAATCGATTATGCTATGACATGCAAGTGGGTATGATGGAACATGCAAGTGCAACACACACACCCGACTATGTGCACACAGACCTTTAGTTCCCCCTTTCTGGAGTCGTAACCTCCCAAGATACCTCTGTAGTGGCAGACGGAAGCGGTGGATTGGGCCTCGCCCACCTCTAAACCAGTAAAGCACTACCGGTCAGACCTATCATACGCCTCAATGCTTGGTGCACGAAGCGGACTCCTGCGTACTCTTGTCGGTTGGCGCACCGGACTTCTGTTGGCGAAGTGCTAACCACACTTGCCGAGTCAGCGTATTGGCGTCGGTGAATCGACACTCCAATACCGAAGACCCACCACCTTAATTTTCTTTCCTTTCATGAACATGCAAATTTATCGTATTCAAAACCGAGCCGAATCTCCCCGGACCAAAATGTCTGTCTCAAACAATCGAGTCGAAGCTCCCCAGACCAAAACGTCCGTCTCTTAACTATCCAAGCCGAAGCTCCCAACTATCTTCCTGTGTTATCTATGTTCGTGAAATGTGCAACCCTAATTACTAAGTTACTCTTTACAGCTTGTTAATACAGTTTACGTTAACCCAGGACTGCCCCTGGTATTTCCTGTGAAGGGCTCTCAAGGGGCACTAGGAACTATGTTGGGTTTACGCTCAGCGTTCCTTTTCGCATGGTACTTATTATTATTATTGGTTGATTCCCTTACCCATTACCTTCTCATATTAAAATAGGCTAATCATAGGGTGATTTGACTCTACCTCACCTCGGGGAAGACGATCTTTCGTCGAACCCGAGCGCCTCTAAACTCTAGCCAAACTAATTTCTTACAACTCTTCCTATCCTTCTATGGTGAACTCATCCAAATCTATCCAAAATGACTAACTCCTACACCATGTCCCATCGTATCTTATTTCAATTTACTCTTGTCAAATGCAGACCATCCTAGGCTATATGTCGGACCGGACAGGAGATAATCCAAATACTCATCCAAATGGCCTACCTTATTTACTGGAGACTTATCATGATACAAATAGACTAAATCCAGGAAATTATAATTTTCCTAATTTATCTGCATTTAATTAATTTCCTTAAAGCTTCCAAAGTCTACCAGTTTGAACATGAACTACCCTAAGTACTCATGCAAGATGCCTAAAACAATTATGATAAATATTAGGTTATCTCAATATGGTAAATCCAAAGTATCACAATTTTTATATCATTAAAAGGGCACTAAAACTATTTTAGCAATATTTACTATCTTCTGTTGTTTATGAATCAAGTACAGAAAATATCCATCCAAAAATCATAAATTAATTAAAATATGCAGACACATCCTTACAAGTAGCATTGGCCAAGTTTCATAATTTTGCAGCAAGTATTAATCTCTGAATAAATTAATTATCAAAAATCTCCACATTATGGACTTGTAAAGAAAGTACTGTAATAAACCCTCTAAAAATTATGAATAAATTCCTACAAGCACATTTTGGCCTGAAATAATCAGTACCTAAGTCTCATGATTTTTCAACAGATATATCATCTATAAATAATTTTATACCACCAAAACCCCTTTTTGAAACTAGTGAAGGAAGTACTAAATATCTTTAATTAAAAATTGTAACAAAATTCAGGGATATTCACTTAGACCTAGATCATCTACTGACCAAGATTCATCAGTTTCAAATGAACAAAATAATCAAATTAATTAAAACACCATTTTAGGCCTATTGATATTTAACAAATAAAGTACTAGAACTATAATCCATAAAATTCTAATAAATTTACTAAGGGTTATAGATGATATAAAACTTACTCTACCCAAGTTTCACAACCTTTAAATAAGGTTTAGTGGCTGAATTTACAAAATTGTGCTTCTACCCTAAAAATAGGGTTAGGGTTTTGAGGTGTCTACCTTCCTCCAAGTCCTCTAAGATTCCTTCCACATATCTTAGGTTACACTACCTTCAATTCTACTGAGTTGTCAAGGTCATACAAAGGCATTATCCCCCATGTCCTTAACAACCCCCAAAAGTCCTCAGCCTCTGTTGAGGGGAGGTGGCCACCCTAAGCCCATGGTGCACTTTTAATCAAAAATACCTCCTTAAGGCCAAACTAGGGTTTGGTGATTCCCTAACCAAAACCCATCCAAATGAGTTGAAATTTTGTACAGAGCTAGGTATTGATGCCAGGGACTACTCACCAAATTTTGGGAGGGTTTGGAGGTCATTAGACCACTTAATTAAATTACCCTAGCATTATTAAATAAAAGTAAAAACTTTAGGCAAAGTGTCTCCAAAATATCCCAATTTTGAAAAACCCTAGCTATAGTTAAGACTGATCCCCTGTCCAAATTTCAGCCCATTTGGACAAGGGATGAAGGGTGGGCATCCATTTGAATCTCAGGACAGCCCTAGGTACAGGTCCCACCAAAATGGGTGCCCTGGTCCAACCAGAGGGCCGAATTGGTCCAAATCAATTTTGGATTAAAGTAGACCCATAGGGCTACAACTTTATATTGAAAGTTTTCCCACAGGGTGGACCTACATATTTTTAAATTTTAAAACCAATAAATATAAAATCTGTGATAGAAATTGAAATAATCATAAAATTAGTCCTATAGTTTAATATTTGATGAAGCACGAATCTTGGCGCAAATGAACGGGATCCGTTCATCTCCTTCCTTGAGCCGACGGCCAGGATTTGTTCTTCCTGGGCCGACTTCAAGCGGCTGCCGCCGGCCATCCAGCCCCTTCCCCGGCCGGCCACCGCCACCACCACCTCCGTTGAGGTGGTGGCTGTCGCCAGGCGGCGGCACAGCCGCCGGAGAGGCGTTTTCTGGCGGTTCTACTAGGTTATCTTTCGGCCGAAAACCATGAAAGCCATGATTTGTATCGGGCTCAATTGAGCCCGAACCTTGCACCTAAAGATTGCTACGATCTACCCATGAGATAAGGAGAGGAGGAGGACCTGAATTGCGGCCTGGGAACGGGTGTTCTGCCTCCTCGCCATTGCCGGCCACCAAGCTTGAGCTCCTCTGCAACTTCTACACCAACCCCTCTGGAACTGAGATCTGATCGGGGGAAACGTTTCCCCTTGCCCTGGTGAAGGTGTCTAATAAAGGAATTGGGGAGAGGAGGTTTGTAACTCCCCAATTCTTCAAGACACCATTAAGGCCATTAATGGGGGATTTTCGGTTTCACTGAATTTGGATGGTTGAGCTCCTCCACTGGCCGGCCACCACTTGAGAACTCCTCCCCTGCCTCCAAGGAGTTAAATGCCCATCAAAGGAGGGGGTTATGGAGCCTCCATGGCCATGATGGTCATTAAGCTCCTTCTTCTCTCTCTTCCAAATGTAGGTAACTCCCTCTTTCTCTCTCCTAGTCACCCATTTCTGAATTTGATGGGCCCAAAATATGTCTCACCACCTCCTAGACCTATGAGCCGCACTTGCCTAGGCCTAGCCCACTTGAATTGGGCTTGAGTTAGCCATTTAGGCTAGTTTGACCATCTTGACCCAAAAGTTGACTTTGGTCAATTTAGCCACTGGGCTTACCACAATGGATCCTTGATGACCCATGGGACTCCCTAAAGTCTACAATCACTTGGGTAGGGTCCACTTGCACACTGTAGGTCACTTGACCCTTGGTAAGGGCACTTTGACCACTTTGGGTCTTGAGTTGACTCGGTTCAACTTAGATATTTGGGTTGACCCCAAGGAGTCCTTGGTGACCCATTGACACCATTTTAGGTCTAAGATGACCTGGGCAAGGTTGGTTGGGCACATTAGAGGCCAACTCCCCTTTGTTAGGGCACCTTGCCCAATTTAGGCATATGTTGGTCCTAGGTCAAATTGGCCACTTGGGTTGACTCCACTGGACCCTTAAGGCTCTAGTGGACCCTCTGATAGGTTAGTGATGTTGCGGTGGGGTCAAATAGTCAAGATGAGACCCTAAAATCAAATCCTAGGTTGGGTAATTGGAAATTGTTATGTGCAAACCATGATGATCTCACATCCATTCCTAAGCTCACTTGGTCTCTTGGGCTTCCTAGGGTTTTGTCATGACCTAGTCATGGTCAAAACCATTCTTAGGGGTCTAGTTGGAAATGGGATGTTACAAATCCCAATAAACAAAACAAAGATTTCGTCCCAGAAATCAATGTTAAGCCTACGGGAATTTCTATCGAAGAAAAATAACTTGTAACATCCCATAAGAAGTGAAAGATTACATCTCTATGCCATGTTTGCTAGGTGGGCTTTAAGGGGAAACCTAAATCTATGACCAGTTTGCCCAATTGTCAAAGCCAAGATCCCAATAAACAAAAGATTAGCCTCTACTCTTCCTAGAGCAGCCTTACTAGTTTAAAGCTGGAAAATAAATAAAACATCTTGAGGGGTTGTGAGGTATACCTGACTGAACAGGTCTGGGTACTTTTGTTGCATCAGGTCCTGCGGTTCCCAGGTATGCTCCTCCTGGTCGTGGTTCCTCCACGGAACTTTGACTAACGGAACCTTCTTGCGACGCAAGATCCGTACTCCTCTATCGTCGATCCGAACCGGCTCTAAGCCAACTGACCGGTCTGAAGCTACCGGTCCATCTGTGGTCGAAATCAGCTGCTCTGGGCGTAGTAGAGCCCTCCTGAGCGAGGAAATATGGAACACATCTTGCAAGGCTGCCAGCTCTGGTGGCAACTCCAGCATGTAAACTATGGGTCCGATTCACTCCAGGATCCTGTAAGGGCCCATATACCTAGGGCTGAGCTTCTTCTTCCGACCACGCACCCGTGAAACTCCGTGCATGGGCCGGATCTTCAAGAAAACCCGGTCTCCCACCTGAAACTCTACCTGACGGTGTCGGGCGTCGTAATACTTAGCATGTCGGATCTGCGCTTCCAGCATTCTATCATGTATCAGTCTCACTTGAGCCTCGGTGTCTTCGACAAAATCCCATCCCAATGCCTTCGGATCCTCGTCCTGAGTCCATGAAAACAGAGTCCTACATCTCCTTCCGTACAAGGGTGGAGAGTTGTGTTGAATGTCGACTGAGAGCCCAGATAAGCCTGGACTGGTCTTCTCTCCTTGGACGTACACTATCCATCCTAATTCAACAGGATCATCTTGAGCACACCATGATAATGAACAACTACTCACGAAACTTATGAAACACCTACGGGAGTTTTCTTTCGGGTCAGGGTGACCCTAGATATCTCGGCCAGTCTATCGTTGATGTTCTAATTATAATTATGCCCGGAGTGCGGATGAGGAATCATGTGTATGAAAATCCCTAATTATATCCTCGAACTTCCCCTCTAACCGGGCAGTGACTGTAATAGTTTCCCAAAAGTTCTTGCACTTAACCTTCATCGGGCGACAGACCTCACCGTGCATCACAAAATCAATGACGCCCTTCTTCACTCCAGGGAGATACATGTTCCGAGATACACCAAACTTCCGATGATTAAATTTCTCATTTTTATGGGTAGCCAAAGACTCTATAAAATCTCCACTTCGCAATCAGATTCTTATCCTTACGAATACGCCCGAGTAGCACCGAATACGGTTTACATCCAATTCACTATATTTACGATGCAAAATTTTCTAGATGAGATCTAAGGGAAACCCAAGTCAGTAACTAATTGCCCAATAAACAAAATACATGCCCCAATAAACAAAAGATAAGCCCCCAATAAACAAAAGATAAGCCTCTACCTGCCTTGGGCTGAGTATCTTTGATATTACCATGTTATATCCATCCTGGCTGGGTGCACAATCCCTAGGGCATCAATCTTTGACTTGGGGTTCCAACCTGAATCTGTTGATATACTCCATACTTTAAACCCTCCTCCGAGTCATATTTACGACAACCTTATCCGGGTCAAAATGTTCCCAATCCTAACTGGGTCTCTTCCGAACTTGAATTCCTATCCGACCTTCGGTGTTTGTCGTGGTGGTGGTCTCCAAGTAATCTTGTTACTGGTATGAGGGTTGAGACTATGTGTCTTCTACCATTCTGCTAATGGATTTTTGGTCTCAATTCTCCTTAAAGCAGTCCTTCCGGCTTGAGTAATCCTTGATAGGGACCGTAGGGCTACCTGAGTTTATGGCTTAGGTAGCCATTCTCGTGTTATACTCCTCCTTTATTCTCTTTAGGTATCTCCTTAGCTTAACCAAGTTCATACCCAAAGTTTATTTCAGACTAGGGCACACTATAAGTTATCGTGGTTAATCATGTCTCCTAGTGGGTTGAGTCTAACTCGTTGACTAGAGAATTATAAGATGGGATCTTTGCAGCCGGAGGTGCTACCTGCTGGGGGCAGGGTTTGTCGCAGGCTACAAAGAAGAATTCCAATTGTTAGCTGATGAACAAGTGGAATTAATTAAAAAGTGGACTTTATATGTGATTCCCTTTATGGGCACACCACTGCTTCCGCTGCTTAGTTTGTCCCCAAACTAAACTCGCGCGGGGGTGACCCAGGGGTTGTGGACTGTTACTTTTCGATCGAGGTTTGCTTTGATACCACTTGTAAGACCCCATTTATATTTCTTTTAAAACACCGGGGTCTTAGGCCCAGAACCGCCGTTTTGCGGTGACTCCTTCACGCCCTGAATGGTCATCACCACAAAGCGCCGATTCTGCCGGCCAATTCGATCACAGAAAAGTAGCAAAACAAAGTAAATGTCAACTAGCAGTCCACAGAAAATCACATATCATATAAATAATCTCCACGCAGAGAGTGCCCATAGAAAAATATATCAGAGTACTAAAATACGGGCTTATGCCCGGTACATCATGTCCTCCTACAAATCACTCATGCGGAAGCAAAAATAGAACATCTACTCAAGGTCGAGACTCACGGTCCCGCCTGTATGAACTCCGGAGCTAGACTGCCCCATCTCCAAGCGCAGCAGTCTCTGGGGCTGTTCCCCCGTGCTGGGCTCCACGATTCCCTAAAATGATGTGGTTCGAAAACCATTAGTCTAAAAGACTAAGCCCTATCATACCCCACCCCTTCCCTCATGGCTCCTAGGCACCGAGCGGAGAGGAAGAAAGGGGAGGACTTGAAGGTGGAGAATAATAAAAAACAGATGGCAGCGGACCTATACTAGCAAATCTATAATAGATATTGATAATAAGATGAAATAGGAAAAAGTAACCTTCACTTATGTGAGAACACATAAGTCAAGGGGTCTTCTGCAAGGCTCCCATCGTATAAAAAGTCTCATACCAATTTATATGTCGGGGTGTCGGTTATCAAACAGCAGTAAATATATATCAAAATTGACCTTAATTTATAAACTTGCCCACACAAGCTTATAAACCAAGGAGTCGTTTTGCAAGTCATAATGTATAAGCGTCCCATTCCACTTATACATTAGGTATCAGGGGTTAAATGAATCGATTATGCTATGACATGCAAGTGGGTATGATGGAACATGCAAGTGCAACACACACACCCGACTCTGGGCACACAGACCTTTAGTTCCCCCTTTCTGGAGCCGTAACCTCCCAGGATACCTCCGTAGTGGCAGACGGAAGCGGTGGGTTTGGCCTCGACCACCTCTAAACCAGTAAAGCACTACCGGTCAGACCTATCATACACCTCAACGCTTGGTGCACAAAGCAGACTCCTGCGTACTCTTGCCGGCTGGCGCACCGGACTTCTGTTGGCGAAGTGCTAACCACACTTGCCGAGTCAGCGCATTGGCGTCGGTGCATTGACACTCCAATACCGAAGACCCACCACCTTAATTTTCTTTCCTTTCATGCACATGCAAATTTATCGTATTCAAAACCGAGCCGAAGCTCCCCGGACCAAAATGTTTGTCTCAAATAATCGAGCTGAAGCTCCCCGGACCAAAATGTCCGTCTCTTAACTATCCAAGCCGAAGCTCCCAACTATCTTCTTGTGCTATCTGTGTTCGTGAAATGTGCAACCCTAATTACTAAGTTACTCTTTACAGCTTGTTAATACAGTTTACGTTAACCCAGGACTGCCCCCGGTAATTCCTTTGAAGGGCTCTCAAGGGGCACTAGGAACTATGTTGGGTTTACGTCCAGCGTTCCCTTTCGCAATGTACTTATTATTATTATTGGTTGATTCCCTTACCCAATACCTTCTTATATTAAAATAGGCTAATCCTAAGGTGATTTGACTCTACCTCACCTCGGGGAAGACGATCTTTCGTCGAACCCGAGCGCCTCTAAACTCTAGCCAAACCAATTTCTCACCACTCTTTCTATCCTTCTATGGTGAACTCATCCACATCTATCCAAAATGACTAACACCTACACCATGTCCCATCGTATCTTATTTCAATTTACTCATCTTGCCAAATGCAGACCATCCTAGGCTATATGTCGAACCGGACAGGAGATAATCCAAATACTCATCCAAATGACCTACCTTATTTACTGGAGATTTATCATGACACAAATAGACTAAATCCAGGAAATTATAATTTTCCTAATTTATCTGGCATTTAATTAATTTCCTTAAAGCTTCCAAAGGCTACCAGTTTGAACATGAACTACCATAAGTACTCATGCAAGATGCCTAAAACAATTATGATAAATATTAGGTTATCTCAATATGGTAAATCCAAAGTATCACAATTTTTCTATCAACAAAAGTGCATTAAAACTATTTTAGCAATATTTACTATCTTCCGTTATTTATGAATCAAGTACAGAAAATATCCATCCAAAAATTATAAATTAATTAAACTATGCAGATACAACCTTAAAAGTAGCATTGGCCAAGTTTCATAATATTTCAGCAAGTATTAATCTCTGAATAAATTAATTATCAAAAATCTTCATATTATGGACTTGTAAAGAAAGTACTGTAATAATCGCTCTAAAAATTATTAATAAATTCCTTTAAGCACATTGTGGCATGAAATCATCAGTACCTAAGTCTCATGATTTTTCAACTGATATATCATCTATAAATAATTTTATACCACCAAAGCCCTTTTTTGAAACTAGTGAAGGAAGTACTAAATATCTTTAATTAAAAATTGTAACAAAATTCAGGGATATTCACTTAGACCTAGATCATCTACTGACCAAGATTCATCAGTTTCAAATGAACAAAATAATCAAATTAATTAAAACACCATTTTGGTCCTATTGATATTTAACAAATAAAGTACTAGAACTATAATTCATAAAATTCTAATAAAATTACTAGGGGTTATAGATAGTCTAAAACTTATTTTACCCAAGTTTCACAACCTTTAATTAAGGTTTAGTGGCTGAATTTATAAAATTGTGCTTCTACCCTAAAAATAGGGTTAGGGTTTTGAGGTGACTACCTTCCTCCAAGTCCTCTAATATTCCTTCCAGATATCTTAGGTTACACTACCTTCAATTCTACTGAGTTGCCAAGGTCATACAAAGGCATTAGCCCCAATGTCCTTCACAACCCCCAAAAGTCCTTCCTTAGGGTTTGAGGTTGAACCCTAGGGTAAATCAAGCCTAAATCACCCCATATTCCTTAAGAGGGTGACATTAGCCATACTAATTCAGTGTCCAAAACCTCAGCCTCTGTTGAGGGGAGGTGGCCACCCTAAGCCCATGGTGCACTTTTAATCAAAAACACCTCCTTAAGGCCAAACTAAGGTTTGGTGATTACCTAACCAAAACCCATCCAAATGAGTTGAAATTTTGTACAGAGCTAGGTATTGATGTCAGGGACCACTCAACAAATTTTGGGAGGGTTTAGAGGTAATTAGATCACTTAATTAAATTACCCTAGCATTATTAAATAAAAGTAAAAACTTTAGGCAACATGTCTCCAAAATATCCCACTTTTGGAAAGACCCTAGCTATAGTTAAGACTGATCCCCTATCCAAATTTCAGAACATTTGGACAAGGGATGAAGTGTGGGCATCCATTTGAATCTCAGGACAGCCCTAGGTATAGGTCCCACAAAAATGGGTGTCGTGGTCCAACCAGAGGGCCTAATTGGTCCAAATAAATTTTAGATTAACGTAGACCCATAGGGATACAACTTTCATATTGAAAGTTTTCCCACCAGGTGGACCTACATATTTTTAAATTTTAAAACCAATAAATATAAAATCTGTGACAAAATTGAAATAATCATGAAATTAATCCTATAGTTTAATATTTGATGAAGCACGAATCTTGGCGCAAATGAACGGGATCTGTTCATCTCCTTCCTTGAGTCGACGGCCAGGATTTGTTCTTACTGGGCCAACTTCAAGCGGCTGCCGCCGGCCATCCAGCCCCTTCCCCGGCCAGCCACCGCCACCACCACCTCCGTTGAGGTGGTGGCTGTCGCCAGGCGGCGGCACAGCCGTCGGAGAGGCGTTTTCTGGCGGTTCTACTAGGTTATCTTTCGGTCGAAAACCATGAAAGCCATGATTTGGATCGGGCTCAATTGAGCCCGAACCCTGCACCTAAAGATTGCTACGATCTACCCATGAGATAAGGAGAGGAGGAGGACCTGAATCGTGGCCTGGGAGTGGGTGTTGTGCCTCCTCGCCATGGTCGGCCACCAAGCTTGAGCTCCTCTGCAACTTCTACACCAACCACTCTGGAACTGAGATCTGATCGGGGGAAACATTTCCCCTTGCCCTGGTGAAGGTGTCTAATAAAGGAATTGGGGAGAGGAGGTTTGTAACTCCCCAATTCTTCAAGACACCATTAAGGCCATTAATGGGGGATTTTCGGTTTCACTGAATTTGGATGGCTGAGCTACTCCACTGGCTGGCCACCACTTGAGAACTCCTCCCCTACCTCCAAGGAGTTAAAGCCCCATCAAAGGAGGGGGTTATGGAGCCTCCATAGCCATGATGGCCATTAAGCTCCTTCTTCTCTCTCTTCCAAATGTAGGTAACTCCCTCTTTCTCTCTCCTAGTCACCCATTTCTGAATTTTATGGGCCCAAAATATGTCTCACCACCTCCTAGACCTATGAGCCACACTTGCCTAGGCCTAGCCCACTTGAATTGGGCTTGAGTTAGCCATTTAGGCTAGTTTGACCATCTTGACCCAAAAGTTGACTTTGGTCAATTTAGCCACTGGGCTGACCACAACGGATCCCTGGTGACCCATGGGACTCCCTAAAGTCTACAAGCACTTGGGTAGGGTCCACTTGCACACTGTAGGTCACTTGACCCTTAGTAAGGGCACTTTGACCACTTTGGGACTTGAGTTGACTCGGGTCAACTTAGCTATTTGGGTTGACCCCAAGGAGTCCTTGGTGACCCATTGACACCATTTTAGGTCTAAGAAGACCTGGGCAAGGTTGGTTGGGCACATTAGAGGCCAACACCCCTTTGTTAGGGCAACTTGCCCAATTTAGGCCTATGGTGGTACTAGGTCAAATTGGCCACTTGGGTTGACTCCAATGGACCCTTAAGGCTCTAGTGGACCCTCTGATAGGTTAGTGATGTTGCGGTGGGGTCAAATAGTCAAGATGAGACCCTAAAATCAAACCCTAGGTTGGGTAATTGGAAATTGTTATGTGCAAACCATGATGATCTCACAACCATTCATAAGCTCACTTGGTCTCTTGGGCTTCCTAGGGTTTTGTCATGACCTAGTCATGGCCAAAACCATTCTTAGGGGTCTAGTTGGAAATGGGATGTTACAAATCCCAATAAACAAAACAAAGATTTCGTCTCCGAAATCAAGGTTAAGCCTACGGGAATTTCTATCGAAGAAAAATAATTTGTACCATCCCATAAGAAGTGAAAGATTACATCTCTATGTCATGTTTGCTAGGTGGGGTTTAAGGGGAAACCTAAATCTATGACCAGTTCGCCCAATTGGCAAAGCAAAGATTCCAATAAACAAAAGATTAGCCTTTACTCTTCCTAGAGCAGCCTTACTAGTTTAAAGCTGGAAAATAAATAAAACATCTTGAGGGGTTATGTGGTATACCTGACTGAACAGCTCTGGGTACTTTGTCACATCAGGTCCTGCGGTTCCCAAGTATGCTTCTCCTGGTCGTGGTTCCTCCACAGAACTTTGACTAACGGAACCTTCTTGTGACGCAAGATCCGTACTCCTCTGTCATCAATCCGAACCGGCTCTAAGCGAACTGACTGGTCTGAAGCTACCGGTCCATCTGTGGTTGAAATCTGCTACTCTGGGCGTAGTAGAGCCCTCCTGAGCGAGGAAATATGGAACACATCATGCAAGGCTGCCAGCTCTGGTGGAAACTCCACCCTGTAAGCTAGGGGTCCGATTCGCTCTAGGATCTTGTAAGGGCCCATATACCTAGGGCTGAGCTTTTTCTTCCAACCACGCACCCGTGAAACTCCGTGCATGGGCCGGATCTTCAAGAAAACCCGGTCTCCCACCTGAAACTCTACCTGATGGTGACGGGCATCGTAATACTTAGCCTGTCGGATCTGTGCTTCCAGCATTCTGTCCCGTATCAGTCTCACCTGAGCCTCGGTGTCTTCGACAAAATCCGATCACAACGCCTTCGGAACCTCGTCTTGAGTCCATGAAAGCGGAGTCCTACATCTCCTTCCGTACAAGGGTGGAGAGTTGTGTTGAATGTCGACCGAGAGCCCATATAAGCCTGGACTGATCTTCTCTCCTTGGACGTACACTATCCATCCTGATTCAACACGATCATCATGATCACACCATGATAATGAACAACTACTCACGAAACTTATGAAACACCTACGGGAGTTTTCTTTCGGGTCAGGGTGACCCTAGATATCTTGGCCAGTCTATCGTTGATGTTCCAATTATAATTATGTCCGGAGTGCGGATGAGGAATCATGTGTATGAAAATCCCTAATTATATCCTCGAACTTCCCCTCTAACCGGGCAGTGACTGTAATAGTTTCCCAAAAGTTCTTGCACTTAACCTTCATCGGGCGACGGACCTCACCGTGCATCACAAAATCCATGACGCCCTTCTTCACTCCAGGGAGATACACGTTCCGAGATACACCAAACTTCCCATGATTAAATTTCTCATTTGTATGGGTAGCCAAAGACTCGATAAAATCTCCACTTCGCAATCAGATTCTTATCCTTATGAATACGCCCGAGTAGCACCGAATACGGTTTACGTCCAATTCACTATATTTACGACGCAAACTTTTCTAGATGAGATCTAAGGGAAACCCAAGTCAGTAACTAATTGCCCAATAAATAAAAGACACGCCCCAATAAACAAAATATAAGCCCCCAATAAACAAAAGATAAGCCTCTACCTGCCTTGGGCTGAGTATCTTTGATATTACCATGTTATATCCATCCTGGCTGGGTGCACAATCCCTAGGGCATCAATCTTTGACTTGGGGTTCCAACCTGAATCCGTTGATATACTCCATACTTTAAACCCTCCTCCGGGTCATATTTACGACAACCTTATCCTGGTCAAAATGTTCCCAATCCCAACTGGGTCTCTTCCGAACTTGAATTCCTATCCGACCTTCGGTGTTTGTTGTGGTGGTGGTCTCCAAGTAATCTTGTTACTGGTATGAGGGTTGAGACTATGTGTCTTTTACCATTCTGTTAATGGATTTTTGGTCTCAATTCTCCTTTAAGCAGTCCTTCCGGTTTGAGTAATCCTTGATAGGGACCGTAGGGCTACCTGAGTTTATGGCTTAGGTAGCCATTCTCGTGTTATACTCCTCCTTTATTCTCTTTAGGTATCTACTTAGCTTAACCAAGTTCATACCCAAAGTTTATTTCAGACTAGGGCACACTATAAGTTATCGTGGTTAGTCATGTCTCCTAGTGGGTTGAGTCTAACTCGTTGACTAGAGAATTATAAGATGGGATCTTTGTAGCTGGAGGTGCTACCTACTGGGGGCAGGGTTTGCTGCAGGCTACAAAGAAGAATTCCAATTGTTAGCTGATGAACAAGTGGAATTAATGAAAAGGTGGACTTTATATGTGATTCCCCTTATGGGCACACCACTGCTTCCACTGCTTAGTTTGTCCCCAAACTAAACTCGCGCGGGGGTGACCCAGGGGTTGTGGGATGTTACTTTTCGATCGAGGTTTGCTTTGATACCACTTGTAAGACCCCCTTTTTTTAAACACTGGGGTCTTAGGCCCAGAACCGCCATTTTGCGGTGACTCCTTCACACCCTGAAGGGTCATCACCACAAAGCGCCGATTCTGTCGGCCAATTTGATCACAGAAAAGTAGCAAAACAAAGTAAATGCCAACTAGCAGTCCACAGAAAATCACATATCATATAAATAATCTCCACAAAGGGAGTGTCCACAGAAAAATATATCAGAGTACTAAAATATGGGCTTATGCCCGGTACATCATGTCCTCACTACAAATCACTCATGCGGAAGCAAAAACAGAACATCTACTCAAGGTCGAGACTCACGGTCCCGACTGTATAAACTCCAAAGCTAGACTGCCAAATCTCCAAGCGCACCGGTCTCTGGGACTGTTCCCCCGTGTTGGGCTCCACGATTCCCTAAAATGATGCGGTTCGAAAACCGTTAGTCTAAAAGACTAAGCCCTATCATCCCCCACCCCTTCCCTCATGGCTCCTAGGCACCGAGCGGAGAGGAAGAAAGGGGAGGACTTGAAGGTGGAGAATAATCAAAAACAGATGGCAGCGGACCTATACTAACAAATCTATAATAGATATTGACAATAAGATGAAATAGGAAAAAGTAACCTTCACTTATATGAGAACACATAGGCCAAGGGATCTTCTGCAAGGCTCCCATCGTATAAAAAGTCTCATACCAATTTATACGTTGGGGTGTCGGTTATCAAACAGCAGTAAATATATATCAAAATTGACCTTAATTTATAAACTTGCCCACACAAGCTTATAGACCAAGGGGTCGTTTTGCAAGTCCTAATGTATAAGCATCCCATTAAACTTATACATTAGGTGTTAGGGGTTAAATGAATCGATTATGTTATGGCATGCAAGTGGGTATGATGGAACATGCAAGTGCAACACACACACCCGACTCTGTGCACACAGACCTTTAGTTCCCCCTTTCTGGAGTCGTAACCTCCCAGGATACCTCTGTAGTGGCAGACGGAAACGGTTGGTTGGGCCTCGCCCACCTCTAAACCAGTAAATCACTACCGGTCAGACCTATCGTACGCCTCAACGCTTGGTGCACGAAGCGGACTCCTGCGTACTCTTGACGACTGGCGCACTGGACTTCTGTTGGCGAAGTGCTAACCACACTTGCCGAGTCAGCGTATTGGCATCGGTGCATCGACACTCCATTACCGAAGACCCACCACCTTAATTTTCTTTCCTTTCATGCACATGCAAATTTATCATATTCAAAACCGAGCCGAAGCTCCCCGGACCAAAATGTCTGTCTCAAACAATCGAGTCGAAGCTCCCCGGACCAAAACGTCCGTCTCTTAACTATCCAAGCCGAAGCTCCCAACTATCTTCCTGTGCTATCTGTGTTCGTGAAATGTGCAACCCTAATTACTAAGTTACTCTTTACAGCTTGTTAATACAGTTTACGTTAACCCAGGACTACCCCCGGTATTTCCTGTGAAGGGCTCTCAAGGGGCACTAGGAACTATGTTGGGTTTATGCCCAGTGTTCCCTTTCGCAAGGTACTTATCATTATTATTGGTTGATTCCCTTACCCATTACTTTCTCATATTAAAATAGGCTAATCCTGGGGTGATTTGACTCTATCTCACCTCGGGGAAGACGATCTTTCGTCGAACCCGAGCGCCTCTAAACTCTAGCCAAACCAATTTCTCACCACTCTTCCTATCCTTCTATGGTGAACTCATCCACATCTATCCAAAATGACTAACTCCTACACCATGTCCCATCGTATCTTATTTCAATTTACTCATCTTGCCAAATGCAGTCCATCCTAGGCTATATGTCGGACCGGACATGAGATAATCTAAATACTCATCCAAATGGCCTACCTTATTTACTAGAGACTGATCATGACACAAATAGTCTAAATCCAGGAAATTTTAATTTTCCTAATTTATCTGGCATTTAATTAATTTCCTTAAAGCTTCCAAAGGCTACCAGTTTGAACATGAACTACCCTAAGTACTCATGCAAGATGCCTAAAACAATTTTGATAAATATTAGGTTATTTCAATATAGTAAATCCAAAGTATCATAATTTTTCTATCATCAAAATGGAACTAAACTATTTTAGCAATATTTACTATCTTCCGTTGTTTATGAATCAAGTACAGCAAATATCCATCCAAAAATTATAAATTAATTATACTATGCAGATACAACCTTCAAAGTAGCATTGGTCAAGTTTCATAATTTTTTAGCAAGTATTAATCTCTGAATAAATTAATTATCAAAAATCTCCATATTATGGACTTGTAAAGAAAGTACTATAATAAACTCTCTAAAAATTATGAATAAATTCCTACAAGCACATTTTGGCCTGAAATCTTCAGTACCTAAGTCTCATGATTTGTCAACAGATATATCATCTATAAATAATTTTATACCACCAAAGCCCCTTTTTAAAACTAGTGAAGGAAGTACTAAATATCTTTAATTAAAAATTGTAACAAAATTCAGAGATATTCACTTAGACCTAGATCATCTATTGACCATGATTCATCAGTTTCAAATGAACAAAATAATCAAATTAATTAAAACACCATTTTGGGTCTATTGATATTTAACAAATAAAGTACTAGAACTATAATCCATAAAATTCTAATAAAATTACTAGGGGTTATAGATGGTCTAAAACTTACTCTCCCCAAGTTTCACAACCTTTAAATAAGGTTTAGTTGCTGAATTTACAAAATTGTGCTTCTACCCTAAAATAGGGTTAGGGTTTTGAGGTTTCTACCTTCCTCCAAGTCCTCTAAGATTCCTTCCAGATATCTTAGGTTACACTACCTTCAATTCTACTGAGTTGTCAAGGTTATACAAAGGCATTAGCCCCCATGTCCTTCACAACCCCCAAAAGTCCTTCCTTACGGTTTGAGGTTCAACCCTGGGGTAAATCACGCCTAAATCACCCCATATTCCTTAAGAGGGTGACATTGGCCAGACTAAGTCAGTGTCCAAAACCTCAGCCTTTGTTGAGGGGAGGTGGCCACCCTAAGCCCATGGTGCACTTTTAATCAAAAACACCTCCTTAAGGCCAAACTAGGGTTTGGTGATTCCCTAACCAGAACACATCCAAATGAGTTGAAATTTGTACAGAGCTAGGTATTGATGCCAGGGACCACTCACCAAATTTTGGGAGGGTTTGGAGGTCATTAGACCACTTAATTAAATTACCCTAGCATTATTAAATAAAAGTAAAAACTTTAGGCAACGTGTCTCCAAAATATTCCAATTTTGGAAAGACCCTAGCTATAGTTAATATTGATCCCCTGTCCAAATTTCAGCCCATTTAGACAACGGATGAAGGGTGGGCATCCATTTGAATCTCAGGACAGCCCTAGGTATAGGTCCCACCAAAATGGGTGCCCTGGTCCAACCATAGGGCCGAATTGGTCTAAATCAATTTTGGATTAAAGTAGACCCATAGGGCTACTACTTTCATATTGAAGGTTTTCCCACCAGGTGGCCCTACATATTTTTAAATTTTAAAACCATTAAATATAAAATCTGTGACAGAAATTGAAATAATCATGAAATTAATCCTATAGTTTAATATTTGATGAAGCACGAATCTTGGCGCAAATGAACGGGATCCGTTCATCTCCTTCCTTGAGCCGATGGCCAGGATTTGTTCTTCCTGGGCCGACTTCAAGCGGCTGCCGCCGGCCATCCAGCCCCTTCCCCGGCCGGCCACCGCCACCACCACCTCCGTTGAGGTGGTGGTTGTCGCCAGGCGGCGGCACAGCCGCCGGAGAGGCGTTTTTCGGCGGTTCTACTCGGTTATCTTTCAGCCGAAAACCATGAAAGCCATGATTTGGATCGGGCTCAATTGAGCCCGAACCTTGCACCTAAAGATTGCTACGATCTACCCATGAGATAACGAGAGGAGGAGGACCTGAATCGCGGCCTGGGAGCGGGTGTTGTGCCTCCTCGCCATTGTCGGCCACCAAGCTTGAGCTCCTCTACAACTTCTACACCAACCCCTCTGGAACTGAGATCTTATTGGGGGAAACATTTCCCCTTGCCCTGGTGAAGGTGTCTAATAAAGGAATTGGGGAGAGGAGGTTTGTAACTCCCCAATTCTTCAAGACACCATTAAGGCCATTAATGGGGGATTTTTGGTTTCACTGAATTTGGATGGCTGAGCTCCTCCACTGGCCGGCCACCACTTGAGAACTCCTCCCCTACCTCCATGGAGTTAAAGCCCCATCAAAGGAGGGGGTTATGGAGCCTTCATGGCCATGATGGCCATTAAGCTCCTTCTTCTCTCTCTTCCAAATATAGGTAACTCCCTCTTTCTCTCTCCTAGTCACCCATTTCTGAATTTGATGGGCCCAAAATATGTCTCACCACCTCCTAGACCTATGAGCCACACTTGCCTAGGCCTAGCCCACTTTAATTGGGCTTGAGTTAGCCATTTAGGCTAGTTTGACCATCTTGACCCAAAAGTTGACTTTGGTCAATTTAGCCACTGGGGTTGACCACAATGGATCCTTGGTGACCCATGGGACTCCCTAAAGTCTACAAGCACTTGGGTAGGGTCCACTTGCACACTGTAGGTCACTTGACCCTTGGTAAGGGCACTTTGACCACTTTGGGACTTGAGTTGACTCGGGTCAACTTAGCTATTTGGGTTGACCCCAAGGAGTCCTTGGTGACCCATTGACACCATTGTAGGTCTAAGAAGACCTGGGCAAGGTTGGTTGGGCACATTAGAGGCCAACTCCCCTTTGTTAGGGCACCTTCCCCAATTTAGGCCTATGGTGGTCCTAAGTCAAATTGTCCACTTGGGTTGACTCCAATGGACCCTTAAGGCTCTAGTGGACCCTCTGATAGGTTAGTGATGTTGCGGTGGGGTCAAATAGTCAAGATGAGACCCTAAAATCAAACCCTAGGTTGGGTAATTGGAAATTGTTATGTGCAAACCATGATGATCTCACATCCATTCCTAAGCTCACTTGGTCTCTTGGGCTTCCTAGGGTTTTGTCATGACCTAGTCATGGCCAAAACCATTCTTAGGGGTCTAGTTGGAAATGGGATGTTACACTAGTTTACCTTTTTTGGGTTGGTTGTACTTGCTCTCTGGGAAGACTTTATGCTAGGTTGTATGTTAGATATTTTAAAGTATAAAACTTACTATTATTACTTCAGACATGTCATATTTGAAATCTAAATCACTATATTTAACGGTCGTAAAAACTATTTTCACTATTATTATAAATTTGGAATCTTGTATATCATGAGTTATTCTCTATGGATGTTTATACTCATGTAGGACATCTAATCTTATAAATAAAGTATTTTCCACAATATATAACTATCTTTTTCTCGTGGACTAGATGAGCCACTGAGTTGAGGGATATGGCTAACCGCTTAACTTAAATTGGATTTTCTCTAAATAACTTATAGTTCTTTCGTAAAGGTGTTAAGTCTGAGCTTTGCCTGAGTGTCTGCAGTTATACCCTACTGACGTAGCATCACGACGCGTGTTTTCCCTTACTTTGATATATCGTTAAATGCGGAAAAAATGCGGGTTGTGATAGTTGGTATCAGAGGGATAGGTTGTTTGACAATTGATTGAACAACTATCTCAGGTTTGTGTTAATTGTCTAGTTTCATTTCATACACGCACCGATGCGTCATTAGTACGTCTTGGCTGAAGCATGAACACTACACTCATATGCATGATAAGAAGTATACTGGGCATATTATGAAGTATGAGATGCATAATATGTGTTTGTATATGGATCCTCATAGGAGGCAACATGCGACCATTATTTAGTATGGGATGCATAACATAATCACATGAAGGCACATTAGATTTTGATTTTTGTTGCATGCATTATTATGTAGTATGGGATTCATAATATTTCATGTGTGCGCAGCTCATAACATGCATTAAGGCCTTTTTAGATTACATATCACAACATGCATGACATAACATTGCATTAGCACATATGTCTAGCTAAAGATTTACATGATGACATACGTACATACATTGTTTTGAGTCAAAAAGAATAAGAAATCCATGCATTCATGGTTTATGCACATGAGTCAGTAGGATGACGGTATATCATCCTAAGTTTAGACATGACATCATAGTTGAACATCCTAGAGCAAGTTAGCAGCATGAGCAAGTATTTAATTATATACTGTCTGAACTAAGTTGATTAGTTCTAGCAGTTAAGCTAGGTTTTGATTAGATATTCGTTGTTTGTTTAGATGTCGCCTAGGCATCCGGTGATGAGGTCTACTCCCTAGTCGGAGGGGGAATCATCTGGTGCCCAGAGTGAGGCCGTAATATAAGGATTGTTGCAGAGTAATGAGGCAATGTCGAGGCAGATGCTAGAGATGCAGTCGTAGATCAAAGCGTTGTTGTTTGTTGTTGCTAGTCAGCCGCCTATAGTGTAGGACCCGGCTGTGGGTCAGACTATTCATGTTCCTGTTCCCCCTGCTCATCTAGTTCCCTCGGTTTTGTTGCCACTAGAGATGACGTTCATTTCGCATTTCCAGAGATTGGGACCCCCTACCTATGATGGATAACAGATTTTATTGCTTTGGATGATTGGATAATAGCCATCGAGGAGTTGTTCTCTTATTCTGGAGTTTTTGTGGACCAGAGAGTAATGGTCGCTGCGTATCAGCTCAAGGGACTTGCAAAGAGCTGGTGGCTGAGAGAAAAGGAAAACCTTAAGGATGGGTGCTCATGGGAATCCTTTAAGGAATTGCTGCTAAAAAAGTTTTTGCTGTCGGTCAAGAGGGACCGTTTGATGAATGATTTCCGACACCTTAAGCAAAGGCAGCTCACTGTTAGTGAGTACGAGGTGGAGTTCAGCAAACTGTGTTGTTTTGCCCCTGATATGGTGTCTTCAGATTCTAGTCGAGTTAAACATTTTATGGGTGGCCTTAGGAATGACATCCAGTAGGTAGCTAGTGCTTATGGATCTGAAAGCTATGCTGAAGTTGTGGAGGCTGCTATGAAGGTTGAGGCGATTGACAATGCCAAGAACTAAGGTCAACAAATGAGAAAGGATAAGAGAAAGACTGGTGAGGTTAAGAGTTCCAAAGAATTAGGTGCTGCTTCGAGGAAAAGGAGTAAAGAGATATGCAGTTTTTGTGGCTGATCAGGCCATCCGTTTGAAAGATGTTACAAGGGGATAGGAGCTCAGAAGCAGGATCAAGTTCATGTGATTCAGAGTGCTCTTAAAGGAGATTTAGTTTGTTCTACATGTAAGTGGAGGGGGTACGACGCTGCCCATTATTGGCATAAGAACAAGACCTGCTTCTAATGTGGATAGAAGGGGCATGTTAAGTCGAAGTGCCCGTCGACTGAGCCCATTTTGGAACCAATTCCACTTCAAGCCTTACATCCACCGCAGTAATTGGACAAGGGGAAGGACAAGCTAAACGTGGTGTCTTTGGAGGAAGCTCAGTCGTCTACTCAAGTAATTTCAGGTTAGATCCTAACCTAGTTCTAGTTTTTATTTATAGTTGTAGTGTCGACGTTATTCCCTTAGTTGCGTATACAATTTTATAGGAAAGTTTAAGGTCAAGAACCATTGGGCGTGTGTTCTTTTCTATTCTGATGCTACCCACTCATTCATGGATAGGACCTTTGTAGAGCATCACCATTTGACCCTCGATCACGTTGGCGATGCGTTTTGTGTCAAGTTTCCCTCTAGAGATTCAGTGGTGTTGGACTAAGGCATTCAGAGTTGTCTGATTCTGTTAGGTGACTTTCTAGCCGTTGCTGATCTAAAGGTGATAGACTTGGAAGATTTTGATGTGATTTTGGGTATGGACTGGTTATCCAAGTATGATGCGGTCATCCAATGCAAGGTCAAGCGCTTGGACTTTAAGATGGACAACAGTCAACCCAGGAGTGTTTGTGGTTTTCCTCGCTAAGTTTCTCCGATTATTTTTGTGGTACGTGCTCGAAATCTTGTAAATTCCGGATGTTTTGCCTGTTTGGTGATGAGTCCGATATTTATAGGGTTTTTCGGACTCATCTGGGCTTTTTATCTTGCATGTGCACTACTTTTTCAATTGGAAAAGTTATATTTTTGTTTAGATCTTCACTTGACATTTTGTGCACTGTTTTTGCCCAAGGATGTGCATTTGCGCATTCTGTTGTTGGGGGTAAGCACATGGTGCTCCCCATGGCTCTTTCCTGCTGTTTTCTTTGCTGTAAATTTTTGCTGGGAGCTTGTGCTCCAGTTTTGGTTTTTTTGTGTAGGTGGTGCGTTTTCCCTGAGGCAGGAATTCTGTTTTGAGGAAAAATGCATGGTCGTTTGTTTTATTCGTGCACGGTTTATGCCCGATTGTGTGTTTTGTTCAGCTGGAAGAACGTCGAGTTGAGCTCGACGAATTTCATCGAGCTGAGTTCGATGATCCTCACGCACGGTTGACGCACGGTTTCATCGTAATCGTGTGTGAAGGAAACACACGGTTTTCCTGTAGCTTTCTAGTTTGTTCCATTCTATGGTTACTCATGTGATTTGTTCACGCACGGGCGTATGCGCTCGTGTGCGAGTAAAACGCACGGTTTTCCTGTTTGTCCCTGCATTCCAGCTTTTTGTCTCTACCTGTGCGATTTTCTTCACGTACGGGCAGAATCGTCCGTGCGCACGTAAAACGCACAGGTCAACGCCTCTCCTCCCGCAGGCTTATCCTGTAAAGGTAATATCGCACGGTTTGCGCACGGTCGTGCGCCAAACCGTGCGTGCCTATTTTTCTGACCTGCTTCTATTTAAAGCGCAGATTTCTTCTTCTTAAAGGGATTCCGATCCAGTCCGACCCGGCCGCCCTTTTCTGCTCTTTTGAGTGAGGAAATCTTCCCTCCAGCCACCTTTTTCTCTCTCCTCCATGGAGAGTTGATCCGGCCACCATTTCTCTTCTAAAAGCTACAAAAGCTTCATCTCTGACCGCCATTGTCATCTCCAAGCTCCAAGCTCCATGTCAAGCTCGAAGGTTGCTACATCCATGAAGTTCTTCAGTTAGAACCAGCCAGCGATTATTCATGAAGAAGACTGGATATTCGAAGGAAGTAATGCCCTTTTTGGTTCACGGACGTCAACCGTAGACCGAGTTCATACAAGGCCCGACAACCCTTGAATCCTGCCGTGAATCTCGGAGAGACTTCGTGTGTTTGGTTGTTTCCCTTCCCCTTCACTTGTAGTATTTCTTTTTATGCATATTTGGGTGTTGGAATGATGTGTAAGAACATTGATAGCTTGAATATTTCAGCATATCTAAGTGTTGATATATTTTAGTTTTGGATATTGTTGT
This sequence comes from Platanthera guangdongensis, assembly GCA_039583875.1. Taxonomy (NCBI): domain Eukaryota; kingdom Viridiplantae; phylum Streptophyta; class Magnoliopsida; order Asparagales; family Orchidaceae; genus Platanthera; species Platanthera guangdongensis. Next base: position 68,904,009 of record CM077154.1, read on the forward strand.
TGAACTTCAGATTTTCTCTTGTTCAAGTTGTGATTGTGTCATTCTAGCGATTGTTAGAAGCATGCGTTGCGAAGAGGTATTCATGACCCTCATTATCTCATCCATCTTTTGTATTACTCTCTTAAGTAATCCACCAAAAAGATGCGGTGACAGCGACCCGCAATAGTTTTCTTATTGTTGTTAACTTAGGAATCCAAACCAAAAATGCCTTTGTTTACGTTAACAATTGCAATCACCTTTTCAATAGCGAAATCATACTCCCTACTTGAACTCCTCGAGATATCAATATCTGGGGATTCAGCTCCTCAACTTTATTACTTGACAGCTACCGGTACACTTGCCGAAGACGCATCAAGTTTTTGGCGTCGTTGCCGGGGAGTGCAACTGTTGTGTGTATTTTTTGTTTGAAAAAGTTTGCAAGTGCTTTTGGTATTTTTGAAAGATTTTTTTTTGTGTTGTATGACAGATCCCAACTCCGGTGAAAGGGTTGAAGATCTTGCGGTTGAGCTAGAAACTGCATGTGCGAGGCGAGCTCGCTGTATGCTGCTACTGCTGAACAAAGAATGGAGAATAATGGCCTAGGAGGAAATAGCCAAGGAGAACAGGTTGTTGCTGGCCGAGAGGTGGTCCAGCCACGCGTTAGGACAATGCGTGATTTCACAACCCCAACTGCAGGAAGTGTTTACTCTGGCTTCGGGCCGGCCATTGTAAACAACCACTTTGAGATAAAATCCATCGTCCTGAATATGATCAGGAATAATATGGAGTTCTCGGGATTGCCGAGTACCCGCAGCTCCATCTGGCGGAGTCATCGGAGATTTGTGGCACATTCCGGTATGCTGGAATTTCTGACGACGTTGTGAAGTTGAGGCTGTTCCCGTTCTCGCTGAGGGAAAAGGCAAAGACCTGGCTGCATACCATTGTTCTAGGGACCGCTACTACTTGGGAGGCATTGTCCTCTATGTTCTTGGCAAAGATCCACCCGGTGGATAAGATAGTGAATGCTCAGAGGGATATTGCAACCTTCCGACAACTAGACCATGAGACTCTATCTGAGGCGTGGGAGAGATTCTCAGAACTGCAGCGTCGATGCACAGAGCACGGCTGTGAGCCGTGGAATCTAGTTGAAATATTTTATTTTGGCATTGAGACTAATTTCAGGGCAATGATCGACGCAGCTGCTGGTGGCACGATAATGAACTTATCTCCGGAAGAGGCATTGAGGCTACTTCGAGATACCACCTCCCATAGCACTTATTGGACCGCCGGGAGAAATTCCCCTAGAGGGGCGTGGACTTTGTTTGAAGTTAATATTGTGGTGCAATAATCAGAGGCGAGCCATCACACTTTAGATGGAAGGAATATCTTGACCAAATCGGCCCCTCCTCCAGCTCAGTATATGCACATATCTTGTCAGGGTTGTGGTAACCCTAGCAATCATGCCTACGAGTGCACCGCTGGAGAAAGCATTGTTGAGCCGTCATGTATAATGATTTATGAAAATGTGAATTTTATAAATAGTCAAAATCACAATGTTCCTTTTAATAATCTTTATAACCCCAATGTCAGAAATCATCCCAATTTTTCATGGAATCAGAATGCTCCCGGTCAAAGATGGCAGGGTGGCCAGCATCAGTTTGATGCCCAAGCTTCTAGTAGCCAGCCGCGACTGCCGCATATGGGTTATAATCCTAACATGCAGGAACTCGTAAAAGTGCTTTGGAAGAAATGATGGAGAATTTTGTGGAGATGGCCCAATCAAATATGTCCACTCAAACTGCATCTATGAGGAACATAGAGACATAGCTGGGTCAACTGGCCCTTGCGTTCTTTGAGCATACTCGCGGTACCCTCCCTAGTGACACGGAGAAAAATCCTCGTGAGCAAGGGAAGTGTGTTGGGGATGCGGAGGAGTGCGATAATAATGAATTGGCCGTCAAATGTGAGATCAATGCAGTTGAGACAATAGCTCTATGTGATTCTGGATCATCCTGCAACATTCTTACTTTGCAATATGTTGAAAAATTAAATTTAAGTATCAATGTACTGAAATCTCTAGTGCTAGCGGATGGATCGGTAGTAAAGACCGATGGTGAGATCAAAGATGTGGAAGTAATTATGAATGGGGCTGCTGTGGTCACTGACTTTCAGGTGTTAGGACCAATGGGTAACACGTCAAAACCCATCTTAGAATTCCCATTCCTGAAAGCCAGTGAAGCTACTTTGCAATTCAATGCGAGTGGTGTCACTTTGGCTCATAAGGTCAATCTGACTCTACCATCTTCACCTACCCATATTAGTTAAAATGAACGTGGAGAATTTTGCAATTAAATGATTCGTTATCTAACGATGTGTCTAGTGCTGCTAAGACAGGTCTTCTACTGAAGGAGCAAGGGCAGGTTAAGAAAGTGACAGAACAGCGGACGGTAGCTGAGGGAGAGATAGAGATGGAGTCACTTGACGTGAAATAAGATTCCGTTGAGAAGAAACATGAGTGGAGCACGCACATTGATAGCGTGCAGAAAACTGAATTTAAAACTTTTATTTGTTTGAACAAAGTTTGTAAACCTATTACACAGGTAACTTGGGTTGATCTTTCACCCGCTGCGGGTGAGGAAAGGATGCCCCCAGATGTGAAAGATAAACTTGCTGATGAATTGGTGGGTGTGATCATACCACCTTGGCGATCCCCTTCTGTGGATCTGAAACGAAAGGAGATGCTCCTGCGCAAGGCGCAGAATTTTGCCCGCCAGCGTGAGAAGGATGAGGTTAGGGGTAGGGGAGACTCGTCTTCCCTGGGCCCTAAAGCCTTCACCTCGCCCTCATCTCGCGTGACTGGGGGGATCTATCACAAGTCAACGTTCAGCTGAGAAGTGAAGGATCTCCGGGGTTTTCCTTTGCTGCTTTTACTAGTTTCATTTTCTGCTTACTGTTGTGTGTATTTGTAGACCTTTATCATTATATTTTGAACTTTTTCCCTGAACAATATGTAACGTCCCGAATCATACTAGGCCACTTGTGCGAGTTTTTGAGCCAGGAGAGCTAACTTGGGCTCAGGGGAGTGCTGACAACTGGGAAGCATGTAACAGCCCAAAGTCTGGGATTGGAAAATTTTTGGGTGACACGGCCTGGGACACGGGTGTGTCCCATGGCGTGTCCTTCTCTGGTGCGTAGCAGTCGCGAGGTCGACGAAAATGGGTTCGATGAAGTGTTCGGGCGAGACATGCCCCATGTCACGGGCGTGTCTGGGGCGTGACCTAGGGCGTGTCCTCCTTTGTGTCGACACTCGAGACTTTGGTTGACAAAAATGGTCGACAGAGGGAACATACCACAGGCGTGTCCCATCCGATACGTGCGTGTCGGAGGGCGTGTGTTCCCTCTGCTCGATGACCAGCGCTCGACGATCATCGAGTGTCAAGTATGGGGTACACGGCCTGTGACACGGGCGTGTCACAGGGCGTGTCCCGCTCATCCTCGAGTAGCTCTCATTTAGGTCGAAATATACTCCAGTAGGTGGAAAAGTACTCGAGTAAGAGGGGGTGACACGGGCGTGTCATCCCTGTGACACGGGCGTGTCCTATCCGGGTACTCGAGTAGTTGGTTTTCTCTCGAGTAAGTCCTCTCGAGTAGGTCTCGAGTGGGTTACACGCCCCATGTCACGGGCATGACTAGGCCGACACGGGCGTGTCCCACCCGTGTGTTGTGTCGAGTATCAAACCGACGCATAAAAACCGTCGTAATGCTTCGCCTAAGCAGGATACAGGTAAGGACACGGGCGTGTCCCTACCCGTGTCACTTTTATATAAAAGGGGAAGTGATAACCCTAGCCATTTTCACTCCTCATTCCAGCTGTTTTTTTGAGAGAAACTCCTGTTGAGAGAAGGAAGTCGCTGGATCTAATTCTAGAGGAGAAGATCCGTCGCCGCCGTGGAAAAGAAGATGCCGCCGAGAAGAGTCACGAGATCCATGGCCGGAAATGGTGGAAATGCCGGAAATGAGGTGAGCTTCCTCCCCTCTCCCTTGGTGCTAGATCTGTAGTTATCTAGGCGAGATGTCGACTCAAAGGAGTCTAGACTTGTGAGATGGTGATTTCTCTAGGATGAGGCCGATGTAGGGCTTGTGCTCTTTGTTAGTGGTGTCTTCAACCTCTCCAACCTTCAATGCGAAGATGGGGGATGGTTTCGTGAAGAATCATGGCCTCATGAGGGTGAATAAGGGAGGAAGAAATTTTGGAGTGATTTTGGAAGATCGACTTGGAGAGGAAGATAAACCGATGTCGTTCATTCCTCTTTACGAAGCGTGCAGAATCTGTATTCTACGCGCAGCGATCTTCTTGGTCATTTTCATGTTGGATGTGGCCATATCTGGGCTTTTGACTAAACATGAAAGTTGAAGCTCTTGAAATTACCTTTCCAATGAGTGGTTTCACGTCTTCGTTCGAAGTCTATAGCCTCGGGAACATCAGAATGAACATGACATCTGATAAATCCTGCATGCAGAAATTGTGTTCTGTACGCAGCAGAGTTCAAGGCTGATTTCAAATAGGATACGCTCAAATCTGGGTTGTGGGCTGAATATGCAAGTTGCAGCCCATGGAAAGACCTTTCCATCGAGGGGTTACACATCTTCACCGGATTCTTGTAGCTTCAGGAATCTCCGGTCGAATTTGCTGTCCAGATTTATTCTGCACTTAAATTCTGGGGTTTATATAATATGAATTTGAATTCGGTGGAATCGATGTTGCTAATTAACTCTAGATTTTGATGAACTATTTTATGCTGACCACCGTAGTGCTATGAATGATAAATCTTGTTAATTAGATTTCATAAAACTGAATTGTGGAGCAAGCTTTAATGCATGATATGACTTGCTAAAATTGATAGATTATTATAAATGCGCACCATGTTTATAATATAATGAATGAAATGACTGGATACAAATTGGTAGATTATTATTAATGCACATCATGTTTGTAATATGTTGAAACCATTTGGAATGACAAATAGAAGGATAAACCATGGCCATGAGCATATATGATGGTTAGAATGAAATGTAGTAGTCCAATGCTTAGAGCGTAGTCTCCCTACGGGTAGTATTGTGGATGGATGTAAGTGCGGTGTTGACCGTCACTAGTTGAGTTAATGTTGAAATGAGGTATAGATGGACGGTTCGTCTTGGTCCTCGGTGTTCACATCCTGGGGCTCCTTCCATGCCGAGTGGATGGTTGGGCTGTGTCCTCGTGCTTACTTCTGAGGCCCCTTCCATACCACGGTGTTGTGGAATTTGCATGTGGTGTGAGTCTACACGCGGTGTCGTAATCCTGGGTTAAGGATAGTGTGGCAGGTCTACGGGCTCGCCGATTGTCACACCGATGGGAGTTGACAGTTAGACTTTGGGCGGTTGGGCTTAGTCCTCGGTGTCCACATCCCGGGGCTCCTTCCGTGTCAAGTGAACGGTTGGGCTTGGTCCTCATGCTTACTTCCGAGGCTCCTTCCGGATCACACAAGGTCAGTTCGGGGCTTGGTCCTCGGTGCACATCTACCCGAGGCTCCCGCTGGACCATAGTACGCATGGGCTCCGCTGTTGTGTTCTTAGCGTTGAGACGTACGGAGGCCTAGGTGAAGTAGTGTGGATACCCGCCTAGTAGAGATGTCCGCTCTACTGTCACCGCCTGGCCACGGCGGTTGATGCCTGAGAGGTTAGCTACCTACTCGAATAGTGGGAACTATAGTCTGTGTCGACATAGCAATTGCATGTGTGTGATCATGGGTGAGTCATTGCATAGCATACATATCATTTCATAACATTGCACAACAAGATCCTCATCGTATAAGTTTGTATGGGCACTCTTATGCGATGAGTTACTTTTACGTAACCCGATCCTTAACTTATAAGCTTGTATGGGCATCCTTATAAGTTAAGTTACTTTCCTGCTGTAGATACTTGTACTTGATAGTTATTATTATTTATGTAGAACTGCTAGAATAAATGTTATTAATCTTATTGTACCATCACCACCTGTTTGTACATAGTTTACTGTTTATAATACTTGTACCCTTGTTCCTTTCTCCGCCTGGTGCCGAGGAGTCATCGGGGGAGCGGATGTGAAGCCACTTAGTCTTTCGACTAACGATTGCTACGTCTTCCTTTTTAGGAGGTCACCCCGCAGGTAGAGCAGCCGCAGACTTTGCAGCAGAACAGCCAGGCCAGGACGATAGGGCTTGATGTGACGGTCTCATTGCTACCGTCGGTTACGGATGTGAGTGTTGTGAGATTTTGATGTAGCCCGTTTGGGCAATGTTATAGCTGTACTCTGATATTGAAGAAGCATGTTTTAGCTTCTCTTATTTGATGTATTTGGACATATATGCTTAGTGTGGATTTGACATCTTCTTGCTTATATTATGGTTGGGTTGGCATGTTTATATGTATATTGGTTGTAGCCGGCGGAATAGGCGTCTTGTGGTACAGGTTAGCGTGTGTGCTAACGCTACCGCAAGGCGGCTATTCTGGGCATAAGACCCCCCTTCGTGCCGTTTTTTGGGATCCGGGAGGGGGGTCTTACACAATATTTATATAACTGTTAATACAGGTATTTGGTCCACCTTAAGGACGGTAAAAAAAGGGCTTATGGGAGACAATCCAATTTTGTCGTTTTAATTTATTCATATATGCTGCTGGAATATATGTTTTGACTATGCGTGGTTGGAGATATTCTCTTATGCAGGTTGAAAGTGTTCAGTTGTCTACCTAAATTACATAGACGGGGGTGAATAGGTGAGTTGTGCATCTTTTTTTGCGGAATAAAAAATTAGCGATCTATGCACAAAAATCTACCAAGCATTCACAGACACAAGAGATTTATAGTGGTTCCCCAACCTTGGGTACATCCACTTTCCACTCACCGATCTAGCAAAGCACTAGACTCGGCTACTTCACTATCTCGGATTGAAACCAATCCTACGCCTTGGAACAAAGTTCGTACAACTCGATCCACAACACGGATCTACACTCGGAAGATAAAAAGTTCCGACAACTCGAAGAACAAAGCTCCTACACTCGAAGAGTAATCTCCTACAAGAATAAATTGAGAAAATGAAATACAAACAATATATCTATCTCAGATCTGGAGATTTTAGGCCAAGGTCTTCTTCTTGAATTTTGTGGCTTTATCAGAAAATGTTGAAGAAGATGCTCGACTAGATTTGGATCTGAAACTTCTTGACCAACAAGATCAAAGAGAAGATCTGTAGAAGGAAGAGTATCTTGATCTACAAGTCAACCTTTCTAAATCGTCCTGGATCTACTGCTTTTGGTGATGAGGAAGATGAGCGGCGGGGGCGTCTGATTTAGGAAAGAGAAAGTAGCCAATTCAGAATTCGTAGAATGCTTCGTTAACGTGCTTAGGGTTAGTCAAAATGACAAGACCTTTTATAAGATCTCCCTAACGGTCATAATTAGCATTAATGACGTCCACGAGGACCAATCACATCGAGGCATTTGAAAATCCCGTCGGTTCTGGACTTAGCGAAATTCTAGAAAAATTATCTGAATTACTCGAGTGGAAGATAAGTTACTCGAGTATTAATATAAGTTCTCGAATGGATAATATCAGATAACACGAGATGAAGTTCTTCAGGAAAATCAGAACAGAATCTGTAATCACTCGAGTGGAATAAGACTTACTCGAGTGCCAGAAATATTACTCGAGGCGTGGAAGGATTACTCGAGAGGTAGAAGTGAACTACTCGAGATATAGAAGTGAACTACTCGAGAAAAGGACTTCGAAAAATTCTGGAAGTTGAAATCTGGTTACTCGAGTACTGGGTCTAGACTACTCGAGAAGTAGATAGACTACTCGAGTATAGGAATTTTACTACTCGAGTAGGGTAGATTCTCACGAGAACTTTCCTTCTGTAACTTGAGACAAAGCATTCATCTACTCGAGTGGAGAACTTGACTACTCGAGTAAAGTACTTAGAATATTTTCTGAGAGGCAAGATTATTAACTCGAGAATAAGAAGAAGACTCTCGAGTAACGGACTTGGCCACTCGAGAGCTATGTTCAGACTACTTGAGAACCATTTCCCTTTCTCGAATTCAGATAGACTTACTCGAGTATTTACTAAGGGTTCAACTCGAGTATTTAAACTTCTACTCGAGTGAAATACTTAGAATATATTCCTTCATGAGGATTTTCCTTTCTCCAATAAAATCAGCAACACGTCTTTCTCCAACAGTCCTAGTGCTTGAAAAATGAAGTGTATCCCAATAGAGAGGCTACACATAAGTCAACACCATGGATCACATAATGAGGGATTACATTGTATGGTCCTGTGTTTGGTGACCCATTGTAGACTGACATTGGTCTACACTTGGCAATTTAGTCCTGCAAACACATAACTCAAACAATACATCAAATACAACTTAATTCATCTTAGTTCAAGGGTGACTTCACACAAATCTTGGTTATTGTGGATACAAAACCTAACAATCTCCCCCTGTTTATATAAGTCAGTACCCTCTACACTAAGGTGAATTATATAGACAAATAGAGAGTTAGATGTGCAAGATAGAAAATAGAGTAACAAGCACAAAGGTTATAAGCAGAGAATAGATAGTCAAAATTAAGGATGTATATAAGTAGAATTGTCCAAAAATCATTTCTACACAATTCATATCCACACTCTTATAACTTTCTTCAGTCTTAAGCTTGATGTTTTTTGTTGTTTTTGTTGTCCATCCTTCTTTTCTTGTTGTCTCCTTTGATAATTGTAAGGCTTTGGATAGTACTTGGGAGGCTTTGGAGGAGGAGCAGGGTTATTTCTTCCATGTTCTCTATCACACAGTCTTCTCTTGGTCATAGACTTCTCATACAAGTCCAATTCATGGGAGCTGTAATGATCATGTCTATTTTAATTAAAGTCCAAGACTAACTTTAGAGTATCTAGGATAAGAGACATTGATGTAGGGGGCCAAATTTCTGCAAACTCAGGAGTTTTTCTTTTCTTTACTTCTGGAACTGGAATGGATCTGCTGGCAGAGGCTCCATCACCATACTTCCTTTTCTTTGGAATGTGAATTTTAGGAGGAGCTTGAAGAAAGATATCTGCTGGATCTGACTCCCAAACCTGAGCATAAGATTCTGGAGGAGGGCCTTCAAAGCCTTCAGTTCTTGGAGAGAAGGTAGGATGAGGAACTGGAGCTGGAGCTAGGGGATTTAAATGATGAGGAATAATGTGGGGATCTGCTTGAAAATCAAGGAATATCTGATTATGCATCCAAACAGCTGTATCATAAGTATGGAATTTTACACTTTGGATCTAACTCTGCACATCATCATGAATTTCTTTTAGCTTTGTTTCCCAGAGGTTTTGCTTGTTAGCATCTGATTTTTCTAAGTATTTTTTGACTAGATTCTCCCCCTTTCTGACTTCTACAGTCAGAGTATTGATAGCATCTTATTTGAATGTACCTACTTCTTCACAGATCTTGAATGTGTGAGCTTCGGCTTTATTTTCTAACTGAATCTGGTTATTTGCAATAGTAATAGCTTGTTCCATTGCATGACCAACACTGGTGATTGTGTGGTCCAGAGCTTTGTCACCTATCTTGAATAGCTGTCTTAATTCATCTATATTGTGTTGAATTTCAGCAAATCCTCTGCTTATCTCTTTCTCAAGAGCAATAACTTTGTCTTGAGCAACTTTGAGAGAGTCATCAAAATACTTTCTCTGTTCAAGTAGCATCTGTTCAATCTTACCTATAATGGCATTTGCAGCAGGAGGAAGAGTTGTAGTAGAGGGAACTAGAGGTGGAGGAACAATCCAAGGAATAACTTCTTCAATAAGGACTGAGCTCTTAGCTCTGGTGGTGTGAATCAAAGCATCACCTTCTTCATTAATGAAGGTAGGTAGAGGGAAATCCAAGCTATTTAGGGGAGCTTCAACTGGTTCTGGGGACTGTTCTTTCTCATCAGAAATTAGTATAGTCTCAACCTGCTCTTTGTCAGCAGCAGGAGAGTGGTGAACAGGGGATACATGAGATGGAGCAGGAGATCTTGGAGATGGAGTATGAGTGGGTGATGGTATTGGTGTTGGTTGCTTTGATGGTTCAGTAGGTTGTTCTGATTGGAGTGGAGGAAGAGGTTCATCAGTACTTAACTCTTCAATCATTTGATTGAAGGCTTCTTCTGTAGAAAGAATGGTGTCTTGTACCTGAGCATCTGAGGGAGTTTCTTCAGGAGTGGTTGGAGGGAGAGAAGTAACAGGTGGATTAGGTACTCTATCTTCTGGAACAGAAGGAGCAGGCTCCCCCATAGCTGTTGCACCAGATGTGCTGGCAATGTGAGGTGGAGAGGGAGATGGGGTCATGTCCTCTGTAGCAGGGTGATCATGGGCTCTGGCAGACTGGGCAGGATTCAGCAGTTTCAATTCTCATCTCTAAATAGAGGAAATGGATACCTTCTTCATGTGGTGTAGTGTTGTACCTTTGGAGAAATTGAAAACTTCAGGATTGATCTCATGCAACATCAAAGAGATGATCCTGGCATAGTTTGGAGCCTTAATGCTCTCCCTGATCTTGTCAAGAATCAACATACCAAACTGAAATTTCTTTCTGCAGATGATGGCTGTCATGATGTCAAACATGTCAAAAGAAATATCTCTGATGGAACTTGTCTTACAGAGGAGAACTTTGCCAATAATGTCCACAAGAAATTTGCTTTCTGGATTGAGTTCTGATCGACGAATGGTGAGAACTTATGGTGATAATCCACAGAACATACAGGCTCTATCAAAATCTTCAGGACTGATATGTTATTCTTCATCGACTACGGGTAGCCGAAGAAGGTTAGAGACAGAGAATTTGGTTAGTTTAATCTTGATACCTTTGACTGTAGACTTGAGGACTTTGCCATGTCTCCTTACATTGATGTTTGCAAAGAACTCTTCAACTTCAGGAAATAGAACTTTGTACGGTTGCTGAAGAATGAACGTCAACCCGACGGTGTCGAGAAGGATGAGGAGATTCCTGAAATTGTCTGACAAATCGGCAATATCGGCGGTGACGAGTTCAGAACCGATTTCAATCTTTGACGGCGGTTCCATGATCCAGAAAGTTGAGAGAAATTTGGTGCGGGGAAGAAGACGGCAGGGGCTCTGCGAGAGTCGGTAGAAGACGAACAGACTTTCTCTTTTTTCTCGAGTGAAGGGATTTTGAATTCGTGTAGAAAGTAAATTTGGACTTTTCTTATTTATATAACCCTAATTTATCGATGATTAAGAAGGAAATTAAGCCAACATACCTTTGAAAGTGGCGGTATAAGCCTCGAGTTGTGAATAAAGAAATTTGAATAGATGTGAGAAAAAGTCTTCCTGATATTCGAGTGGACCGGCAGTACTCGAGTGAAATAAAGATAGTACTCGAGTGATGTCTTCATTCTTCTCGAGTGGGAACTTAAGTACTCGAGTGACTTAAGAAGTACTCGAGTGGTCTGAAGAAGTACTTGAGTGGTTCATTATCTTACTCGAGTCATTAAGTCAGATTTTGAGAAATTTCAACTTTTGATGCATTCCTTGATTTTTGAGCTTTCTTATGACTCCTCCTTCTCTAATCTTCTTTGTTGAGAATTCCAAGTTCTGTTTTGAAGAACGTGAACTTAGCCTCGTCCAGTGGCTTCGTGAATATGTCTGCAATCTGCATGTCTATTGGGATATATTATAGATCAATGTCCCCATGCTCCACATGCTCCCGGATGAAGTGGTACCGCAGCTCTATGTGCTTTGTCCGGCTGTGAGAGACTGAGTTGTTGGCTATTACAATCGTGCTGGAGGAGTCGCAAAATAAAGGGATGTTTTGGACTTTGAGATTGTAATCTTCCAGCTAATTCTTTATCCATAGCAACTGTGCACAATAACTGCCTGCAGAGATATACTCTGACTCGGCTGTTGAGATTGCAACATAGTTCTGCTTCTTACTACTCCAGGAAATGAGCCTTCTTCCAAGGAATTGGCAAGTTCCGGAAGTGCTCTTCCTGTCATCTTTGCTACCTGCAAAATCTGCATCTGAAAAATCAATTAGCTCGCTATCATTACTTCTTGGGTACCATAAGCCAAGATTTGGTGTACCTTTGAGGTATCTCAAAATCCACTTTGCAGCAGCGTAGTGAGATTCCTTAGAGTTCACTTGAAATCTAGTACGGACACATATTTAGAATATTTTGTCTGGTCTACTGGCAGTAAGGTAGAGCAAGGATCCAATTATGCTTCTGTACTTGGTTTCATCAAAAGGTTTCCCTTTCTCATCCTTATTCAGAGACACAGCTAAACCCATTGGAGTCCTCATAGAGGTTGCGTTCTCCATTCCGAATTTCTTAATTAGCTCATTGGTGAACTTTGTCTGTGAGATGAAAATTCCATCTTCAGATTGTTTCACCTGAAGCCCTAAGAAATACTTCAGCTCACACATACTGCTCATTTCGAACTTCCCTTGCATAAGTTTAGAAAACTTCTTACAGAGGTTGTCGTCAGTAGAGCCAAAAATAATGTCGTCGACATAGATTTGCACTAGCAAAATCTTGCATTTTTTCCCTAGGAAATAATATCTTATCTATCTTTGCCCTTGTGAACTTATTCTCAAGAAGAATGGTAGATAGCGTCTCATACCAAGCTCGAGGAGCTTATTTCAATCCATGTAAAGCTTTATATAACAGATAAACATAATCAGGAAAGTTAGAATCAACAAAACTTGTAGGTTGTTCCACATACACCTCTTCCTTTAGGTCACCATTAAGGAAGGCAGACTTCACGTCCATCTGGTAGACAGTTAATCCCTTAAGAGTGGCATATGGTAGAAATAACTTGATTGCCTCCAGCCTTACCACTGGAGCGTACGTCTGGTCAAAGTCTATTCCTTCTTCTTGATGATATCCTTTGGCGACGAGTCTGGCCTTGTTCTTTATGATTGTTCCATCTTTATCCATCTTGTTCCTATAAACCCACTTTGTCCCAATTACATTCTTACCTTTGGGTCTTGAAACAAGTTTCCATACTTGACAACGCTTGAACAGATTTAGTTCTTCTTCCATCTCCATTATCTAAGACGCGTCTGAGTTTGCTTCCTCAAACTTCTTCGGTTCAACCTGTGAGAGAAAACTTAAATATATATTCTCGTTAGTTGTACCTCTACGAGTTCTGACACCATCCCAGGGATCTCCTATAATTTGGTCCATTGGGAGATCCTTTAAGTGTCTGAGCTCTAGAGTTCTTGCATCTGGAACTTCTTCTTCAATCACCGGAGTGACTTCATCAACTTGGACGATTTCTTAATCTTGATTGTCAACCTCTCCAATCGGGGTTGGAGTGGTGATCTTGATGAACTTTTCACCTTTTTCTTCAGTTGGCTCATCCAAGTTTAGTTCTTTCATCTTTGAACCTGCATATTCAATGAACACACTTGAAGAGTTGCTTTGTAGCAAGCTCGTCTCATCAAATACAACATGTATGGATTCTTTTACGACTAGAGTTTTTCTATTAAATATCATATGTGCCTTACTATGCCTATTATACCCTACAAAAATACCTTCAAAACTCTTTTCGCTAAATTTGGTAGTATGATACTTGTCATTATTAAGGACGAAGCACGTACAACCAAAAATTCTAAAATATGAAACAGTCGGTTTCCTGCCCTTTAGAAGTTCATAAGGTGTCTTATTGTGGTTCTTGTTTATGAGTGCTCGATTTTGCACGTGGCATGCAGTGTTAACGGTTTCAGCCCAAAAGTATTCTAGTAGTGAGGCATCACTCAACATGGTCCTGCAGGCCTCTATGAGTGTTCTATTCCTTCTCTCAGCTACTCCGTTCTATTGAGGAGTACGAGGAGAGGAAAACTCATGAAAGATATCCAAGCTTTCACGGAATTCTGTCATGGCCCCAAACTTGAACTCTGTTCCATTGTCACTTCTGATTTTGACTATGAAACAGTTGTATTCATTATGGACCTGCCTGACAAAATTTGTAAAGATGTCAAAGGTATCTGACTTGTGTTTTAGAAAGAACACCCACGCAAAGCACGAGTAATCATCAACAATAACCAACGTATAATTCTTACCTCCCAAACTTCTAACTTGCAGTGGACCGAACAAGTCCATATGAAGTAGATGTAAACATCTATTAAAATATGTGCCAAATAACCTTTTAAAGGTAGCCCTTATTTTCTTGCCTTTTACACATGCATGACAAGGTCTATCTTTAACGTACTTGACATTTGGGGCATCACGTACTAAATTCAGTGAAAATAATTTATTAATAGTTTTGAAATTAATATGTGCTTGTCTCTTGTGTCATTGGTCACCAAGAGACGCACTATCTTTAGCCATAAAACACACTGGTGTATAAGAGTCTATACAAATAAAATTCAAACAAAATATGTTTTTACTTTGAGTGTCCAATAGAATCGTTTTCATATTGTCAACCGATTTTATCAAGCACTTATTAGTATGAAATTCAACAATATATCCTTTATCGCAGAGTTGGCTTATGTTTATGAGATTGTGTTCCAATCCTTCAACATAAGCCACATCTGAGAAGGATACTCTACCGTTAGAGATCATACCATAGCCTTTAGTAATTCCTCGGTCTGGACCTCCAAAGATGACCTTTGGCCCATTCATGACTGGAGAATAGTTTTGAAGAAGGCTTCTTATCCCGGTCATGTACCGAGAGCATCCACTGTTCAAATACCAGATAGGAGTTTTGTTGGCCTTTGGACATACCTGCAATTACAAATTAATTTGCCTTAAGAGCCCAAACACGTTTAGGTCCTTGGTCTCTTGTTAGAATACTCCCCCTACGAGTATTAGCATTATGAGTGGTCTTTCTCATATTGCCAACTTGAGGAGTTGCAAAATTCCTGGAATTAAACCAGTAGTCAATGGCAAAGTGACCAATTTTGCCGCAGCACCAACAGTCAAACCTGTTGTATCTTTGCCTCACGATCTCCTGCTTGACCTTTTGAAATGGTGGTCTAGCAGGGGCAGCATTCTTGGAGGAAGAAGCTTCATGGTGATGGTAATCACATGATTTCTTCTCCTTCAGAGGCTTTTCTACAATGTGCTTTACCTTTGTGCCTTCTTAATATTATGACCATGATTATAAGGGTCATAGCTCTGAAGAATGACTTCTTCATAATGTGCCTTAAAGACACTCTCACCAAATTTTTGGGGGCGAGTCCATCTTTGGTAACGAGAATTGGGTTCTACATAAGTAGGCCTAGTAAAGTGACCGTAGGACAAGTCAAGATCAAACTGGTTTGTTGGAAATATGACCTTCTTGAAAGAAGTCTGATCTTGAGTGGATTTCCCCTTCTCTTTGGCCAAAGCCTTCTTGCCGCCTTATTCTTTCTCTGAGTCTTATTCCTCCTAGAAGATTTACTAAGAGCTTCAACATGGCCTATCCCAGCACCCTTGGCCTTAGCTGAGAATTCAGCAACAAAAGGAAGGACAGTCTTGGGCATCGAGAAACTTTCAACAAATTTCTTTTCAGCTTCAAGTTGTGCTTCCAGTTCTTTTATGATTTTCTCCTTAAGGACTAGGTGCTCGATAGCCTTGTTATATTCTTCAATGGCAGCATTGAAGTTTTCTCTGAGTGAGACGGTCTTAGCGACTTCCTCTCTTAAAGTGCTCTCCTCAGCCTTTAAAGACTTTATCTCTTTAGATTGAGCTTTCACAACTCGTCGACATTTGTCGTAAGCCTTGATTAAGTCCTTGTACTGGGCCATGAGTTCAGACTCATCGTTAGAAGAGCTATCCTCATGATCATGTTCAGAAACATCAAATTCAGAGAGTGGAGTGCTCTCCTCAGCCTTGATTAACTCCTTTCACAACTCCTTGTTATCTTATTGTGGTTCTTGTTTATGAGTGCTCGATTTTGCACGTGGCATGCAGTGTTAACGGTTTCAGCCCAGAAGTATTCCGGTAGTGAGGCATCACTCAACATGGTCCTGCAGGCCTCTATGAGTATTCTATTCCTTCTCTCAGCTACTCCGTTCTATTGAGGAGTACGAGGAGAGGAAAACTCATGAAAGATACCCAAGCTTTCACGGAATTCTGTCATGGCCCCAAACTTGAACTCTGTTCCATTGTCACTTCTGATTTTGACTATGAAACAGTTGTATTCATTATGGACCTGCCTGACAAAATTTGTAAAGATGTCAAAGGTATCTGACTTGTGTTTTAGAAAGAACACCCACGCAAAGCACGAGTAATCATAAACAATAACCAACGTATAATTCTTACCTCCCAAACTTCTAACTTGCAGTGGACTGAACAAGTCTATATGAAGTAGATGTAAACATCTATTAAAATATGTGCCAAATAACCTTTTAAAGGTAGCCCTTATTTTCTTGCCTTTTACACATGCATGACAAGATCTATCTTTAACGTACTTGACATTTAGGGCATCACGTACTAAATTCAGTGAAAATAATTTATTAATAGTTTTGAAATTAATATGTGCTTGTCTCTTGTGTCATTGGTCACCAAGAGACGCACTATCTTTAGCCATAAAACACACTGGTGTAGAAGAGTCTATACAAATAAAATTCAAACAAAATATGTTTCTACTTTGAGTGTCCAATAGAATCGTTTCCATATTGTCAACCGATTTTATCAAGCACTTATTAGTATGAAATTCAACAATATATCCTTTATCGCAGAGTTGGCTTATGTTTATGAGATTGTGTTCCAATCCTTCAACATAAGCCACATCTGAGAAGGATACTCTATCGTTAGAGATCATACCATAGCCTTTAGTAATTCCTCGGTCTGGACATCCAAAGATGACCTTTGGCCCATTCATGACTGGAAAATAGTTTTGAAGAAGGCTTCTTATCCCGGTCATGTACCGAGAGCATCCACTGTCCAAAGACTAGATAGGAGTTTTGTTGGCCTTTGGACATACCTGCAATTACAAATCAATTTGCCTTAAGAGCCCAAACACGTTTAGGTCCTTGGTCTCTTGTTAGAATACTCCCCCTACGAGTATTAGCATTATGAGTGGTCTTTCCCATATTGCCAACTTGAGGAGTTGCAAAATTCCTGGAATTAAACCAGTAGTCAATGGCAAAGTGACCAATTTTGCCGCAGCACCAACAGTCAAACTTGTTGTATCTTTGCCTCACGATCTCCTGCTTGACCTTTTGAAATGGTGGTCTAGCAGGGGCAGCATTCTTGGAGGAAGAAGCTTCATGGTGATGGTAATCACATGATTTCTTCTCCTTCAGAGGCTTTTCTACAATGGGCTTTACCTTTGGTGCCTTCTTAATGTTATGACCATGATTATAAGGGTCATAGCTCTGAAAAATGACTTCTTCATAATGTTCCTTAAAGACACTCTCACCAAAGTTTTGGGGGCGAGTCCATCCTTGGTAACGAGAATTGGGTTCTACATAAGTAGGCCTAGTCAAGTGACCGTAGGACAAGTCAAGATCAAACTGGTTTGTTGGAAATATGACCTTCTTGAAAGAAGTCTGATCTTGAGGGGCTTTCCCCTTCTCTTTGGCCAAAGCCTTCTTGGCCGCCTTATTCTTTCTCTGAGCCTTATTCCTCCTAGAAGATTTACTAGGAGCTTCAACATGGCCTATCCCAGCACCCTTGGCCTTAGCTGAGAATTCAACAACAAAAGGAAGGACAGTCCTGGGCATCGAGAAACTTTCAACAAATTTCTTTTCATCTTCAAGTTGTGCTTCCAGTCCTTTTATGATTTTCTCCTTAAGGACTAGGTGCTCGATAGCCTTGTTATATTCTTCAATGGCAGCATTGAAGTTTTTTCTGAGTGAGACGGTCTTAGCGACTTCCTCTCTTAAAGTGCACTCCTCAGCCTTTAAAGACTTTATCTCTTTAGATTGAGCTTTCACAACTCGTCGACATTTGTCGTAAGCCTTGATTAACTCCTTGTACTGGGCCATGAGTTCAGACTCATCGTTAGAAGAGTTGTCCTCATGATCATGTTCAGAAACATCAGATTCAGAGAGTGGAGTGTGAGAATTTACCTTCCCAGTGAACTGGGGTTCTTGTTCGTCGTCCGTTTGAGCCATTAGCCCGAAATAGGCTTCTTCTTCTTCACTCGACTCAGATGAGTCAGAGTCGCTAAGAGTCTTGCCTTTTTTGGCTATTAGGTTCTTCCCTATTCTCTTTTTATTGTAAGAAGATTTCTTTTCTTCTCTTTTTCCACCCTCCTTCTTATTGTGCGGGCAGTCAGCGATGACATGACCTGGCTTATTATAACAATAACAAACGATGTCAGTAGAAATATGTTTGTTCGGTTTAGTAGTATACTTGTCATGGCTGCTTGTGCCTTTTCTGTGTCGATCGCCATCATGGCATGATCTTCTGTAAGAGGCATCCTTGCCTTTCCATTGCTTCTTTTTGTTCAAGAATTTCTTGAACTGTCTTGAGAGTAGTGAGAACTCTCCTTCAGATAGTTTTGAACCTGAAGTACTTAGCTCCGAGGTTTCTTCTTCACTTACTTCTTGTGCTGGGGAAGGAGAGGCAGCCTTGGACTTTCTTGAGGTGTCTGCCTTGAGAGCAACAGGCTTCTCCTTGGATAAAGACATGTTCTTCTCTTCTTCAGCTTTTCTTGAATTCAGTTGCAGCTCATATGACATAAGCTTTCCGAAGAGATTTTGCGGGTCTGTCTCAGCTAGCTTTCCAAATTCCCGATTGGCACAAACCTTGTTATCTCATTCCTTAGTTAGGGTCTCAAGAACTTATCATTCAGTTCTCCGTTGGTGAAGACTCGACAATATACTCTTAGGCCGTTCACTATCTTGAAGAAGTTTTCAAACGTATCTGCAATGGTATCTTTGGGTCCTTGTCGGAAGGCTTCATATTTCTGATTAAGAAGGGATCTTCTATCATCCCTAACCTCTTCTGTGTCTTCCATCAAAGTGATGAGGGACTGCTACATTTTCTTAGCGAACTGGCAGTGGATCAGGTTCTGCAATATGGAGTCATCAACTATACTTGCTATAATATTCTTGGCCTTCTTGTCTAAAGACACAAGTGCAATCTCATCTTTGTCAAGATCCATTAATTTCTTAGGAACCTTATTTGTTGGATCTATAGTGGAGACGGTCATCGGAACTTAAGGACCTTCTTCAACAATCATGAAGATCCTTGGATCCATAGCTTCCATGAAAAATCAAATTCTCTCTTTCCACATGGGAAAGTTGTTCTTTGTGCACAAGGGAAGCTTGGCAAAATCTTTGGCCTTGTCCATGCTTGGATAATCTCAAAAGATAACTAGGGACAAATCTGATCAAGGTGTTAACCTTTTAATGATCAACCTCCCTCTGATACCAATTGAAAGTGTTCAGTTGTCTACCTAAATCACCTAGAGGGGGTGAATGTGTAAGTTGTACGTCTTTTTTTGCGGAATAAAAAATTAGCGATCTATGCACAAAAATCTACCAAGCATTCACAGACGAGAAGAGATTTATAGTGGTTCCCCAACCTTGGGTACATCCACTTTCCACTCACCGATCTAGCAAAGCACTAGACTCGGCTACTTCACTATCTCGGATTGAAATCAATCCTACGCCTCAGAACAAAGTTCCTACAACTCGATCCACAACACGGATCTACACCCGGAAGATGAAAACTTCCTACAACTCGGAGAACAAAGCTCCTACACTCAGATAGTAGTCTCCTACAAGAATATATTGAGAAAATGAAATACAAACAATATATCTTTCTCAGATCTGGAGATTTTCGGCCGAGGTCTTCTTCTTGAACTTTGCAGCTTTATCAGAAAATGTTGAAGAAGATGCTCGGCTAGATCTGGATCTGAAACTTTTTGACTCACAAGATCAAAGAGAAGATCTATAGATGGAAGAGTATCTTGAACTGCAAGTCAACCTTTCTGAATCGTCCTGGATCGATTGCCCTTGGTGATGAGGAAGATGAGTGGCGAGGGAGTTTGATTT
The DNA here is from genome assembly GCA_039583875.1 of Platanthera guangdongensis. Lineage (NCBI taxonomy): Eukaryota > Viridiplantae > Streptophyta > Magnoliopsida > Asparagales > Orchidaceae > Platanthera > Platanthera guangdongensis. The sequence continues at coordinate 68,923,992 of CM077154.1, forward strand.
AGGAAAGAGAAAGTAGCTGATTCAGAATTCTTAGAATGCTTCGTTAATGCGCTTAGGGTTAGTCGAAATGCCAAGACCTTTTATAAGATCTCCCTAACGGTCATAATTAGCATTAATGACGTCCACATGGACCAATCACGTCGAGGCATTTGAAAATCCCGTCGGTTCTGGACTTAGCGAAATTCTGGAAAAATTATCTGAATTACTCAAGTGGAAGATAAGTTACTCGAGTACTAATATGAGTTCTCGAGTGGACATTATCAGATAACTCGAGATGAAGTTCTTCAAGAAAATCAGAACATAATCTATAATCACTCGAGTGGAATAAGACTTACTCGAGTGCCAGAAATATTACTCGAGATGTGGAAGGATTACTTTAGAGGTAGAAGTGAACTACTCGAGAGATAGAAGTGAACTACTCGAGAAAAGGACTTAGAAAAATTCTGGGAGTTGAAATCTGGTTACTCGAGTATTGGGTCTAGACTACTCGAGAAGTAGATAGATTACTCGAGTACATGAATTTTACTACTCGAGTAGGGTAGATTCTCACGAGAACTTTCCTTCTGTAACTCGAGACAAAGTATTCATCTACTCGAGTGGAGAACTTGACTACTCGAGTAAAGTATTTAGAATATTTTCTGAGAGGCAAAATTGTTAACTCGAGAATAAGAATAAGTCTACTCGAGTAATGGACTTGGCCACTCGAGAGCTATGTTCAGACTACTCGAGAACCATTTCCCTTACTCGAATTCAGACAGACTTACTCGAGTATTTACTAAGGGTTCAACTCGAGTATTTAAACTTATACTCGAGTGAAATACTTAGAATATTTTCCTTCATGAGGATTTTCCTTTCTCCAATAAAATCAGCAACATGTCTTTCTCCAACAGTCCTAGTGCTTGAAAAATGAAGTGTATCCCAATAGAGAGGCTACACATGAGTCAACACCATGGATCACACAATGAGAGATTACATTGTATGGTCCTGTGTTTGGTGACCCATTATAGACTGACATTGGTCTACACTTAGCAATTTAGTCCTGCAAACACATAACTCAAACAATACATTAAACACAACTTAATTCCTCTTAGTTCAAGGGTGACTTCACACAAATCTAGGTTAATGTGGATAAAAAATCCAACACAGGTGGAGTTCATTTGGGCCATGGACTGTTTGCTGAAATTAACGTCAATCTTCTGGTATGCTCATTTGCTGATCATGGGGTAACCTCTTCCCTCAACTTTTATTTTTCTGATTTTATTGCAAATCATAGATAGTTTGTATAGTATAAGTCTGGTGGGGGAAAGTTTCACGAGTTACCTTTGCATGTGCACTTGCATACCAAAAGAGTATTTTCGTTTTCAGTTTTTATTTTATCATGACAGCATTGTGCACCTACACCGCATGAGCGCGCACTTAAGCACGCGCTCGGCCCAAGTTTAATTTATTTCTTTTATGTCACCTTTAAAATAGTAGTGCTGGCTTAGGATTTTAGGATAGAGTAGTGTGAAACTCGTGTAGTGCTCCAGATCGAGGACTCATGGTGTGTAGAAATAGTATAGATTAAATTTTTCTTTATGCTCGTAGGTTTATGCTTTTCTGCATTTGTAAATAATGTTTGTACTACTGAAACTGTAGAATCTGGAGCAATCGAACGGTAGTGTAGGAATGTGTGTAGCCGCCACTAGCCTCGTATTGCTCGATTCGGGAGGAAGGATCATCTTTTTCGGTGGCTAAGAACTAGCCCCAAGCTACTCTTGAAGCATTGGTGCACGGTTAGTCTAGCGTGAGCGTGATGTAGGACATCTTTTTGGCCCGGTTGAGCCTTGTACCTATCCTAACGATAATCCTTGTTAGCTCATTTTGTGCCTACCCATCCTATTGATTTAGCCCCACTACGCGATCACCAAGGCCTTAAAGCTTTACCCAGTTGCACACCCCTATTTCGTTATAATAGTATGATACTTCTTCCATTGGTGTTGTGGCTGTGATGCTATTATGTGGTTGTGCGATGAAGTTATTTTGAAAATTTGGCTGATTGTGCATTGTAAAAAAAAATCTAGAAAAAAACATATATGTGCTGATGATATAAAAGAAGAAAGTGAAAATGCATAGTTTTTTATAGTATTGTTGTGGTGTTAGGCGGTGCGCACACCCGTGTTGTCAAGCTCAAGTCTGGTGGTGCGGTGCACCTGCGTGTTTGGTCGGTGAGGGGATTTATTTTGTATAAGCTCATGTGGGGATATGCGTAGCCATCGTTCTTACCCCTTTTACATCCTTACCTACGTATATACCCAAGTCTCATTATTTTTCCTAAAGTCCTACGGATTCAGGCTTGAGTCAAACTAGCACTGTGGAGAGAGTGTGAACGGGCAAGCGTATGGTCCCCGACATTGATGGATTTCTTTGGAGGTGATCCCGAGCCCCGGTCTTTGGCAATGCTCAACTGAGTGGTCTGCCTACTTTCTTCCTACGCATGACCGAACGATTCTCTGGTATTCTATTCTTGAGAAGTTACAATACTTATTTACACTTGTCGAAATTTATAAACTTCGTAGCATAATTAAAAATTATATCTATTATATTTTTATGCCCATGCTGCTTTCGATTTCTCGCATTACTGTATTTAGAAATTACAAAGCCAGCTAGTTGTTTTCTTGTTCACGGAGAGATGATTTGCTTGGGACGAGCAAATGTTTAAGTCTGGTGGTGTGATGAGTCTGATATTTATAAGGTTATTCGGACTCATCTGGGCTTTTTATCTTGCATGTGCACTACTTTTTCAATTGTAAAAGTTATATTTTTATTTAGATCTTCACTTGACCATTTTGTGCACCGTTTTGGCCCAAGGGTGTGCATTTGTGCATTCTGTTGTTGGGGGTAAGCACATGGTGCTCCCCATGGCTCTTTCTTGCTGTTTTCTTTGTTGTATATTTATTGCTGGGAGCTTGTGCTCCAGTTTTGGTTTTGTTGTGCAGGTGGTGCATTTTCCCCAAGGCAGGAATTCTATTTTGAGGAAAAATGCACGGTCGTGTGTTTTATTCGCGCACGGCTTATTCCCGATCGTGTGTTTTGTTCAGCTGGAAGAACGTCAAGCTGAACTCGACAAATTTCGTCGAGCTGAGTTCGACGATCCTCACGCACGGTTGACGCACGGTTTCATCGTAACCATGCACAAAGGAAACGCACGGTTTCCCTGTAGCTTTCTTGTTTGTTCCATTCTGCGGTTACTCATGTGATTTGTTCACGCACGGGCGTACGCGTGCGTGCGCGAGGAAAATGCATGGTTTTCCTGTTTGTCCCTGCATTCCAGCTTTATGTGCCTACCCGTGTGATTTCCTTCACGCACGGACGGAATCGTCCGTGCACGCGTAAAACCTCCCGCAAGCTTATCCTGTAAAGGTAATATCGCACGATTTGCGCACGGTCGTGCGCTGATGAATTGTAAATATACGCATTTTTATGTGCATAAATTTAGTCGTTATAGTGTATTACCTTTATTTTTACTTGTTTTTATTCAATAAATTGCTCCTTTTATTGTAAATATTATACTAACTTATTTTATTTTATTTTTCAGAAAAATTCCAAAATCTACCAAAATTGGGCAGTACACGGCCGTTTGCTTTTGGTCACGCCCGTGACCAGGGCGTGATACGTCAAATTCCCAAGAAATCCGCAAATTTCTGAAGAAATTGTTTGACACGCCCGGTCACACGCCCGTGACATGACCCGTGTCCAGCGCTCGACATTTTTCGCTCGATGTTTTTCGCGCTCGCCGATTTCCGCTCGACGATCGTCGACACGCCCGGCCATACACCCATGTCAATCCGACACGGGGCGTGAGCCAAGCCCGTGACCACTTTAGCAAGCTCGACGAAAATTCGGCTTGACATTTTCAGCTCGACGATCGTCGAACAACCCGACACGCCCAGAGTCACGCCCGTGACCAAGGGCGTGACTCCTCCACCTAGCTGAAAAAGTTACGCGCTCGACGATCTTCCCGCTCGACGATCATCGAACCCATCTTCCCACTCGACGATTTTTCTGCTCAACGACTTTTCCTGCTTGACGATCTTCCCGCTCGACGATCGTCGAACTCGATCTTCACGCTCGATGATTTTTCAACTCGACAAGACCCGGTGACAGCTCAGCGACCCGTACCCAGATTCACCTTCTTGACACGCCCAGCGTCACGCCCGTGTCCTGTGGCGTGACCAACGTGAGACCGACACGTGTCCAGCCCAAAGTCCACTTTCCCATCAAATCGATGGCCGCATTTTGTACAGTGCTAACACGCCCCCCTACACGCCCGTGTCAGGGGGCGTGTACTTTGATTTGTTTTCTCTATAAATACCAGCTTTCTGTAAGAGTTTTTGTTCCCCTTTTTGAACCATTTTGCCTTAGGGAGGTGCTACCTAGATGTATTCCAATGTTATGTAAGGGATATTTTCTCCCCCTCTCCTTAGTTTTTTGTTTTTGTTATTTTGTAACTCTTGTTTCAGCTTAATAAAATGTTATATTTTTGTCTCCTTATGTTATGTTGGAATGGATCTAAGCCCCTCTTTATGCAATCTTATTTATGCTTTGTTTTAACTTTATTTTCGTTCTTTAAAATGCGTGTGCGTGTGTGTATGAGGTTAGAGTTTTACTTTTATGTTTTCATAAGTTTTGTTTACTTAGGTTAGTTTAGTTTTAGGATTTTTTTCGTACTCTCTATTTTCATTCTTATAAAACTATAAAAACGGTAATAAAAGTGGTTTTTGATTTCTTTTAACTTAGGCTCTTTAGGATTGTAAAACTTTTCGTTCTTTTTTAGTCTTATTTCCACTTTTTAGGCGTTTCTATAAAATTATAAGAATGAAAACATAATTGTTTTAATTTTTCAAGCATTTTCATTTTTGCTTTTATTTCAAAAACTTTTTGCTCCTTTTATTTTTTTCGTTCTCTTTTTATGCATTTCTACCGTATTCTTGCGGTAGAAATGTATTCGTTTTAATTTTTCGGGCATTTTCATTTTGCGTTTATTTGCAAACCTTTTTGCCCGGTTTATTTTTATTTCAGCTTTTTATGCATTTCTACCGCATTCTAGCGGTAGAAATGATGTTATTTTAATTTTTCGTCAACTTAGTTTTTCTTAATTTTTTTGCTAATTTGTGTGTGCGTATTTATTTCCTCCTACTCGTTAAGAGTTAAATAGCGCTTTCTTTATTCCATTCAATAGAGTGTATGAGTTTTTACATTATGTCATGTGCCTGTGTTTTACTTTATGTCGAGAGTGTGTGTGCGTGTGTTTTACTTTCCTGTAGAGTGAGTGTGTTTACTTTATGTCGAGCGTGTGCGTGAGTTTTACATTCTATCGAGTGTGTGCGTGTGTAGCATTTATTTAGTCCTACTCGTTTGAGTAGGACCCGCTTTCTTTCTCCCGCCCACGCACTTGCGACGGGATTCGCATTTTACTGCTTTCATTTCAGTCCTACTCGTTTGAGTAGGACTTGCAATTTTCTGCTTTCCTTTACTGCTTTCATTTTACAGCTTTCTTTACTACTTTTCTTTTCTGCTTTCTTTATTGCTTTCCTCGCAAGCCGTCCCCATTCCAATGAGTGGCTAACCGTTCTTAGCCCTCAGTATCGAAGAGCATTGGGATAGATAAAATAACTTAAAATAACTAAAGGTCGTATTTTTCTAATTAATTAAAAGTACTTAAGGTTTGCCCGGGGTTAACGACGCGTAGGACCACATAATCGATGTGTGGGCCCTATTTCCGTTTTTCATACGCTAGCCGAGAGGCCGTGCGTATGGACAGATCACCCCTTGGCAAAGAGAGTTCCGCACTAACCCTCGAGAGAGGAGGCGCGCCAACTCTACCGGATTGGGTTCCCCACCCAATAGCGGGGTTCTTTGCGTAATGCGGGCGTTAAGAGGAATCCTTCGTCGGACTAATGTTCGGTCGAATAGTCTTAGCATTCAGGTGAGCAATAGCCCTATAGCTAGGTGAGCTCATTCTAGTGGAACCTCCACGGCCAAGTCTCCGCCTTAATTAATTAGAAATTTAGGATCTCTTTTTATTTAAAGTTTATTTTGGTTTAATTTCGATTCGATGTCGTTGTTATAGTGTATTACCTTTTTTTTTACTTGTTTTTATTCAATAAATTGCTCCTTTTATTGTAATTATTATACTAACTTATTTTATTTTATTTTTCAGAAAAATTCCAAAATCTACCAAAATTGGGCAGTACACGCCCGTGTACTTTTGGTCACGCCCGTGACCAGGGCGTGATACGTCAAATTCCCGAGAAATCCGCAAATTTCTGAAGAAATTGCTTGGCACGCCCGATCACATGGCCGTGGCATGACCCGTGTCCAACGCTCCACGTTTTTCACTCGACGATTTTCGCGCTCGCCGATTTCCGCTCGACTATCGTCGATACGCCCGGCCACACGCCCGTATCAATCCGACACGGGGCGTGACCCAAGCCCGTGACCACTTTAGCAAGCTCGACAAAAATTCAGCTCGACATTTTCAGCTCGACGATCGTCGAACAACTCGACATGCCTAGCGTCACGCCCGTGACCAAGGGCGTGACTCCTCCACATGGCTGACAAAGATACGCGCTCGACGATCTTCCCGCTCGACGATCGTCGAACCCATCTTCCCACTTGATGATTTTTCTGCGCGACGATTTGTGCTGCTCAACGATTTTTCCTGCTTGACGATCTTCCCGCTCGACGATCGTCGAACTCGATCTTCCCGCTCGACGATTTTTCAACTCGACAAGACCAGGTGACAGCTCAGTGACCCACGCCCAGATCCACCTTCTTGACACGCCCAGCATCATGCCCGTGTCCTGGGGCGTGACCAACGCGAGACCGACACGTGTCCAGCCCGAAGTCCACTTTCCCGTCAAATCGACGGTCGCATTTTGTACAGTGCTGACACACCCCCCCTACACGCCCGTGTCAGGGGGCGTGTACTTTGATTTGTTTTCTCTATAAATACTAGCTTCCTGTAAGAGTTTCTGTTCCCCTTTTTGAACCATTTTGCCTTAGGGAGGTGCTGCCTAGATGTATTCCAATGTTATGTAAGGGATATTTTCTCCCCCTCTCCTTAGTTTTTTGTTTTCGTTCTTTTGTAACTCTTGTTTCAGCTTAATAAAATGTTATATTTTTGTCTCCTTATGTTATGTTGGAATGGATCTAAGCCCCTCTTTATGCAATCTTATTTATGCTTTGTTTTAACTTTATTTTTGTTCTTTAAAATGCGTGTCAGTGTGTGTATGAGGATAGAGTTTTACTTTTAAGTTTTCATAAGTTTTGTTTACTTAGGTTAGTTTAGTTTTAGGATTTTTTTTCGTACTCTCTATTTTCATTCTTGTAAAACTATAAAAACGGTTATAAAAGTGGTTTTTGATTTCTTTTAACTTAGGCTCTTTAGGATTGTAAAACTTTTCGTTCTCTTTTAGTCTTTTTTCCACTTTTTAGGCGTTTCTATAAAATTATAAGAATGAAAACATAATCTTTTTTAATTTTTCAAGCATTTTCATTTTTGCTTTTATTTCAAAAACTTTTTGCTCCTTTTATTTTTTCGTTCTCTTTTTATGCATTTCTACCGTATTCTTGCGGTAGAAATGTATTCGTTTTAATTTTTCAAGCATTTTCATTTTTCGTTTATTTGCAAACCTTTTTGCCCAGTTTATTTTTATTTCAGTTTTTTATGCATTTCTACCGCATTCTAGCGGTAGAAATGATGTTATTTTAATTTTTCGTCAACTTAGTTTTTCTTAATTTTTTCGCTCATGTGTGTGTGCGCATTTATTTCTGCTTACTCGTTAAGAGTTAAATGGCGCTTGCTTTATTCCATTCAGTAGAGTGTGTTAATTTTTACATTTTGTCATGTGCGTGTGTTTTACTTTATGTCGAGAGTGTGTGTGCGTGTGTTTTACTTTCTTGTAGAGTGAGTGTGTTTACTTTATGTCGAGCGTGTGCGTGAGTTTTACTTTCTGTCGAGTGTGTGCGTGTGTAGCATTTATTTAGTCCTACTCATTTGAGTAGGACCCGCTTTCTTTCTCCCGCCCACCCACTTGCGCCGGGATTCGCATTTTACTGCTTTCATTTTAGTTCTACTCGTTTGAGTAGGACTTATAATTTTCTGCTTTCCTTTTCTGCTTTCATTTTACAGCTTTCTTTACTGCTTTTTTTTTCTGATTTCTTTATTGCTTTCCTCGCAAGCCGTCCCCATTCCGATGAGTGGCTAACCGTTCTTAGCCCTCAGTATCGAAGAGCATTGGGACAGATAAAATAACTTAAAATAACTAAAGGTCGTATTTTTCTAATTAATTAAAAGTACTTAAGGTTTGCCCGGGGTTAACGACGTGTAGGACCACATAATCGATGTGTGGGCCCTATTTCCGTTTTCCATACGCTAGCCGCGAGGCCGTGCGTATGGACAGATCACCCCTTGGCAAAGAGAGTTCCGCACTAACCCTCGAGAGAGGAGGCGTGCCAACTCTACCAGATTGGGTTCCCCACCCAATAGCGGGGTTCTTAGCGTAATGCGGGCATTAAGAGGAATCCTTCGTCGGACTAAAGTTTGGTCGAATAGTCTTAGCGTTCAGGTGAGCGATAGACCTATAGCTAGGTGAGCTCATTCTAGTGGAACCTCCACGGCCAAGTCTCCTCCTTAATTAATTAGAAATTTAGGATCTTTTTTTATTTAAAGTTTATTTTGGTTTAATTTTGATTCGATGTCGTTGTGTTAAGATTTTCATCGGCTCCACCTTCAAGCTTTCTTTTTATGCTTTCATTTTCTGTTTTTTGTCTTTTTATTATATATAAAATATTACCCGACAAGTAATTATCGGTAAAATAATAGTCCCCTCCCGGGAAGAGTAGAAATAATCGAACCGACCCTGAGAACAATACGACCTCGATATTCCACCCGGAATATCTTGTACTACTCACGATAGGTGCACTTGCCTCCTTTCGTTAAAACTCGATCTAAACCGTTTTATATCCAAAATAAATAAATACGCGCGCCCCGTTTTCTAAATAAAAAATCACATTCGCTTTACTTAAATAAAACCGTCGGGTCGCCGCGTGATCGTAAATATTTTTGGAGTTTTAACACGCAATCATGCGTCAAACCGTGCGTGCCTATTTTTCTGACTAGCTTCTATTTAAAGCGTTGATTTCTTCTTTTTAAAGGGATTTCGATCTAGTCCGATCCGGCCGCCCTTTTCTGCTCTTTTGAGCGGGGAAATCTTCACTCCAACCACCTTTTTCTCTCTCCTCCTTAGAGAGTTGATCCGACCACCATTTCTCCTCCAAGAGCTTGCAAAAGCTTCATCTCCGACCGCCATTGTCATCTCCAAGCTCCAAGCTCCATGTCAAGCTCGAAGGTTGCTGCATCCATGAAGTTCTCCGGTTAGAACCATCCAGCAATTATTCACGAAGAAGACGGGATATTCGAAGGAAGTGACAACCCTTTTTGGTTCCCGGACGTCAACTGTAGACCGAGTTCAGACAAGGCCCGACAACCCTTGAATCCGGCCATGAATCTCGGAGAGACTTTGTGCATTTGGTTGTTTTCCTTCCCCTTCACTTGTAATATTTCTTTTTCTGCATATTTGGGTGCTAGAATGATGTGTAAGAACATTGATAGCTTGAATATTTCAGCATGTCTAAGTGTTGATATATTTTAGTTCTGGATATTGTTGTTGAACTTCAGATTTTCTCTTGTTCAAGTTGTGATTGTGTCATTCTAGAGATTACTAGAAGCGTGTGTTGTAAAGAGGTTATCACGACCCTCATTAGCTCATCCATCTTTTGTATTACTCTCCTGAGTAATCCACCAAAGAGACGCGGTTACGGCGACCCGCAATAGTTTTATTATTATTGTTAACTTAGGAATCCAAACCAAAACCGCCTTTGTTTACGTTAACACTTGCAATCACCTTTTCAATAGAGAAATCACACTCCCTACTTGCACTTCTCGAGAGATCGATATTCGGGGATTCAACTCCTCAACTTTATTACTTGATAGCTACCGATACACTTGCCGAAGACGCATCATTTGGTTTCAGTATTGGATACCGGTGGTAGTTTGCCACGTGTAGAGGAGATTTTTGTAGTGTGCGAGTTTCCTAATGTATTTCCTGATAATCTTCCTAGTCTTCCGCTTGAGAGATACATGGAGTTCGTCATAGATTTTGAGCCGGGTACCCGTCCTATTGCTAAGGCGCAGTATCGTATGTCCCTGCGCGAGCTAGAGGAGTTGCATACCCAGTTGGATAAGTTGCTGCACAATGTATTCATTAGACCAATTTCTTCACTATGGGGAGCTCCTGTGTGGTTTGTGAAGAAAAAGGATGGATCGATGAGGCTGTGCATTGATTATATAAAACTGAATAAGGTAACCATCAAGAATAGGTATCCCCTACCGAGAATAGATGACTTGTTTGATTAGTTGTGTGGTAGCACTGTGTTTTCAAAGATTGATCTTCGTTCAGGCTACCATCAGTTGAGTATTTGTGAGACGGACATTCCACGGACTGCTTTTCGTTCAAGGCATGGACATTTTGAGTTCTTGGTGATGCCCTTAGAATTGACTAATGCACTATCTACCTTTATGGTAAGATGAATATAGTGTTTAAGGACTTCCTTGACCGTTTTGTGGTTGTATTTATAGATGATGTTTGGGTATACTCCTGCGGTGCTGAAGAGTATGCCCAACACTTGAGTGTAGTTTTGTCTACATTGAGGGAGCAAACGTTGTATGCCAAGCTAAACAAGTGTGAGTTTTGACTTCCTTAGGTTTCTTTTCTGGGTCATGTGGTTAATAAGGATGGAATTTTTGTGGACCCCGAGAAGATAGCTTCTGTAATGGATTGGAATAGACCTACCATACCCAAAGAGATAAGAAGTTTCCTAGGATTGGCTGGATATTATAGGAGGTTTGTGGAGGTTTTCTCTACGCTGACTGCGTCGCTGACTAAGCTTACGCATAAGAACGCAGCTTTTGTTTGGAGCGATAAGTGCGAAGAGTCTTTTCAGGAATTAAAAAGGAGATTGTACACTGCTCCGGTGTTGGCCTTGACTACCGAAGGGATAGAGTATGCTGTGTATGTGGATGCATCGCACGTCGGACTTGGGTGCCTGTTGATGCAAGAGGGCAAAGTGATGGCGTATGGGTCGCGACAGTTAAAAACTCATGAAAGAAATTACCCTATGCATCATTTGAAGTTCGTAGCTGTGATTTATGCCTTGAAGTTATGGAGACACCTATTATATGGCGCTTCTGTGCAAGATTTATACTGATCATAAGAGTTTGAAGTATGTCTTCACTCAAAAGGAATTGAACTTGAGCCAGCGAAGATGGTTAGAATAAGTTGCAGATTATGATGTTGAGATCCAATACCATCCGGGCAAAGCTAATGTGGTAGCCGACACCCTGAGTAGGAAGACAGCGAAAATTTTTTACCTTTCTGTGGATTCACTGGTAGAGGAATCCCTCTTGATGGATATATCGGTGGGGAGTAGCGACTCGCCCAGCAATTTGGAAGTAATAGAGCCTTCATGGATTACACTTACAAGGCTACATCAAAAGGAGGATCCTGATTTGCTGCACCTTTATAATAGAACTACGAAAGGAGAATTATCAGACTTTTCAATTGACGACGAGGGTACCTTGAAGTATCGTGGTAGATTTTGTATTCCTGCAATTGAGGATATTCGAGTTATGTTGTGTAGAGAGGCGCATAGTTCTAGTATTTCCCACCACCCCGGTTCTACTAAAATATATAAGAATCTGAAGCAGATCTTTTGGTGGTATGGTATGAAGGGTGATATAGATAAGTTTGTATCAGAATGTTTTACTTGCAAGCGAGTTAAGGCTGATCATGGAAGGCCTGAGGTCAAGTTGACGCGCTTAGAAATTCCAAGTTGGAAGTGGGAGAGTATTTTGATGGACTTTATTACTGGATTGCCGAGATCTTCCCGAGGACATGATTCAGTTTGAGTTATAGTGGACAGACTGACGAAGTGTGCTCACTTTGTATCATTCAAGGTCGACTACTACATGAAGAAGATAGTTGAGTTATACTTGGATGAGGTCATCAGACTATATGGAGTGCTTGTTAGTATTGTATCATATAGAGACTCTGGGTTTACGTGTCGCTTTTGGAAAAGTTTACGGAGGGGTTGTGCACTGATTTGAGGTATTCCACCGCCTATCATCCGCAGACCAATAGTCAAACAGAGAGAGTAAATCAGATCATGGAGGACATGATCAGATGTTATATTTTGGACCACGGAGGAGCGTGGGATCAGTGTTTGAGATTGATGGAGTTTGCATACAATAACAGTTTTCAAGAGAGTTTGCAGATGGCCCCGTTTGAGGCTTTGTATGGGAGACGTTGTAGGACTCCTTTTTTGGGGCGGAGGTTGGTGAGAGATCGTTGTTGGGTCCGGAGTCCTTGGAATAAATGGATATTTCTATTAAGCATATTCGAGAGAAGCTTTGGATAGCTCATGAGCGTTATGAAAAGAACGCCAACCATCAAAGGACTGAGTTAGAATTTGTTGTTAGGGACATGGTTTTTCTGAAGGTTTCCCCAATGTCGGGCATTAAGAGGTTTGGTAAGAACCATAATTTGGATCCTAGGTATGTGGGACCATTTAAAGTTGTTGAGCGGATTAGTGTATCGGCTTACAGGTTGGATTTGCCTACAATGTTTTTGGGTGTGCACGATGTCTTTCACGTGAGCCAATTACGGAAGTGTGTGTTGAGCGACAGGAAAATTCTTGATGATGTGCCCTAGTTGGAGCCTAACCTATCCTATGTGGAAGTCCCTGTTCGTATTTTGGATACTCAAGATCGGGTATTGCGGAGGAAGACAATACCCATGGTAAACGTTTTGTGGAAAAACCGAGACGTGGAGAGCGCGACTTGGGAGTTGGAGTCAGCTATGAGGGAGGCTCATCCTCATCTGTTCTCCTGATATTGTTGGTAAGTATTTTCTTTGATAGCCTATGATTGCTTTTCTTCTGTATTGGATTTGATCCTTTTTATGTCAAGTTTCGGGACAAAACTTCTTTTTCGGGGGGGGGGGGGGGGGGGGGGCTGTAACGCCCCTGATTTTTGGTGTTTATTTTATTCCCCGTATTGACATATTTTTGACGTCCGGACGTTACGATGATGTGTGGTTTACAGGTGTCGTTTGTGAGAGCATGGGTTTGCTCTGTGAGTTTTCCTGTGTGGTTGGTTTCGTTTTAGTTGTGCGACTTCCCTCGCGAGTCGGGTCTGCTTTGGTGACTCGGTGGAGCTTTTTATTGGTATGTGGTGGCGTTTTATCTTCGGGCGGTGTTTTACCCGAGTTTGGTTTATCGGATTTGTATTTTGCCTTCAACATTAGATTCATAGCGTCAGTATTTAGCTACGGTGCAATTTTCATAAGATTCCGAGTTGGTTTGCATTTCCGGCTATTTTGACGTTATTTAAATAATTAATGTTATATTATATATATAAATATAAGTATAAATAGGAAAATCCATCGTGTCAAACCCTACCTTTCCTATCCATCTTCTTCATGAACCTGAGCGGCGACCTTTTTTGCGAGAGAAGTGGATAGCGGACTTCGCGTGCATTTCGGCCGGCGATAGGAGAGTCCTGTGGCCATTTTCGTCGCCAGAGTAGAGATTCGGAAAGCTCTCGGTGATAGTAGCAATTGTGGTAAGTTTTTCCCGATTCCTCGATTTCTAGGCGTTAGGGTTAGTGATTCTGACCTCCCTATTCCTCCAAAAGTTTCAGGAAACATTGCTAAGGTTATTTGGCGGCCGATCCTTGTCGGAGTGCGAGCGGGAGGCATTTTTCCAGAGTTTCAAGGCAAGTGGATTTTTGTAACGCCCCGAATTTTTCGTTGAGTGATTGCATACGCTTGATGGGCGTTATGCTGGCTCTGACCGTTGTTCGAGCATGGTTTTCACGCGGGCTTTCGAGTGGCTGTTTTGGTAGTCTAGTTGCACGATTCCCCAGCAAGCCGGAGTCCAATTTTGGGACTCGGTGAGGCCTCTTATGGAATGCTTGCACGTTTTCGAGCCCGGGTAATGTTGCCCAAAGCGGGTTGATTGTATAGGAAAAAAAGGGTAAAAAGTCCTTAAGGAAAAAATGGTCTAGGACGAGAAAGAAACACTTTTCAAAACAGTGAAAAATGGTCATTTTTTGAGTGACACGGCCTGGGACACGGACGTGTCCCAGGGAGTGTCCAGCTCGGGATGCGGTTTGGATTTGTGGTCGTCGAACTTCGTTCGACGAAGTTGCGGGAGGAACACGCCCCCCGACACGGGCGTGTCGGGGCGTGACCCAGGGCGTGACCTGGGGCGTGACCTCCTTGACTCGACGAATTTTCTTGCGTCGAGTTGAGCTCGACGAATGGGGTACATGCCCCGTGACACGGGCGTGTCACGGGCCATGTCCCACTATGTCGAGTGTCGAGTGTCGAGTGTCGGGTGTCGAGAGAGGGGACACGGCCTGTGACACGGGCATGTCACAGGGCGTGTCCAGCTTTGTCGAAGTGTCGACACTTTTGGTCGACGAGATGTCGAGACACGGGTTACACGCCCGAGGTCACGGGCGTGACCGACCCGTCACGGGCGTGTACCCGGCCGTGTACCTTGTAGATAAATTTGAAATTGTCGGATTCTGCGCCGCTTAAGGTACACGCCCTGTGACATGGGCGTGTCACAGGGCGTGACAGGGCCGAAAATCGACTTTTTCAGTTTTTTTGTGCCGTTCATTTTTCTGATTCTGGATCAAGCCGTCCAGCTCTGTCCTGGAAGAAGTAAGCAGAGAAGAGAGTTTATTTTCTCCTCACTTCATCTTTCTCCACCCTCTTCTTCATCTTCTTCCTCATTCCAAAAGGAAATCAAGGGAGCAAAGCTAAGGCAAGGGAAGGAAAGAGAGGAGCAGCCATCACGGTGTTGTATCGGTTCAGGCAAGCGGTGTTCTCCACCCTTGCTAATCTTGCTTTTGTTCTTTGATTCTTGCAAGTATAGCTAGTTTCCCCTTTCAAGTTTGTTAGCTTTACCCTTCTTGATTAAATTGCATCCATGAATAATCTTATTAGCTATGTTCATCTTGTCTTGAATCTCACCTTTTGGCTATTATGCACCCATGAATAATCTTGTCTTTCACGAATTTCCCAGTCTATATGCTTACATATTGTTCACCTATTGTTTTACCTTGTCATTTCTCTATTAGTTTGTTCATATGATTCGCAAGCTTGTTGTTGTGGGGTTCGCTTATGGTGAAGTAGAAAGCCAAAGTCTATCAAGTTTGACATAACTTGGGCAATTTGTAGTCACGAGTGAGGACGATGAAATGAAACGTGTTTCGCTTGGGTTATGGTGAGTTTTGCGAGGCGAATTGTGAACCATGGCAGGAGCGTTTGTGTGAGGATTCGGTAAGGGGTGGTGTGGTTTCAGTCTTGGTGGCCACCGGGTTTTGTTTTTGGTGGTGTAGAGCACCGTTTTGGCCCCGATTTGGGCTGGCTTTTATTGGTGCGTTCCACTTTAGGGCCGCCACCAAAAGACCCTTGCGGAATCGAACTTAACGGCTGCTTATGTCTCACTCGTATAGTTGTTTCGTGTTATCAAGATGATGGAATGGGCGTATATGTTGCCTTTTTGCTCCTGCGGATTGAGCAGGACTTGATGAGACTTTCTCGTACTTGGTGCGTTTTACACTTTAGGTTGGCAGTGTTTGACACGTGTTTTTCCACCCTGTTCTTTTTACTCGTTTTACATGAATATTGCTACGGGGTCGGTAAGCCCCTTCGTCTTAATGCTCTATTTTATAGCTTTGATGATTGCTGAGGTGTTCTTTCTTGAATGCCTCAGGTGCAGGTTGTAGCCCGTTGAGCGGCTAGTGCTTGGGTAGAGTCTCTTTGGAGCTAGCCGAGCTTGCTTAGCGAGGTAGTTCTTAACTTTGTTGTACATGCCCCAATGGGTTCGTGTCAGCTTGTTGGCGTCCATTGGTGGTTTTCTTTACTTGCTACATATGAATGCTAGACTGCTATTATGAATCATTTGAATGAGATGACGTCTACGTGCTCTTGGGAAGGTTTTATGATAGGTTGCATTAGGTATTTTTAAGCTAAACAAAACCTATAATGGTATAGCATTCATAACATGTTTTGGTCACCTAAACAAGTATTTTCCAAACAACGTAAAAAGGATGATTTCTGATCTTATTATAAATCTAGAATGCATATAGGAGATCGTGATAAGTAAACTAAAGTATTTTCCGCCGCGTACAAACACACATTTTGATCCATAAGGCCGAGGGATACGGCCATCAAACTAAACGGTTTTCTTGCATACAACTGATGGTTTTCAACTACTAAAGTAAGCGTCGAGGGTTTGCCTGAGCGTGTGCAGTTATCCCCTGCAAGACGTTGCATCATAACACGTAGTTCCTCTTACTCTGATACGATGTACTTGTTGAGGAAATGCGGGTTGTGACAGTTGGTATCAGAGCCAGGTTTGCTTGACAATTGGTCGGGCAAACTTTCCTTTTAGTAAACATTATTAATCATCATCATCTCATACACACACCGAGGTGCCATCAGTACGTCTTGGCCGAAGCACGAACACTACACTCATGGCATGAACAGAAGTATACGGGGCATATTATGTAGTATGGGATGCATAATATGTGGTTGTATATGGATCCACCATAGGGGCAACATGTGAGGGTTATGTAGTATGGGATGCATAACCTCACCACATGGATGCGACTAGCACGTTTTCTTTTATTCGTTGCATGCAATGCTATGTAGTATGGGATGCATAGCATTGTGATGCGTACGACCGCTCATGGCATACATGAAGGCCTTTCTAGACTGCATAGCACAGCACGCATACCATAACATTGCATGGGCACAACGTGCCAAGCTAAAGATTTACATGATGACACCTGTACACTCATGGTTTTGGGTCAAAGAAATTCATGCATTCATCGTTTCGGCACAAGTTAGTGGGATGACGGTGAGTCATCTAGGCTAGGCATAACATCATTCTCAAACTCCCAGAGCAAGTTAGCAGTTGATATTCATATCTATACATGTATTGTCTATACATAGCAGTTGTGTGTTGATTGTTGGGTTTGAGTTTGATTTCGTGTGAAATGGTTTCTAGGATGTCGAAGCGTCCAGTGATAAGGCAGACTCCCCAATTCGAGGGCGAGTCTTCGTGCGCGCAAAACAATGCCCTGATGGATAGCCTACGACAAAGTAATGAGGCTTTGACTAGGCAGGTGTAGGATGTGCAGTCCCAGCTCCAATCTATGTCATCAGTGATGTCTGGGCTAGCACCCAGAGTGCAAGAGACTGTCAGAGGCCCCGCTGTTTCTACTCCTTCCATGGCATTGATACCCCCAGTTGTGGTTCCTCATGCGATGACTTTTATCTCGCAGTTTCAGCGACTTGGACCACCTACCTATGATGGAAAAGCGGACTTTGTGATCTTGGATGATTGGGTGATCACGTTGGAAGAGATGTTTGTCTATTCTGGCGTTACCGAGGACCAGAAGGTGATGCTTGCCGCCTATCAACTAAAAGTGTTGGCTAAAAGTTGGTGGTTGCGAGAAAAGGAAAGCCTAGTGGCGGGATGTTCGTGGGAAGCCTTCAAAGAAATGTTACGGCGCAAGTTTTTGCCGTCAGTGGAAAGGGACCGCCTGATGAATGACTTTTTGTACCTAAAGAAGAGGAAACTCACAGTTAGTGAGTATGAAATTGAGTTTAGCAAGCTAAGTCGGTTCGCTCCAAGCTTGGTGACTACGGAAGCTGACCGAGTGAACAGATTTCTTGGCGGATTCCGGAGCGATGTTCAGTAGTTCGCAAGCGCTTATGGAGCGACGAGTTTCACTAGTGTGGTTGAGGCTGCTTTGAAGATGGAAGTTATAAAAACTGCAAAACAAAGAGGGCAGTTGATGAGGAAGGACAAAAGAAAGCTCGTGGAAGGGAAAAGCTCCCAAGAAGCTGGGAGAAAGAAGAATAAGGAGACATGTAGCTTATGTGGTCGATCAGGTCACCCGTTTGAGAGATGTTTCAAGCTATTGGGAATGCAGAAGAAGGAGCAGGTGCACGCCATTCAGGGTGCGCCAACCAGAGACTTGGAGTGTACAAGTTGTGGGGGAAGAGGTCATGATGTGGGCCGCTGCTGGGTCAAAGATAAGGTATGCTTTCAGTGTGGCAAACAGGGACATCTCAAGGCAAGGTGCCCACAAAACCTGCCCGTGCTGCAGCCAATGCCACTCCAGGCTTTGCCTCTGCCTCCGCGTTTGGACAAAGGAAAGGGGAAGTTAAATGCTGATTTCAAGGTGATCGATTTGGAAGATTTTGACGTTATCTTGGGCATGGACTGGTTAACCCGTTATGATGTCGTCATCCAGTGCAAAGGAAAGCGCTTGGATTTTATAAAGGACAATGGTCAGCCGGGAAGTGTTTATGGTGATTCATGCCAGGATTCTCCAGGGATTTCGGCGGTATGTTTTCGGACGTTATTTGTTTCCGACTGTTTTGCATGTCTAGTCTCAGTTGTGGGGACTAGTGCTATTTTGCCGTGTTTGGAGGAGATTCCTGTTGTACGTGAATTTCCAGATGTTTTTCCTACTGATTTTCCTGGTCTTCCACCTGATCGTGATGTCGAGTTTGTCATTGATTTGGAGCCGGGTACGCGGCCTATTGCAAAAGCGCCGTACAGAATGGCCCCGCGTGAGCTAGCAGAATTGCGTACCCAGCTGAATGACTTATTGGCAAAGGGGGTTTATTCGGCCGAGTTCATCACCTTGGGGTGCACCTGTGTTATTTGTTAAGAAGAAAGATGGGTCGATGCGGCTTTGCATCGATTACCGGGAATTGAACAAGGTGACGATTAAGAACAAGTACCCACTGCCAAGAATTGATGATTTGTTTGATCAACTACGTGGCAGTTCAGTATTTTCGAAGATTGATCTCCGCTCGGGCTATCATCAGCTAAAGGTTCGGGAGTCTGATATTCCGCGGACTGCGTTTCGATCGAGACATGGCCATTTTGAATTTCTTGTGATGTCGTTTGGTTTGACCAACGCACCATCAGCCTTCATGGATATGATGAACCGGGTGTTCAAGGACTACTTGGATAGGTTTGTGGTGGTTTTTATTGACGACATTCTCGTCTACTCCCGTCATGCTGAGGAGCATGAACAGCATCTGTGATTGGTATTGGCCACTTTGCGAGACCAAAAGTTGTTCGCCAAGCTAATCAAATGCGAGTTTTGGTTACCTCAGGTTGCATTTTTGGGTCATGTTATTAATCAACATGGAATTTCAGTGGATCCCGAAAAGATCGCTGCAGTCATGGAGTGGAGGAGACCGGAGACACCCAAGGAGATTCGGAGCTTTTGGGGATTGGCCGGCTATTATCGCCGATTTGTAGAAGGGTTTGCTACCTTAGCTGCACCTTTGACTCGCTTAACCCAGAATAATGTGGCGTTTGATTGGAATGACAAGTGTGAGGCATCATTCCTTGAACTCAAAAATAGGTTATGTACCGCTCCTGTGTTGATATTACCGACAGAAGGGATAGATTATGAAGTTTTTGTGGATGCGTCGTACGTTGGACTTGGATGTGTTTTAATGCAAGACAAAAAGGTGATTGCGTAGGGGTCTCGGCAGTTGAAAAGTCATGAAAAGAACTACCCGACGCATGATTTGGAGTTCGCAGCGGTAATATTTGCATTGAAGTTGTGGAGACACTTACTTTACGCCGCACAGTGTAAAATCTTTACGGATCATAAAAGTTTGAAGTACGTCTTCACGCAAAAAGAACTTAATCTGCGCCAATGGCGATGGCTTGAATATGTAGCTGATTATGACGTAGAGATTCAGTATCATCCCGGGAAAGCTAATGTTGTGGCCGATGCTTTGAGTCGGAAGACAGGTAAATTATTTAATCTTTCAGCCGACCGTCTAGTGGAGGAATTTCTATTGATAGATATATCTGTGGGAAGATATTAACCGCAAAGTCATTCGGCAGTAGAAGAACCTTCATGGATGGTGCTTGCAAGACAATATCAAAAGGAGGATCCTGATCTTTTACATTTATTTCTTCGGACTGAAAAAGGTGAATTACCAGATTTTGCTATTGATGACGCAGGCGCGTTAAAATATCGCGGTCGATTTTGTATCCCCGCAGTTGGAGACATTCGCGATATGGTGTGTAGGGAAGCACATGGCTCAAGTATGGCCTGCCATCCAGGCTCAACTAAAATGTACCGTAATTTGAAACAAATTGTCTGGTGGTATGGAATGAAAAGAGATATAGCGCAATTTGTATCTGAATGTCATACCTGCAAGCGGGTGAAAGCTGATCATGGAAGACCTGGTGGCAAGTTGACGCCATTGGAGATTCCAACATGGAAGTGGGAAAGCATTTCAATGGATTTTATTACAGGCTTACCAAGATCGCCACGAGGACATGACTCCGTATGGGTGATCGTGGATAGGTTGACCAAGTGTGCTCACTTCATACCATTTAAGATCAACTACCCGATGAAGACAATAGCGGAGCTATATTTGAACGAGATCATCCGACTGCATGGTGTGCCAGCCAATATCATTTCAGACCGGGATTCCTGATTTACGTCTCATTTCTGGAAGAGTCTACAAGAGGGTTTGGGGACGGATTTGAGGTATTCCACTGCTTACCACCCTCAGATGAATGGCTAAACGGAACGGGTAAACCAAATCGTGGAAGATATGATTCGATGCTACATTCTTGAGTATGGCGGAGCATGGGATGAACGTTTGCGCCTTATGGAATTCGCATATAATAACAGCTATCAAGAAAGCTTGTAAATGGCTCCGTTCGAAGCTTTATATGGGCGACGATGTCGGACTCCCCTATTTTGGGCTGAAGTTGGCGAGCGGCCTCGGTTGGGCCCAGAGGCGCTCGAGGACATGGAAGTTGTCGTACGACTTATTCGGGAGAAACTCCGGATCGCCCAAGAGCGCTATGAAAAGTACGCCAACCGGCGAAGGTCGGAGTTAGAGTTTGCTGTGGGGGATTTCGCCTTCCTGAAAGTTTCCCCAATGGTTGGAATTAAAAGGTTTGTGGGTCCTTTCAAGATTCTTGAGCGGGGTGGTGCATCCGCTTACAAAGTCGAGTTACCCGTGAACTTTCCTGGTGTTCACGACGTGTTTCATGTCAGCCAACTTTGAAAGTGTGCAGAATGACAAGCACGTTTTGGATGTTGTGTCGTGGTTGGCGTCGAACCTTTCGTATGTAGAGATGCCTATTCGTATTTTGGACTCCCAAGAGCGCATGTTACGAAAAAATAAGATCCCTATGGTCAAGGTGCTATGGAAAAATTAGAATGTGGAAAGCGCGACGTGGGAGCTCGAGTCAATGATGAGGGCGGCTCACCCTCATTTGTTCCCGTAAATAAGCTTGTATGTGAATTGGTGTTTTGTTTGATTACTCCTTTGATTTAGATAAAAGTATTACAAAGTTTCGAGGCGAAACTTTTTGTTAGGGGGAGTGATTGTAACGCCCCGGATTTTTCGTTGAGTGATTGCATACGCTTGATGGGCGTTACGCTGGCTCTGACCGTTGTTCGAGCATGGTCTTCACGCGGGCTTTCGAGTGGCTGTTTCGGTAGTCTAGTTGCACAAATCCCCAGCAAGCCGGAGTCCAATTTTGGGACTCGGTGAGGCCTCTTAGGGAATGCTTGCACGTTTTTGAGCCCGGGTAATGTTGCCCAAAGCTGGTTGATTGTATAGAAAAAAAAAGGTAAAAAGTCCTTAAGGAAACAATGGTCTAGGACGAGAAAGAAACACTTTTCAAAACAATGAAAAATGGTCATTTTTTTGAGTGACACGGCCTGGGACACGGGCGTGTCCCAGGGCGTGTCCAGCTCGGGATGCGGTTTGGCTTTGTGGTCGTCGAACTTCGTTCGACGAAGTTGCGGGAGGAACACGCCCCCAACACGGGCGTGTCGGGGCGTGACCCAGGGCGTGACCTGGGGCGTGACCTCCTTGACTCGACGAATTTTCTTGCGTCGAGTTGAGCTCGGCGAATGGGGTACACGACCCGTGACACGGGCTTGTCACGGGCCGTGTCCCGCTATGTCGAGTGTCGACTGTCGAGTGTCGGGTGTCGAGAGAGGGGACACGGCCTGTGACACGGGCGTGTCACAGGGCGTGTCAAGCTTTGTCAAAGTGTCGACACTTTTGGTCGATGAGATGTCGAGACACAGGTTGCACGCCCTAGGTCACGGGCGTGACCGACCCGTCACGGCCGTGTACCTGGCCGTGTACCTTGTAGATAAATTTGAAATTGTCGGATTCTGCGCCGCTTAAGGTACACACCCTGTGACACGGGCGTGTCACAAGGCATGACAGGGCCGAAAATCGACTTTTTCAGTTTTTTTGTGTCGTTCGTTTTTCTGATTCTGGATCAAGCCGTCCAGCTCTGTCCTGGAAGAAGTAAGCCGAGAAGAGAGTTTATTTTCTCCTCACTTCATCTTTCTCCACCCTCTTCTTCATCTTCTTCCTCATTCCAAAAGGAAATCAAGGGAGCAAAGCTAAGGCAAGGGAAGGAAAGAGAGGAGCAGCCGTCACGGTGTTGTATCGGTTCAGGCAAGCGGTGTTCTCCACCCTCGCTAATCTTGCTTTTGTTCTTTGATTCTTGCAAGTATAGCTAGTTTCCCCTTTCAAGTCTGTTAGCTTTACCCTTCTTGATTAAATTGCATCCATGAATAATCTTATTAGCTTTGTTCATCTTGTCTTGAATCTCACCTTTTGGCTATTATGCACCCATGAATAATCTTGTCTTTCACGAATTTCCCAGTCTATATGCTTACCTATTGTTCACCTATTATTTTACCTTGTCGTTTCTCTATTAGTTTGTTCATATGATTCGCAAGCTTGTTGTTGTGGGGTTCGCTTATGGTGAAGTAGAAAGCCAAAGTCTATCAAGTTTGACATAACTTGGGCAATTTGTAGTCACGAGTGAGGACGATGAAATGAAACGTGTTTCGCTTGGGTTATGGTGAGTTTTGCGAGGCGAATTGTGAACAATGGCATGAGCGTTTGTGTGAGGATTCGGTAAGGGATGGTGTGGTTTCTGCCTTGGTGGCCACCGGGTTTTGTTTTTGGTGGTGTAGAGCACTGTTTTGGCCCGATTTGGGCTAGCTTTTATTAGTGCGTTCCACTTTAGGGCCATCACCAAAAGACCCTTGCGGAATCGAACTTAACGGCTGCTTATGTCTCACTCGTATAGTTGTTTCGTGTTATCAAGATGATGGAATGGGCGTATATGTTGCCTTTTTGCTCCTGCGAATTGAGCAGGACTTGATGAGACTTTCTCGTACTTGGTGCGTTTTACACTTTAGGTTGGCAGTGTTTGACACGTGTTTTTCCACCCTGTTCTTTTTACTCGTTTTACATGAATATTGCTACGGGTCGGTAAGCCCCTTCGTCTTAATGCTCTATTTTATAGCTTTGATGATTGCTGAGGTGTTCTTTCTTGAATGCCTCAGGTGCAGGTTGTAGCCGGTTGAGCGGCTAGTGCTTGGGTAGAGTCTCTTTGGATCTGGCTGAGCTTGCTTAGCGAGGTAGTTCTTAACTTTGTTGTACAGACATACATATGCCCCAATGGGTTCGTGTGAGCTTGTTGGCGCCCATTGGTGGTTTTCTTTACTTGCTACATATGAATGTTAGACCGCTACTATGAATCATTTGAATGAGATGATGTCTACGTGCTCTTGGGAAGGTTTTATGATAGGTTGCATTAGGTATTTTAAGCTAAACAAAACCTATAATGGTATAGCATTCATAACATGTTTTGGTCACCTAAACAAGTATTTTCCAAACAACGTAAAAAGGATGATTTCTGATCTTATTATAAATCTAGAATGCATATAGGAGATCGTCATAAGTAAACTAAAGTATTTTCCGCCGCGTACAAACATACGTTTTGATCCATAAGGCCGAGGGATATGGCCATCAAACTAAACGGTTTTCTTGCATACAACTGATGGTTTTCAACTACTAAAGTAAGCATCGAGGGTTTGCCTGAGCGTGTGCAGTTATCCCCTGCACGACATGGCATCATAACACGTAGTTCCTCTTACTCTGATATGATGTACTCGTTGAGGAAATGCGGGTTGTGACAATTCTCCCCCCTTGCATGTCCATTTTTTTCTTATTTTTCTTCTATTCTTTCCTCCTACCTTAGAGAGTAGAATTGGTGTAAGTTAACTGTGCAAGAACTCCTAGAGTAAGGCAGGTTTTTGGCAAAAAAATGGAGAATAGGTTTAGGGATGTAAGTAAAATTCGGCGTATATTGAACAGTAGAGTTTGGCGGGTTAGGTTAGAAATTCGTCGAGTATTGTAGCCGAGTTCGTCGTGTTTAGGTATGTAGGATTTGTCGAGTATCGGCGGTAGGATTCGCCGGGTATGGAGGGATTTAGCCTAACGATAATTCAGCGAGTATCAATGCACTTTGTCGAGTAACGGTTTAGGCAGATTCGGCGAGTATCGCTGAATTGCGTTAAGGCAGTTTCGTCGGGTAATAATTCGTCGAGTGTAGATTGTTAGTCTAAGTGTTTTTCATCGAGTATCAATGAAGTTCGTCGAGTATCAGCGGTCTAGGCGTTGAGTGAAGTCAGATTCATCGAGTATCTAGGCGTCGAGTTCGTCGGATATCGGCGGGCATGGCGTTGAGTGAAGGTATAAGGCATTGAGTGAACTCGACGACTCATCGAGTATGGCCTAGTGTGTGAGGAGTTGAGTGCATTCGATAAAATTGTCGTGTTTGGCTTAGGCTTAGGAAGCATTGAGTGACCGGGCCTCCATGTCAAATTCGTTGAATATTGATCGTCTATTTGTCAAATATCGTTAGTTTTTGCAGAGTAACACAAGTCTTATTCATCGGGTTTGGAAGCATTTTGCCGAGTATCGTTGTACAATTCGCCTAGTATCCAAGCAGTTCGTCGGGTATACTCGCCAAATTTGGTGAGGACTTGGAATATTTTGTCATTTCATGTAGGATTCATCTTGTATGGTCCTTAAGGAGATTTTAGGTTTTGTTTTGGTATTTTCTTGGGTTTAGGCTTGGGTTTTGGTTTGGGGTGTTTGGTTTTGGTGTTTCTTCGACTATGGAGGTTGGCACTAGATAAAGGACCACCAACTGGATGCCGGTTTGTGGATCATTACACTTGGTGGTTGTTTGGTCTCTGTTCGTCGACTGTTGGATTGGGTTGGGACAAGTGGTCACCACCGCAGTGCCTTTTGTGAGACGTTTAGGTCTGGGATCCTAGTATGCGACAATTTGGTCACCGACTCCGGCCCGATTGATATTACCAAGTGTTAATGTTTCACGTTTTCGAGTTTTTTTGTGCTCAGTTTGTTTCTTATTTCTGTCCATGCTATTTCATGCTTGTCCTTACCGATTTTGTTGAAGCACGACTTCGTTCCGCACTTGGCGCAAATGTTCTTTTTTCCTTTATTTCAAACTTTTGCTTTACCTATTTTTTGGCTAATCAGTTGTTGTTTCAGCATTTCCTATAGTCGGGTTTGGTAAACCCTTTCTTGCCTTTTCAGCTTTTACCTGTTTATTTCCATTGCCACTTGTATTTTCTTGCTGAAGTGTTCTTCTTTTTGAATGCCTCAGGTTCCGGGCTATAGCCGGTGGAGCAGCTGTGTTGGGTGGTAGCTTGTGGACTGTGGTTGTTGTAGTGGTTTACCTCAGTGTTGCGAGGTAGTTCTTGTTTTCAGTTTTAGTTCAGACTAACATACTTTAGGTGGGTTCATGTCAGGTTGTTGACGCCCACTGGTAGTTTTCTTTTGGATTATTGAATACGTTGTTGGCTGCTAGTTTACCTTTTTTGGGTTGGTTGTACTTGCTCTTTAGGAAGGCTTTATGCTAAGTTGCATGTTAGATATTTTAAAGTATAAAAAATACTATTATTACTTCATGCATGGCATATTTGAAATCTAAATCACTATATTTAACGGTCGTAAAAATTACTTTCACTATTATTATAAATCTAGAATCTTGCATACCAAGAGTTGTCCTCTGGGGATGTTTATACTCATGTAGGATATCTAATCTTATAAATAAAGTATTTTTTGCAGCATATAACTATCTTTTTCTCGTTGACTAGATGAGTCATTGAGTCGAGGGATATGGCTAACCGCTTAACATAAACTCGATTTTCTATAAATAACTTATAGTTCTTTCGTAAAGGTGTTAAGTTGGAGCTTTGCCTGAGCGTCTGCAGTTATCCCCTGCTGACGTGGCATCACGACGTGCATTTTCTCTTACTCTGATATATCGTTAAATGCATATAAATGCGGGTTGTGACAACCCCCACTTCGCAGCCTCTTCACAGGCTGCGTCGGCGGACGCCCCTTCCGAGCAGTAGCGGCGGTTGGGTGAGATCAAGTAGTGGGGTAGTGCGTGATGATCGCATGCGGCGATCGCATGTGGCGATCGCGTGTGCGGAGGTTAAACTCATGATCTCACTAAAGTTCATGGGGATCATGGGGAAAAGGCTAGGTGCACCCAATAGTTTTATATAGGGTCTTGGCCCATGAATGTGTGTGTCGTGTGTGTGTGTGTGTGTGTGTGTGTGTGTGTGTGTGTGTGTGTGTGTGTGTGTGTGTGTGTGTGTGTGTGTGTGTGTGTGTGTGTGTGTGTGTGTGTGTGTGTGTGTGTGTGTGTGTGTGTGTGTGTGTGTGTGTGTGTGTGTGTGTGTGTGTGTGTGTGTGTGTGTGTGTGTGTGTGTGTGTGTGTGTGTTATAGTGCATTTAAAACGTTTCTATAGATGAATGCATAC
Organism: Platanthera guangdongensis; assembly: GCA_039583875.1. Taxonomy (NCBI): domain Eukaryota; kingdom Viridiplantae; phylum Streptophyta; class Magnoliopsida; order Asparagales; family Orchidaceae; genus Platanthera; species Platanthera guangdongensis. Next base: position 68,950,870 of record CM077154.1, read on the forward strand.
TTATTTTAGATTTGGATGAGACGCAGCTAATGTTATTGTTTTGAAGAAAAATCAGAAGAGTTGGAAATGATTTTTCAGTCTTCTAATAGAATATTTGTCGTTGAAATCAATTGTATATGGTCAATTACTTCAGATAAACAATAAGGTCTTATAAAAGTTGTTGATGAGTTGATGCCCAATGTGGGGCATATACTTTATTTTTGACATATGTATAATAACTTAAAGATTTTGATGAGTTGATGCCCAATGTGGGCACATAGCATAAAGATTTGTTATGGAAGGCTGCGTCTGCAACTAGGATTGCATATTTCAATAATGAGTTCAATAAGTTGGAGGCATGTGATAAGAAGGCTTACGAATAAGTTAGAGAGCGGCATGAAAAACATTGGTAGTACTTGGTCAAAGTATGATATGTTGCTAAATATTTTTTGCAAAAGTATTGCCAAAGTGATTCTAAAGGTTAGAGAATCATCTATATTAATAATGTTGGAGATCATTCGGGTGATTCTCATGAAGAGACTACACACTCAAAAGGCATGGTGCTCAATTTAATGAAGATATATGTCTTTCCATAAAACGAGCTTTGGAAAGCAAAAAAATGCACACAATTAAATTTTAGTTTGGAATGACATCACATTTTTGAAGTTTAAGGGAGGATAGGAGACAGATGGACAGTTGGTTTGAGTTCACGGAGTTGTAGTTGCAGGCAGTTGGATCTAACTGGTATTTCTTGTGTGCACGTAACATGCATTTTCTATTAAAGGAAAAATATTGAAGACTACGTTGAACATTCATACATGAATGATATATTAATGAGGGCATATAAACGTTTGTTAAATCCTTAAAATCACATAAAAATCCTATTTTAATTCAATTGTTCCATGGTGTAATATTCACAGAAGCCCGGAAGGTCATCTCATCATTATAGCTGAAATGGTAATTGAATTAGAGGGCCAAAATATGGAGTAAGAAAGTATGGTATTAAGTACACATGCTCCAATTGTTGGTTGAGAAGATATAAAAAACTTTATGTTAAAGCCTCCAAAACTCGTGATATAATGTCTACTACGAAATCAAAGCTTTCTGTAAAATGTCATTCTTCTTGTATTTATTTTATTATTTTGTGATATATAATTGCTTTTTAATCACGTGATGTTAACATGCAGGTGCGGAGGAATACTTGATAATGATCAAGATCAAAGCTTCTATCAAATTTTCATTTTTTAGTGGTGGTGATCGAGAAAGAATATAGTTTTGCGGGAATGTATTGCTTATTATTAAGAAAATATGATTTTTTTGGAATGTATTACTTATGATTTTCATGAATGTATTGTTTGTATGAACTTCATCTATAAATGAAAAAATAATTCCTGAAATGTATTGATTATTTTTCTTGGTTGATAACTTCTTTGTAGTGTATGAATATGTTTTGATGTCTTCCATCAAATATTCATTTGACACACAATTACTTGGCTTAGATTTTAATGGCTGCTTTAGGGTTGATGTTTTGTACTTATATTCTAATTTTATTTTAGATTAATAAGTAGTATTCGCATGCGCACTCTACAACAAAAAATTAAATTTATCTACAATACATTTTACCCAATTAAAAAAATGCAATTGCTGGGATGCACAGTGTATAAGTAAAGCATTTTGCGGTGCAAAGTTCTAAAAATAATATTTTAGGTTGTACTCTGACCAAAATATCTAAAAATCTCAGCTTTATGTGCAAAATACTATATTTAATATAAGAGAATTGTTAAGTGTACTACGATTTTGACTATGTGCATTTTTTTGTTAAATGCACCAAAATATGATAAGTGTCCACATAATTGTTAGGGGAACTTCATTTTTGTTAATAGTTAAGCTCCAGTGTTTGCAAAATTCTTCTCTAAGCTCCAGTACTTGAAAACTTTTCCTTCACAATATAAAGTAGGCTTCTCCTCAACATTATTTTCCATGAGAACATGAGTAAAATATGTTCGAAATTCATAACAATGACTAGATTCAACAAGCATAACCCTAGAAATATTATTGAACAAGCATATCAATAATGACTAGATTAAACATCTGTGAGATCCTTTGGAAGAATTATTGAACGATATAAAAATAACACGAAGGTTATATCCACTTGGAAGCCAAGAACTACCCTATGGACTCCTCATACTTGTTTATATGTAAGAGAATGGGGACCACTATTAGCATATGGAACAATCCGCAGGAGGAGAAATTTGCATGGACAACTTCTCTATGAGCCTGACATCGAAGGGAAGAGCCAAGTGATCTGAGTTATTGTAGAGGCATCTAAGGGAGGCTCGGTTGCTGACGAAGGGGGACAAAGTCTGGCAAAGACCTACAAAAGCTAGTGTAGGGCATCATCGAGCGGGATTTGGTGGAGAACGATTGGCCAAAGTTTTTGACGGAGCGCGGTCTAGAGGGGAGAAACATGAGCGGTGCACTCAAAATGAATGCACTTAATGATTTTATTAAAAGGAATAAAATTCTAAATTTTTAGGGATTTGAAATGCACATAGTCAAAAACGTGGTGCAACTAGAAATTCTCTTATATAATTACAGAGTGCAAAATATCAATTTTGGATGAGGAGCAGTGGCATAAGGGCTTTTCTAAAAGAAACTATTTTTAGGACTTTTCATACATCAGTTTAAGGTAGGCTTTTAAAAAGAGTTGTAGGGATTTTTTCTCTAGATTTCCTCCACACACCCCAACTCCTTAATCCCAATCCCATCGCGCTTTGCAATCTCAATGTCATTCTCCTTCCCGACAATCTTCTTCCATAGTTCTTCTTCCATTCGTGCTGCAAAATTCCTCCACCACTCGACGACAGGACATCATCGCTCGACACCAGATTTTGATGTTGTTTCAACTTCTCGATGCCGCTATAATAATCTTCCACTGCCACTCGATGGCAGGATCACCGCCACTCAAGTATGCTTTCTTTTCACTGTTTCCCCTTAAATGGAATTTGCAATGTTGGATGCATGTAAATCTCCGCATTTCTTAAGATGTCTTCTGTAGTAAATCCCCGCATTTCTCCACATTCGTTACTATAGATCTTGGTCTTCTTCTCCCCCCTCTACTATTTAACTGACTTTCCATACTTTCAGATACATATGCTCAATGAGTTTAGTTTATATTTGATTGTAGAAACATATGAGTTTTGTTTTCAGTAGATACATACATGTAGATACACATGAGTTATATTTCACTGTCCTCTATCGATATTATATTTTCAAATCCTTGCCGAGATGGGGTGATTGAGCTCATGATAATTGATTTTAAGCAATCTCTAGTTCAGTAAATAAAGTTACTAAACTTATACAACTTGGTTGAGAGTGATTTGTAATTCACAAATCGATTAATAAGAGGGAGAGACAATTTTTAGATATTTGGATTAAAATGGGAAAACAACGAAAATCTTGAGATTGTTAATCTCGATCACATGACAACTTACTAAAATATTGCTAATCTCGGTCACATGACAACTTACTAAAATGTTTATTTCCTTTTTTCTTTCGGTGATTCTTTTGATTCTTCCTCTTTATTCTTTGTCAAATTGAAACTTCTCACCTTTCTATTGTTAGATTCTTAGAGATCATTGGATTTAATTAAGTTCACAAACACTTTGAATTATACATGATATATTTCAGGAGTATAATTTAGCATAGTTTGTAAAGAAAATCTATCAGAACTTATAATTTAGCATAGTTTACTACACATTGAAAGTCTTTATTTCAAGAATAGCTAAAGCACCTAGAGGGGGGTGAATAGGTTTCTTAGTCCTTAGTGACTAACTTTTATTTTCTTTTAGTTTGTTGCTTTATTGGTTGGTTAATTTCTGCTTTCAAGATGAGCTATCTGCACAAAGAAAACCAACACAATAGAGTACACACAGATTTATAGTGGTTCTCATATCTTTGGGTACATCCACTCTTCCCACCTTGCCAACTTCCTATTGGTCAAGGCACTTCTCCAAAACAATGCTCCAAAGAGTTTACACTTCAAATCCTTCAAGATCTCTCAGTCTCCTCCAAGACATACACCTCAGCCACAAGGGGCCTACACTCAGTGATACAAGTATCGCCTACCTCAGGCAATTAAGCCCGACCACTCAGGCTATGGAGGATAGCCCAACCACAGAGCAAACTTGCTCCTATAACTAAGAGAGATACACTCTCCTACAGCTAAGACAATATTGCCCTACTTCTCAGTGAGTAAAACTCACCTACTTCAGAGTAAGTTTGATCCAACCTCTTAGATCCACAAAGGATCCTACAAAGTGGAAGTGAATTGTTAAGCTTCTTGATTGAACACAAGAGGAATTCCTCTGTGCCAATCTACCTTAACTGAGTAAGACTTAGCCCCACTTTGAGACCAGGAATGTTTTACTAAGTCTACTATTCTGGACTAAGTACACCTTAGCCCCAACTACTTCACAGCAGCAAGTATTTACACTTAAGCTGGAAGTGCTAACAGAACACTGTCCCCCCCCCCTTTATGAACTGAACCAAAGGTTCAGCCCTCTCTCCTTCACAGCAACAATGATGTAGATGCTTTGGCTTATGCTGGAAGCAATTTGCAGATCAGCTTCTCTACACCTTTCTGAACTGAGCCAACTGCTTAGCTTTATCTCCTTACTCACAGCTCCCTAAGAGAATATTCTTTCGGATTTGTTGGTTGAATCTGTGAAGGACCTACAGCAAGGGTTGGCCCTAGCTACTATCTCTTTCTCAGTGAATCACTCTGAGCTTGCTAGCTGGTGTAGATGAAGATGGCACCAGCAATCTTGCTGTTGAAGATGTTGATATCAACAACTAACTTGATCTTCCACTGACTTGCTTGTCTTGGGATTTATGTTCTTCAGCCACACTCACAATAATGGTGATTTGGAAGAACTGCTATAACAGCTTCTCCTTCTGTAAAGAGCTTCTCCTTTTATTTAATGTAACCTAGTGGCTCTTTTAGCAGTGGGTCCCGCTTCATTAATGTTGGTTGCATGCTTGCTTTAATGCCTAATTGTCGTATAGTAGGCCTACGGTGCTTCTTGTCATGTACTGTGGCTTTGCCGCTCACAATTTGAATATGGTTGACTTTTGACTTGTTGTCATCAACACCTGAAGACTTAGTCAAAATTCAAGCATCAGCAATATAGGCTGTAACATCCCCCAAACAGCCAGACCCTCAGAGTGATTTTGTCATGACTAAGTCATGACAAAATCCAGGGAGCTTAGAAACCCTTGTAGACCTAAGTAAAAAGGTGATAAAGCACCTTGGTCTGCAAATAGTAAACTTTAAATACCCAACCTAGGGTTTGACTTAAGGGCCTTAACTTGACTTAGTGACCCACCATAACACCCATAGGCCATCAAGGAGTCCAGAGTGACACCTAAGACCCATTTGGGCCAACCAAGAGATCAAGTTGACCAAAGTCAACCTTAAGCCCTAATTAGGTCAAAATGGCCAACTCCCCATCAAATGGCCCAACTGACCATCACATGTGGAAGTAGCTTCACGTTTAGGTCTAACACATCATAAGAGACTAATTAGACCAAAAAGCCTCATCCTAGGGTCACCACATGGCAAAATGACCAAAATACCCCTATTAGGTCAAAACTGTGATTTTCCATTAACACCCCTATTGACCACCACAACTTCAAGTTGACCACACTCCTGTGGTCATAACCTCATAAGGGACACAATGGCAAAAAATTCCATGGTTTGGTCAACCTAGGGCCCAATTTGACCAAAAAGTCAAACTTGGTCAAATTAGGTCAAATCATTTAAACTTAGCCCAACCCTTTAGGCTAGGCCCAAGGTGAGAGGTTGTAACGCCCCCGATTTTCCAGTGATTTATTTAATTTCTTATTTGACGTATTATGACGTCAGAGCGTTATGTTAGCGTGTGTTGGTCATGTGACGTTGTTAGAGCGTGCTCTTAGCTCTTTAGGTTCCCTGCGTGGCTTGGTGATGCCTGGTAGCAAGATTCCCTAGCGAGCCGGAGTCTATTTGGTGACTCGGTGGAGCCTCTTGGGGAATGCTTGTGTTTTGGCTTCGGGAGAAATTTGCCCGAGTTTTGTTCGTCGGATTTTGTTACCGACTTTGTCGTTAGCGCGTTTTGCGTTCGTAAGGTTTGACCGGCCAAATTTTGGGATTTGCGTCGGAAGTGGAAAGTTTTACATTAAGAAATTAGATCGGCTAATTTTAGACTTGCTCGTCAAGTTTCGTCGCATTCCGAGCATTTTTGGAGCCTCGGCGCGCGATTGAAGTTTGTATGTTTTCGCGTACGCCGTTAACTTTAGAAATTATTATCTCGAAAACGGTGCGTCAGAATTCGATTTCGACTTCGCCGTTGGATTTGTAGCATCGTCATTCGCCTACAATGCGAATTTCGTTCGATTCGGCGCGTGTTTGACCCTCCGTAACGATATAATGTTATATCATTCTTTTAATAATTATAAATATTATTAATACTTATATATATAAAGAATAAAAAAAAGAAAAAGGGGGAGAGGGAATCAGTGAGAATGATTCTCACCGAATCAGCCCCCCCCCCCTTTTGTTATGTAATCGGTGAGAATGATTCTCACCGAACCATCAGCCCCCCCCCCCCCCTTTTTCTTGTTTTATGTATATAATATTATTATTTATATATATATTATATATAAAAAAGAAGAACCAGCAGCCCTTCCTGTCACATCCCGTATTTTCTCATTTATATAATGAATCAGAGCACGAGAAAACTACGAGCTGTGATGCCACGTCAAGCAGGGGATAACTGCTGACGCTCAGGCAACACTCTAATCCTTCAAATCATAAGTTAAAATGAATAGAAAACTGATTTTTTTAATTAATTGGCCGTATCCCTCGGCTCAGTGGATCAGATAGTCCACGGTTTGAAAACTAATTTTATACGTAGCGGAAAATACTTCATTTATGCTAAACATCCTAAAAGAGCGCATAAGCGTCCTAAGGGACAACTTACACTATGCAAGACCCTAGATTTCAATTTATAATATTTATAGGGAAAACCATCTTTTTACGCATTGAAAAATAGAGTTTGAGCTTTTAAAAACATGCTGATCATGCAATACATATAGTAGTTCTATTATAGGGTTTAAAGTAACTAGCAACCTAGCATAAAACATTCCCAGAGAGCAAGTGAAACTACCACAAAACAGGTAAACTAGCAGCTAAGCAAATACTTAATATCACAAAGGAAAATCACCAACGAGCGTCAACAACCTGACACGAACTCGCTGGTGAGCATGTATGTCTGTACTACTACAAGGCTAAAGAACTACCTCGACAAGCGAGGAAAACACTGCCAAAGCGCAGTCCACAGAGAAACTCCTGAAACTAGCCGCACAGCCCGCTACAGACCTGAACCTGAGGCATTCAAAAGAAGAACACCTCAGCAAGAAATAATGAAACAAGTGGCAAAGAAGCATCAGATAATAATTGAATAAAGAACATAAAGGAAAAAGGGTTACCAACCCTGCAAGAGTAATGCCGAAAACTCAGCTAAAGAATCCAAAAGAGGAAAAATGCAGGTGTAATAATCAGTAAAGTGAGAGAAAATGCAACAAGTACAGAAACGTACCAAACTCCGCTCAAGCCTGCAGAGACAAGAAAACCAATATGCATCAAATGAACAGTAAGAAGGAACTAACAGTCCTAAACTTGTAAATCATTAGCACTGGCACAAATCCCAAACCTGTGTCGGAGACTAAGAACAGTCCAACCGAACAACCAGGTCCAGGTGTCTCAAGAGTACTAAAGGGCCGCCACAGGGTCCACACACATAGAGTTCCAACCTCTTACAGGAACCCAAAAAAATATCCAAAGGGGGAGGAATGGTGGTGGCCACGGCTCGAACTCCCCTGGTACCATACTCCTTCAGAAACCCAGCTACCACATGCTAAGGATCCACGATTCGGCGCCAAAACTAGCCGACACACCACTTAGAAACTACCAAGTTCTACG